>CM075856.1:97774934-98268219 GCA_037975125.1 Latrodectus hesperus | reverse complement strand
AATTTAAAGAATAATTTTCATTTGAATTTCGTGACCTGTTCTACATTAAACTTCGAGGTTTAGGGCTCTTTTTTCTTTTCCTCATTTAAAAATTTAGTATTTTTTTTAATATATTTCAATACATGTAATATATTTCATTCATTGTTTATAAATAATTATCTTCTATACACAGTATTGTCTTAAAGTATCAGAGAATTTCAGCTTCATCTTTTCATTTTTGTGTGACATATTTATTGAACTTTTTAATCCTTTTATTAGGAATTAATCATAATAGATTTTACTTTATATATTTTAATAATAAACATAAGTGCATTTTCATATCTAATTAACTGTTTGAAAATTTATAATTTATAATTTGAGATTTGTGTTTACGAATGATTGTTTTCGCGCTTGCATTGAAATTTGATTTTCCTATCATTTTCTTTTGTTTAAAAATCCGAATTCTTTTATTTCACTTTTATTTTTTTTAAATTAATCAGATTTTGTATTTTAATTTAGGTTCTTATAGCTTTTTTTAAGAAGAAGAAAACGAAAATAACTGTTTATGTACATTAACGTGACGACAAATTTTTAGTCGCAACAAAATTGCGCCAAGAAATTATTGCACCGTGAATTTATGTTTATTTTTATTTAAATATTTGACTGCATATTTAATTTCTGTTGTCCTTGCAGAATTCTTCGGATGCAACGTTTTGGCTTGCTCCAGAAATGGTACAAAGAACACTGGGAGTCAGCGCAAGGAAGCTGCCGACCCAACGATGGTTTGAACCCGACCGGCTTAAACGCCATCTCTCTGACAGAAGTGCAATCTAACTTCGTCGTTTTGTCTGTGGGCTGGTTTATGGGATCAGTATTACTACTTATGGAAAAAATCTATTATCATTGGGAAGCTATGAGAATAAATGCTATGTAGTGAATTGAAAATGAGCTTCGTGCTTAATTTCGTTGATAACAAATAGCAGAAAGTCTATTCGAGATGTATACAACGGAATTAAACGAAAACGAAAGGCGATTTTGCTACGCGTGCTTTCAAAAGCCTATTTTTCTACTAGTCCTACCCATACACGCAAACGATTCAATGAGAAAAATTTTCTATTTTTGCTTCAAAGCAATGTTACACTTCAAATAGTTCTTTTAATGAACTTCGGCTAAATGTGGTAATTTACATTATTTTGTTGTTGTTGTTGTTGTTGCTTATGACACTTGGACAAGCCAAGCTCGCTATGCCTTTGGCAGTGCGAATTAAGTCAATCGAGAGCGTCTTTCGTTTGGATCAGAGCACCACGAAGGTGAAAGTACGACTTTGCTCTATTAAGGTGCCTCGTAATTTTGAACCACGGTCAGGTGACGAGGCCACACCTGAGCTGGCACCCTCCTCTCCACATCCACGCCACACCAGCGGAAGGACTTTGGACGTCACAGATTAATGTGGACACGTCCCCACCCCACGGAGCTCCAGCAACCCAGTGAAGGAGAGTACACCGTGGTCACCCTCCCAACCACTGCTTGCGGCAAATGATGCTTCACTTTGCTGAGCTTACGGGAAGCGGCGTGAAGCTACTGAGCTACTGGAACTTACATTATTTTAAATACCATAAATTTTAGATACATTATTAAAAAATAAAAAATAAAATAAAATAAAAATAAATAAAAATAAAAAATAAAATAAATAAATTAAAATAAAAATAAAAAATTAAAAATAAAATAAAATAAAATGTGTGTGTCAAACAGTAGGTAATTTAAAAATAAATATATTTAGTTGAATAATAATCGTTATTATAACGACCAGTTCATATCCATCAATTTTCATTGAGAGAATTGTAAAAAATAATTTGTGTGTGTGTTCCACGTGGAATAATTCTATATATATCTCACATTTGCTTATAAAACTTTTTTGAAGGATTCACAAAATATTTTTATGTTCAAATAAACTGCAATATTTATTGTTTTCATGAAAATAATCACTCCAAATATTCTGTGATACTCTTGTGTGCGTTTACCATATTTAATAATTACATATTATTGGAACCATTGGCGATATCTTATGATTCGCGCCATGGTTATGCTGTTATTAGAAAAATTCTAAATAAAAACAAGAAAAAAGGATTCTCTATTCATTAATGAACTTTTTAAAAACTTAAATCATCCTTGCCTATTTAAGCTAACCATAAAGTGGATGTTTTGTCTTGACTTTTTAATTTTGCTGTTTTTTCTGTTCTATTATCAAAGTGTTAATGGCTTGAAATAATAAAAAACGGTTTCTGAAACCGATGCTTTGGTCTTTATATAAGAAATCATTCGATTGACAAAATCAACTTCAACAATATTGTCAGACATTAGATAATGAACTTCGCCTTGTTTGCTGCCGCTCGAATAATGCGATTTAAAGGCAGGCATCAAATTCGTCGACAAAGTCATATTTACGATGCCGTCTCAATGCGATGTCATAATTAATTATGTGTGACGTAGATGAAACGTTTTCTGACGTCATGAATATTTTAAACCAATGAAAATTGTAATAAAAAGCAACGTAATCATGGTCTTAACTTGAACGAAAGAAACAACCAATTTATGGTTAAAAATTTCTTATAGAATGTTTGTTTCCATATTTGGCAAAAAATCAAAAAATAAATTTCATTTTCCAGGAAATTTGATTTCAAAAGGAAATCAAAAGCGTCTTTCTTTCACTTTTCTTGATTTTGTAATCTCAAGTTTGTGCAAAAAATGAACATTTTTTCATGTTGTACATTCTAAATTTTAAAATATAAAGTCGAAGACGCATACATTATTCCAAAAATATATTCATTTAAATTAAAGGATAAATGTCACCAGATAAAACACAAATATTATATTTTATCTTTTTTAAATAAAAAAACCCCACAATTCTACAATTTTCTCTCTTTAAAAAAATGTGTATCCATTTTTTTTTAAGAGAAAATTTTTCCTTCATTCAAATTTTCAAGGTGAGAAATATGTTCGTACGTTTAAGTAAGAGGATGGTTTGATCTTGCACCTGCTAAAGGAACTGATTCACGTTAAAATTCAGCTTTCATGTATCTGTAGTTCAAAAAAGTGCATATTGATGTAGAGTGAAACTTCGAAAAGGAGAACATATATTAACTAACCTCATATATTCTATTATGACTCTAATATACCAGTCAGTTGATTGTGCTCCATTTCGATAGTCAGAATTAAATAGCCGGGAAAATATCGCAATAAACTATAACTTAATATTATTTTAATGTTGTTATCAATGATCTCTTAAGGGTTATTGTTAGACGCCTTGCTTATAGAAAAGAAATTTAACACAGCCAACTTCTAAAACCAGTACATTTTCTGTTAAAAATTGCTTAACTTATTATTAACAGCCAAATAAAAATATTATTGTTGAATTGATATGAGAATCTCCTCATATACTCATGCTTTAAAACATGCCAAAATAAATGTTACCCGCAAAGTTTGAAATCCGGTATTCCACAGGATTGTCTCGCACTTTATAAGATATCGAAAACTATGGCTGCCAATGTATTAAACGATTGATATTGCACATTTCCTCAGGCATTCTATAAAATCCTAAATAATGAACAAGTGATATATAAAGTACTATAGTATAACTTCGATTAACGAGTATAGTTCGTTCCAGAATCATACTTATAAAGTGCAATATCCATTATGCGGAACTATTTTCCTTGCATAAATTAATTCAAGATACGATAAAGCTTTCCATGGCGAAACAATATTTAATAAATGTTACCTATAACGCTCATTCAAAGAAAATTGATTACGCATTGTTAATGAGGGTAAATTATCTTTATCTTTTCTTCCATCGCGAAGCGAACCCACTTGGAAAGCGAATTCGATTTGAAGAAAACAAAAAAAAAAATCAAATGATATATACTTAATTATTTTCTGCTAAAAAGATTACTAGAGACATTTGTTTTTACTGTTGCTTTAAATTTGACGAAAGCGAGACACAGCATTATTATTAAAAAAGTTTGTAGAACGCGTAGTTATTTTCTTATTATTAGGGTGATGCTTTTCAATAATGTAAAATAAACTCAATATTTTCCCATGCTTTCAGAATATCTCTTGTTTTGCCCAAAATTTATTTCTGTTATCTTATCCTCTAACAAACTTTTCACCTGAGTTTCTGGCTGTAAAACAGCGCAATTCCATAAGCTCTTCGGTAATCAACTCTTGGCTGTGCTCCTGCACAAACTCTTTGATATCAATTTTATCCACCTCTAATTCCATAATAGTGGCCAAATATACAATCTTGTTAGTTAGCGGTTCAAATATAATTTAATGGTTCATTGGCAGGAGTTATAAGTTGAATGTGTGTTTTGCCGTACATGATTATGGCTTGTTTCTTTTTGACAGTAAACCGACAACTCGCAATTATCCGTTTGAATTGTCAGTGCGCAGTCACTTTTTGTACACAAGAACTCATTTGACAAGGACCTTTAATTTTTAAAGTAGATTCTGGAACAAAGAGTCACGTTCTTGGTAGAAATTGAACCAACAATGGCTCACCGGGAGGCCAGATCATTAACATCTAAACTACTGGTTCTCTTAACAAATATGGTCCCATGGACCTAACTAACATGAAATTCAAAACATGTATATTCTATCATTTTGAAGAATTAGTCAGCAACTTCCTATAGAATTTGTCTAGAGGACAAATTAGTGGTTTGTAATTTGACATTCAATCCCATTGTTCATGCAATCAATTCTATCTCGGGAATATTTGTTCGCAATGATTCAGAGTTCACTTTATGCCATAAGTACTGGTCAAAATAGTTTTCTTGAGTAAAAAGTTATCTTAGAGAGACGAACTATACAAATCAACTCGTAGCAAAAGAAAATTAAAGAATAGAAAGAAGAATGTGTTATACAATTTAACATTCTATTTTGAATTCGAACGAAATATGGTACGAATAATATTATTTAAACTAATCTCCGCGGCACGATAACCCATGTGAGTCAACGCCTACAGTGCCCATCTCTGTTTTCTTGACGGAGAGGCACTGGGGGCCGATTATATGTCCCGATTACGTGGTCAACCTAACTCGAAACTCCCAGTGTTTTTAGTTCCCAAGCATGCTTGGCACTCAGTTTACTGATCCACTGAAGAGATGGAAGGTTGAGTCAGCCTTGCCCAGCCCGAGGGTCTGTGCATTCGGAGCGTGAAACACTGCCACTAAACAATCGGCCTTCATAATATTATTTGTATGGATTAAATTTAGCAGTAAAATATTGTAAGTCCTCAAAAGGAGGCCGGTTATTCAATTTCCCATGATTTGGAGGTGTCGAATAAAGTTTTGCATACACATTATCGACTGAAGGATTAACTAAAACCACACAAAAATTTTCCTTTTTCTCTATTAAAGAATGTGAGGGTTTGTTGCGTGTAAATCAAGAAATTAAAAACATATTTACTTGAAAACTGAAATATCTTTATTATCTCGAAAGAATAAATGTACTTATTATATAGGTTTTAAATAAGTACATCCTCTTAGAAAAAGGGACTAACTTAAACAAATGGGGTACGTGTTAATCGATTCTACATGCCCTTTAATAATTGAAAATAGAATATACATATAGCTAATCATGTATATATATATATATATATATATATATATATATATATATATATATATATATATATATATATATATATATATATATATATATATATATATATATATATATATATATATATAATACATTACATTACACTAGAGTCCATAAATTAAAGATAATGGTAGTTCACGCAAAGAAAGAGACGGAAGCAAAACAAACATAACTTATTGACTTATTTGTAAAGTTTATTCATTAAACAAAAGGTAAAGAGCAAAAAAGATGCTATATGTTTGGCATCATTTAAAAATTGCGATTTTTACACCCTGGGGCAAATTTAAAAAAAGAACGTATTTACAAAAACCAATATAACATGGTTGGTGTGATGGATAGTATATAGTATGACCCCCAAACGATACAATACAGGCCGTACAATGCCTAGGCATGCTGAATATCAAATTAATGACATGATCTTGGGGAATATTACACCACTCACATCAAACACTGCTCTCCGAAGTTCCGGTAGACATGTGGGAAGGGGTTGATGGGCTGCAATTCGTCAGCCAAGCATGCCCCACACATGTTCTATTGGATTCAAGTCAGGTAATTATGCTGGCCAGACCATATGGGTGATATCCGCGATTGAAGGCATTCGTCCAAAATGTTTGCACGGTGAGGATGGGCGTTGTCATCCACAAACATTAATTCTGTACCCATGGCACGCCGAAACAAACGTACATGTTCTTCCAGAATGACATCCCGATAGATGTGGCCTGTCTTGGTTATATTCTGAACATGCAGGTTAATTCTGGAACCCAGAATAATTCCTCCCCAAACGAGCAATCCTGCACCTCCGTAACTGTGTCATTCAATGGTGTTCTCTTGGTGATAACGGGTACCTGGCCGTCTCCATATAAAACTCTGGCGAGAATCAGACTGAAAACTAAACCTGTACTCGTCGGAAAACATCACACAAGACCGCAATTGCGGTGTCCACAATGCATGCTTTCTACTCAAGGCTAACCACAGGCGACAGTGAGTTGCGGTAAGTGGAACACACCTGACAGACCAACGAACATACAGAATAATGTGCCCTAAGCGTCTATACACGGTCAGCCTTGAAACCTTCGTACCGGTAGTTGAAGAGAGCTGACGAGACAGGTCTGATGTTGTGCTCCGTCTGTTTCTTTTGGCAGTAACTGCCAAATACCAGTTTTCGTTCGGCGTTGTAACTCGGGGGCGATCTGTGCTGTAACGTTTCTCCCATTACCATCATCTTGGAACTGTTGCCAAAGCCTGTAAAGGACACTCTGGACGATTCCAAGTTCCTTGGATACTTCCAGCAGTGTATGTCCACATTCTAGAAAGCCGATAATTCTACCACGTAAAACATCATCCAAATGCTTCCTTTGTGCTATAACTAAGCGGTTATTGCACTGAAAGGCTTTTAAAACCCTTGTGAACAATTTTACTTCTTTGCAACCATTCCTTATAAACCCGTCTCTTACACTCTCGTCATTGTGATGTATTATCGGAGCCATCTGGTGGTTTCTTGTAATTTACATATTATTCTTCAAAATGTGTGTGATAATTCTACATGTGAAAATATTTAGAGTTTAATTTCTGTATGATTCTGAATTATCCTTATTTTACTGACATGAGTGTATTATTATTATTATTATTACAAGATTAACTATTGCTCACTTTCCAGTTATCCGATTAAGAAAGTTAGACAGAATATTGCTTACAATTCAAGTAATATTGAGCAAATTTACTCGAAATTAGATATAAAAATTGTTAGCTTCCCAAAACTATGTCAATTTATGCAACACTTATTTATAATCTCATTTGAATGAAACTTAACACATATGTTAAAAGAAATTGAAATCTATGTCAACCAAATATTTCTAATGCCTAAAAATCATGCAAAAAGAGTTGTTACACAATTCTATATGCTTTGAAAAGTTTAAACAAACAGTTATACACTTTTATCTTTTCAAGGAATATAGTTATGTTGTTACTTATGACACTTGAACAAGTCAAGCTCGCTATCCGTTGGCTGTGCAAATTTAAGTCAATAGGGCTGTTGCATCAGCCCGTTTTCCTATACCTAACTCTGAGTTAGGCTCTACCAGTTTTAAGTCAATAAAGTGTGTTTTTCGTTTAACCAGTGCACCACGAAGGTGAATGTACGACTTTGCTCTAAACTCTTTCCATAGATGGCACCAGAGATCCACTCTCTCAATTTTAACATTGACCTGAAGGGGTGGGGGAATTTTCTCCAGATTATTACACCCATGGTGACTGCTAAAAGACAAGCCACAGGATTTTCGATTTCACACATTTTACGAGCACATACATCAAATGTACTCGGCGAGTCTTTGGCATCATCGGGAATCGAACCCCGTCCTTCCAGACAGAAGACCGATGCTCAAACTACTAGGCTACCATGGCAAAGAATTTGTTGTTATATTTGTTATGTTGCAATAATGGTCTAAAGTTCATTGATATAAAGTGAAATTTCGCACTGAATACACAAATGCGTATTATTAACCAATAATTCAAAAACATAAGGAATTTTTTTTAAAAATTTAGTTTTATTCATGAAATAAAATTTAGAAAAATGCGCGCAAATAATCATTTTTTAGGTTACTATAGTAAACATATCTTTATAATAAATCATTTCATTTTATCAAATCTTGAAACTGATATTATTGAAAAAAGCAAGTTTGAAAGAAGTAAACTCAGTGTATTTATCAATAATATTTAGGAAATGTTATAAGTGCCAAGAAAAAGTCTTATGTGATTACATATGCCCTGACAACTCAAAAAGCTAATAGCCTAACATATAAAAATTATTGTAAGATACTTGAATATGTGCATGTGTTACTTCGGTACTTACGTATTATCGCAACCATGCCAACCTCCGGGATTACTTGTCAAATTGGCAACCCTAATGCCGCACGCATCTAAGGCGCTGAATTGGCAACCATGTGCTTTTTTTTTTTTTTTTTTTTTTTTTTTCAAATTTCCCTGTTTGCCACCTTTCTCAGCCTAACTGTTCTTTGAAAATGACAAGATAGAATATTAAAATGCGAATCTGGGATTTTACCGAAAAAGATGACGTTACACTTTTATAGAAATATAACATTTTACCATACGTTAGGAAATGTACCTCTCACCCGATAAGGCTTTATTTTGGAAAACAGATTTTTTGGAAGTACAACGTTGCAACCTGTAAACAACACGCGGGAATAAGAAGTGGTAATTGGTTTGAGGAAAGCCGTATCCCATTATTAACAGGAGTAAAGAATCATGTATTGCTGGTGCAAAGAATTAACAACGGTCAAATTTTGTGACGAAGAACTTAAGACTGATAAAACAGTCATAGACTGGAATAATTATGAGAGAGATTTGTGTTCGCAACATGTAAAAGAAAATAAATCACTGGATTTAATTATTTAAGAGTAAAACACAAATATAATTTTGTCGACCCCGAAACGGGTGCGCATACCCAAATAATGGAAAGAATTTGGGGTTCGGCGAAATGGAGAAACAAGAGACAACGGGGTAAGCAAGACACCAACTTGAGTGTTACTTGGAAGAATTCATATGGCGACAAGACCAAGAAAAGGATAAAAAAAATTATTTTGATTCTATTCTAAAAAAACCAATTTGCAATATTTTCCACCGAAACGTAATTGATATATCGTTAAATATAGGTATAAGAGTTATACGAATAAAAATTACTTTTATTTTTCTTCATATATTACTTATTATTTTCATGCACGCTGTTTCTATCACATTGTACTTTTCAACTACGCGCTCCATGTCTCCTCAGCGTATTCCGTTTTTAGAACTGGCCCGGTCTTATATAATTCCGCCAATATGGTTGCGATAATACGTAAGTACTGTTACTTCCAGTAAAAAAATTTTGTCTCTCAATTTTTATTGCCACCTTCATGTGTCGCAACAAGTGGACATTTTCTATTCTGATCAATGTGTGATTGTAGAAAACAAAAACGATTAACTTATCTCTCGCTGTTGTGCAACAGTAGGTGGAATATGTTTCAATGATTTGACAGATTAAAGAAATTTATGTGTTCCTCATCATTTTTAAAGATCAGATACTCTCATAAAAGTTGCCTTCTGAAGGATGTAAAATGCGAAATGTCACGCAAGCTCACGAGTTTTCATGAGTTCACATGAAATATGATATGTTTATTGCAATCCAAATTTTTAAGTTGGCTTGCAAATATCTTGACAACTGAATTTGTTCTTGTGTACAAAAAGTTGTCGAAGAGATGCAAACGTATCAAACAAGACATCTTATAACATAAGACTGAAATCTGAAACTTATTTATAATCAGAAATCAAGAGTACTATCTAAAATCCAAAGTACTTGTGCCTGTGCGACTATTTTTTTATTTCCTCCAACACTCTCTTCTCTTCATCTTATTTCCTAGAAATTATGACAACCATAGGACAATATATGTCTACCTTCTTTTAAAAAAAACAAATTATTGTATAGTAAAAAAGGGTTGAATGTATTGTAAAGTGAGATTTGAATAGATACCTGCGCAATTCGAAAACCATTAAACCCACAAACAAATGCTAAAATGATTTATTCACAGACCAATATTGGTCGTTGGATTTATTCCAGGCCAGTGGTAATAATTATTTGTAGTTTTCTATCTTGAAATTATTATTAATATAAAAATACATTAAAACCAATGCTTATGCCTATTATTTACAAATCAGGTCTTATTTAATTTTTAAATGTAATAAATTCTTATATTAATTTTTCTATAGTGACGTATCTCAAAAATCTTCACCTAAGCAAAATAATAGCATTCAAATTTTACTGTCCAAAATACATTTTATTCATTTTCATATTGAAATTTACTCTTCCTTTAACGCCAATTTTTCAGTTTGGAAATAGATAGGTTTCTCAAATTCTTAATGAAACAACCATAATTAATAATGATTTTTTGGAATTAAATAAATAAGGAATGGCAAATCTAGCGAACTTCTTTTCTAATCTAAGAATTAAATAGACTAATTTAAATCTAATATTTGTATTAAATTAGCATGTTGTATGTAATTTTATGTAAATAAAAATTTAGTATTTATACTCTGATAACGAATAATAAATCCAAAAAATGTTAGACCAAATCAAAGTGTATTTCCTGATCCAAAAATGCGAGATAAATGGCAATGAGTATTCATTTATCAGTATTGATAGGTATGATATATTGATGTTTATAAATAGAATTGCGCTGTCTTTATATGCTAGATTCACCATCCAACGGCTTTTGACCTAGCTGTTGGTTCAGATTGGAAAATTATCTAAGTGTTCGCTCTTTGATTGGATATGATCATTCGATATATTTTATTACAGCTACATGCAGTACTAATGCTGACAAACGTGGCTATTTAAATTTGTTGATCAACATTTAGGTAAATATTAAGATTTCATGAATATGATAAAATGACACCGTAGTAAGCGTAAAAACTCGTATTATTGAATTTCAAAATGTTTCAGTTTTGTAAAAAGTGTTGACGTCACTGTTATACTCTTTAAATCTTATCACTTTTGTTTTCGTTGTATTTAAAATTAAACTTTACTTCATAAAATATATTTTGAAAGAAGTAAGCTTGTTAAATAATTTAGCAGGTCACATTCATTGTAGTTAAAATGTATAACTTTTATAATTGTAATTATTTTATAATCTAGGATAATTTATTTTTTTCTGCGTTAATGATATAATTTGACGATGAAAATCTTTAAACATCCTTGAAATTCGCCGTGATTATTCAAATTAAACTAATTAATAATAAATTATTTTAAATTAAAATCAAATTTCTTTAGATGCTAAAGAGGCCATGTAAAAATATATCGTGGAAACTGTCAGTTTCAAGAAAAGAGGACTCAAATTTTTTTTCAACTTTTAGACAAACTACTTACATCAGATAAAATTATTTTTAACTTCTATGTTGCTCATTTTCATTTTGTAACAAAATTAATCTGAAAAATTTTATATACTTTTACAAGCTATATTGTATTTTAGGAAGGGACACAATACAATGCCTGTAATATCAATGAAAGTGCAATTTAAAGCAAAGTTTATAAAATAGTAAAAATTCAGTATTAAGAATTGTATGTGTAATTGCATCAAATTATAGAAAGAGCTAAATTCCAAAGACAATCTCAAGTTCAATAAGATCCAAAATTGTTAATATGAAAATGTACCAGTACTTTTTTACCATAATTTTAACTAAAATCTTGTTTATCTAAAAAGTGAAGTTTGCTTACAGATCATTAAATAATAGATGTTAATAAACATTTTAATAATATGTCTATTTAATAAATAGTTGCCTGCATAACAAATTTAATAGTTGTTGGCTCCTATTTGCTAGCATATTGATATTTTCCTCTGTGTAATTACCTGGGATTACCTAAATCACCTAACTTTTACACCTTATTTATTTATTTATTATAGTTACCTAATATTATATTTATCTTGGACTTAAATCATTGTTCTCATTATTGGAATGTATCGAGTGTGAATCCTTATTTAACCAAAAAATGGTATGGTTTTGTAAAAGGTTGCTGGGACCTGTTAAATAGGCCATGATTACAATATCCTCCAAGTGAAATGATACTTCTGATATAAGGCCAAGTACTTGAAAGAAAATCTTCTTCGTCCATACTTCTAATTTATGAAGACTCACCCAGCAATTTGCATCTAATTATGGAACCTATAAAAAAATTCTAAAATTTGATTGATCAGTTTATATATACAATTAAATTATTTTTTACTTTATTGATTGAACTAGGATTCAATAATTAGAATTAAATTATTCTGAGCAAAAAGTGTTTAAGATTCTTTCCTGTTAAGCAAATATAGATTTTCAAACATATGGTACAATTGGTTGCTTGATGTTTACATTTATACAATTCATTCTCTATGATTTCGTTAACAGAAGAATTATTAGTATTCAGTTCAACTGTTGACAAATTTGATTCCCTACTTGAATATTATAGCAGGCTTATATGTTTAGGTTGCCCATTAATCAGCATTATGGCAATTTATTTATTATATAAATTAATTATTTTATAATAAATATTATATTTTCATGTAATATTTTTGATGAATTTTGGAATAATTTTTTACTAGAAATTGGCATCTTATCTGTTAAAGTATGTCTCTTCTACTTCTGAAATTTATTACAGATTATTTATAAAAAATCTATTAAAATATCTTATTTTAAAGTGGAGAAAAATATTTTTTACAAAAAGGAAATGTATTTTATATTTTTTGAAAATTTAATAAATGAGAAGAATAGAATGTATTTTGAATTAAAAAGAATATTGAGTTAAAATATCTTTTTGGGAGATTTAACTAATTGTTTCCAAAATGTTTTTCCAGAATGTTGTAAGTTAAGATTGATAATTTTATCTATCTCTGTAGTTCTATTAATATAAAATTATTTTCTCAATATATTGATAACACAAAATTAATGTATTTATTATATTTTTAATCATTAAATGTAATGTTTTATAGCAAGATTTTATTGCAATTTATGTATCTCAAATACATTCTACTTCTTTACTTATCGTAAAATATATACTGTCTGAAAATTTTGCATGTAGCTTTTCATTAATTTTTAAGATTGTAAAATTTAAATTAGTGCTCCACAACCTTTACGCATTTTACATATTTTTTTATTTTAAATATCACATATTTTAATGATATAGTTATACAGAATTTTTTTCACTATAACAATACCGTTATATTTGTTATGTTCTGAACTATGTTTTTTTCTAGCTAATAAAGGTAAATTATGTATTCAACTATAGTATATTTTATTATGTATAAGTTATTATGATTTATATTTTAAGAAAGAAAATTTTGAATAATAAAATTTTAGTTAACAAATGCAATTATAACTAATTACAGAATTAGTTTTAATCAAACATTGTTAAAAAAATGCAGACTGGTCTGCTAATCATTCCTTAACAGTTTATTTCAGATTTATAATCATTGTTTTTAATTGTTTATTAAAATATATTCCAATCATGTACTCTTGTATTTGAAATGAAACATGTGCCACTGGGGACCCATAATGAAGTCATACAAATTCAGCATTTTGCCTACTGAGATGGTTGTTGAATAATAAGCACTCCAATCTTTTGTTTGCTATGCCTCTAGTTTTGATTGCTTACAAAGTGTATTCCAATTATATCCTTGCATAGTGAAATAATAGCACATTATATGAAACACCGCACATTAATCCCTTACATACTCATCTAGTAGCTGAATTTTCCTTTTCTTCAGTTCTACAATTTATGTATTTGACCATTACTTGAA
The DNA here is from genome assembly GCA_037975125.1 of Latrodectus hesperus. Lineage (NCBI taxonomy): Eukaryota > Metazoa > Arthropoda > Arachnida > Araneae > Theridiidae > Latrodectus > Latrodectus hesperus. The sequence goes on along the minus strand of CM075856.1, from coordinate 98,254,264 downwards.
TCATAAATGTATGTAGTATTTTAAAATCCACTTTATACATCTATCTACAACATTCCTCTGGTCTTCAGTTCAACAGTTTGTAGGTTCAAATCCCACCTTCGACATGGATGTATGTGTCTTTCAATCCACTTTAAACTGTATGACCTTCATGTATACTAAAAATGAAGAAGGAACGTCAAATAAATAAAAAATATGAATGGTGTATATATTTTTAATTTCTGAACAACATAAGTGGAAAATGTGATTGAAAAATTATTGCACTTTAATAAATGATTAATAAAAGCGTTTTATAACTTTGTAGTGTATAAGAAAAGATAAACATTTTTTTACATAATAAAAATATTTTCATTTAACTTCAACATACCATTTGTTTAAAATAAAAAAAAACATAGAAAATAAAATTTTGTAACTTAGAATGCTTAATTCAGCTTAGCAAATTATTTCGGATCAAATTTGAAGTATAGGATTAGTGTGGAAATTTCCAAAATTATTTGCCACATAAATTAATTAAAAAGAATAATTTTGATGATCAAGTCATCGCACATGCCTATCTCTGCTTGTTTGGAACAAAATCAAACTCTTCTTGAACCGGATAATAACAAGGAATGAAAAGTGGATTACTCTTCAAAACATCGTAAGGAAAAGGGTATATTGTGAGGAAAACCTATCCATTGGAACTTTAAAACAAATTTGACTCTGAATAAGAGAATTTTGTGTATATAATGGGATATTTAAGGACCATTACCTCATGAGCATTTAAAATGGTACAAATTGCTCAGTTCAAAAAAGTATTGTCAATAACTAGATAATTTAAAGGGAGCAGTCCAAGAAAAGAGGCTGATATTATTCCAAGAAAGAACAGTCTAAGAAAAGAATTCATCAAAAAATTGCAGAACTAGGCTGGGAAACTCTGTCCTATATACCATGTTTTTGGGCTTATCATTCTCCAACCAATACTTGTTTGTACCCTTACAAAATTTTTTAAGGGCAAAAAATTCAAACTTGTAGAAGATATTAATGAAGCACTGCTTCAATTTTTTGCATGAAAAGAGGAAACATTTTTCAAAATGGGGTATACAAATTGCCCTCACATATTCAAGAAGTCATTAATAATAATGACAATTATTTTATTTAGTAAAGTTATTGATATTATAAAAAATTTATATTTTGTCTCATTCCAAAAATGGACAAAACTTTCCAGTTGACCTACTATAAATATGTGTACAACAAGCCAAGCCAAGGCATAATGAGCTTGGCTTGTCCAAGTGACATTAGTAACAACATATATACAAGATACAAGGTTTATAAATAAATCTCAAAACTGTTATCATATTTTATGCAGGTCAGAAGTCATCATAGAACTGCAATAAATTTCTTTATGGACTAAAATTTATCAAATGAAATTATTCATTCTAGTTTTATTTTGTTCAGTTCCTGTCACTACTAATAGGTAAAATCAAGTTCTACATGTGTCTAACCAAACATCAATGTTTTATTGTCAAATGAGGTTAAATTCATTATTTTCTGGAATCTGCTGTCGCAAATGTTATCCCTTCTTATTGTTTATAAAAATAGCTGTCTAACATTCCATTATTTTCAGAGTCATGATGGAAGAAGTCAGTGATGACACAAATGGTGAGTCAACGTTTGAATTTATCGAAAATAAAAACAGTGACACTGCAAAAGAAACTTCACCTTCTGGTAAATAATATTTTGTTAATTTTCAAATACTTGTATAGCAGAAAACTATTTCTCATTATATTAAAATTTTAAAACTATGTTTATATATTACATTAAATGTTAATGTGTATGTATGATTTCATACTAATCATCAAATATTTTTTTGGCATAGTTGAGACAAAATATGCAGAGCCAAATGTCACTCAAACTGCATCCCCAACTTCAGTGCCATCTGCTCAGTCATCAGTATTGTATACTGAATCGTCATCACTAGGTGGTCAACCGAATATTCCCTTCTATAACCCTGCAAATGCTGCTAGTTATTTCACACCTCTCCCCACAAATCCACTCATGCAGCCCCTTCCTTCCTCTGCTGTTCCAGGCCCTTTTGCTGAAACTCAGAATTGGTAAGATCCTTATTTTCTTTTATTGTAGTTGTTCTTTTTTACTTTATTAGAAATTGGAAGAATTTTAAGAGTGCTGTGTATGAGGTGAATGAAAATAAGTACCATAATTTATGGTACATGAGACTACACTTAAAGAAAGTGACTTATAGAAGTTTCACTTTCACTTCATGTAAGCTAAATTATAAATAATATCATGAACATTACAGTTGCAAAATTTTGGCTCATATATTTATTCAAGGGGGAGAAAAAAATGACTTCCAATTATTCATACAATGTGATGAAGAATATTACAATTTATTAAAATATTATGTATTAATATTATTGTAACTAATTTATATTAAAATAAATGAGAAGAATAAACCTTACATCATTTAGAAAAATAATTGCAAATAACTGCATGCCATGTGAAGCCTTCAAAATTTGATTTTTTTACTCTTTGAATTAAAAAGATTTTACAAATCTGGATCCAAAATTAGAATTCTGTCCAGATTGTAAAAAAATAAGCTATATACTGTTGGAACAATTACTAAACAACTGTCCATTTTCTAGTTTTTCAATTCACAATATTTTAAATAAATTTATAACAAGTTTTTTTCTATGTGATTTTGACTTGAAAAATTTCTCATTAACTCAAAATGACTTATTAACATAATAAATTAACTTATTCAGTTACAAAAATATTTTATTCATAATCAGATAATATTATAAAATTCCTATATCAAAAAATATTTTTTATCTATTTATCAGTCAGTCTACCAACTGATTAATTAGTCCTGTGGTTTACAGTTAAACAATTTATGGGTTTAATTCCTAAATGGGTTATTGTGATTTGGTGTTCACTTTAAACTGTAGGTCTGATCAAATTTGACCTTGTGGTCAAAAAAGTAAATATATATGTAATTACTTTAATTTCTGAAATAAATATCTTTATGCTTCCTTATTTCTTTTATTACAAACCCTCTTGGGGAGGGGGAATTGCTCAAAGAACTTTAGACATTTTTGTCCTTCATGCGTGTCAAAAAAGAGTGCTTAATTTGCATAGCTGACCATCTCCCTCCTGATGAAGACGTGGTCCCTATACTCTCCTCATATTCTTGTACTGTATATTCTCAGTGATTATCAAATTTTGTTTTTCATGTTTTATCTAATATATGTATATATATCAGGGGTGTTTGTGCTCCGGGAAAACCACAGAATTCCGGGGATTTTGAACTTTGATACCCGGAAATTCCGGGGATCGTTGTTCAAAAGGAAGTAGGAATAATAATGAATTATTTATTTTGATCTGGGTAATTTTGTTTGCTTTGAAAGCAGAAAACGCAATAATTAGGTCATTCAATACTTCATAATTGTAATTTTTCATTTCTCCCCCCCTTCTCGAAACTCCAAAATGTCGGTAGTAAGTCCGTAATAGTTTCCGGGGATTTTTTGGAGTCCCACAAACACCCCTGATATATATATGTGTGTGTGTGTGATAGAGAGAGAGAGAGATGTAATGAAATATAAAGGGAGTTACTCATGATATTTTGGTATCTTAGGAATACATATCCTCCTTCTGCTGCTGCACCAGTTTCACAAACACCAATGACTGTGCTAGATCCTACTGCATCACAGTGTTCAATAGCATTGCCTGGAAGTGAAATCAGTCCCAATCCCACGCTCCCAGAAATAAGTCACGATAGTGGTGGTGCTGGTGGGAGTGGTGTTTGGGGATGGATTAAAGGCAATCAGTTGCTTAATAAAGTAGCTGAAAAAGCAAAGGTAAAAATATGTTCATTTGCATGTGATAAAACATTTTTTATATTATTATCTTTTCTATTATATTATAAAAATTTAAATTTCATATTTGTTACTTTATATTACATGTGAATCATTTAGTTTTTATTCACTAAGTTTGTGTGTTTGTGTAGATGACAAGAATGTCCTTCTGTTTTCAAACTGGCAATTGATTAGTTAACATTCTATTTTTTGTTCAACAGCTCATCAAGAACTATCACTCACTCTTGGCATAGATGCTTGTGTTGGTTTAGAATCCACTTTACATAAGTTCTTAGTTGAATTAAGCTTAAAAAATTTACCATTATATGAATCAATTCTATGCAGTTTTGTTTTATATTTTCTTTTATTTTTAATTTTGCTAACAGTTAAATTTTTACAATTTGGATGACTAATAATTCCATTAATTTTGTTAATCTCTTTTGTAAAATATTTTTTGTCAAATGTGTGAGCTGTTCTCAGTTATAAACCGAAAAATTCTTGAAATAAATATCTTCTAAAATAAGTGATTCTTTTAATAAAATGTAAAATTAGTTTTTAAAAACTCAATTTTTTTCACTTATTTCATTCAAATGTATTATTAAGATCAAACTAATTCAGTAACTACTTTAGAAAAATTTCAAAAATGTTTTTCAGTTTGTGTTTATCCTGTTTAGGAATATAAAATGTAGGGAGAATACTTAAAATTTTTAAAGATAACTAATTTTTATTAAAGCAATTAAATATTTTTCAGATCAACAATACTAGCTTAAAAGAAATATCTTAATTATAAAATTTCCTTCCAGTTGGTATTAGCATTCGGCCATGAGAAATGAACCAACTTTCTTGCAAAGGAAAGCCTTAATAGCCCAGCAACCTACAAGAAAATTGGGCTTCAATCCCTCAAATTTTTAACAATTATATATATCGAATGTCTTTCAAATTTTTAAATTAAGATTAAGTTGCATCAGAGGACAAGAGCTGAGTGATACTTCATGCTATACTCATGAATCTTCAAATAATGTGGCTATACCGGGTTTTAGATTTTTAACTAGACATAATTGCTTAATCTGTCACCTTTTTTATATTGGTGTTGCTGATTCCCCTGACTATACTCTTTTTGATTCTTTTCAGCCTATGGTAGCTAAATGTTTGGATATGTGCTCTGCACTAAGTAGATTTAATCATACTGTCAAAAAGTATGGGTGGTCTTGTGTGTTGATGTGTAAAAGCTAGTTGTCATATGTGGCATTTGTGAAATAAAGAAAATATACTTTTGTTTTAATATCCAGCTTTAAATGCATTAATCTTTCAAGCTCCCTGTATTCTCAGGTGAAAACAATGTATTAACTTCCATAAATGTATTAAAAAATATTTAATCATAAAGACATTTTTTTTCAAAAAAAGTGTTACAGAAGACCCTCAATAAAGGGGCTGAATTTCTCAGAATTAGAAAGTATTTGTATACCAATGTTGCTATTGATGAAAGCTTATTACTGAGGAATGTGGTGCTGTCTATAAAAGGAAGAATGAGAAATGAAAAGAAGAAAAGCTGAAGTATATTATGGAGAACTATGTTCCAAATGATATTTTTAATCCAAATGAAGCAGTTATTTTAGATAATGAATCCTGAAAGATTTTTCATTTTCAAACAACAGATTGCAAGAGTGCAAATGGAGAAACAACACACAAGTAAAGATTTACGGATTTTCTTAGTTGTTGCTACATCAGCATGCTTCCCTGTACCACTCCTGAGTTTGGCTCTACCAGTTAGATAAAAGTAGCTGGATAGTCTTCATGATTTTGAAGCAAGGACCAAGCAGATGACCCCTGATAGTTGGGCTGCCTCACCCAGAGGTATCATTTCACTTGGAGAACATTGCAACCATGCCCAATTTTAATGTTCTCCAGCCGCCATTTGCAAACACAACAAATCTTCAGTTAAGGCTGGATTCGAACTCACTATCTTTCTATTATGAGACCGACACCAGAACCAAGGCATTAAAGTCTGACTAAAGAAAGGGTGTACAGGCCAGCAGATCAGAATAAGACCCCAAATCAAATAGAAATGTTTATTTTTCATTTCCTTCTTTAAGAAACTTTTTTAAAACAAAATATAAGTACAGTGTAAAATCCATCAATTTTATTCCTATTATGTTCACAAGAAGAAATAGCATCAACGTTGGATAAAAAAGACAAAGACATGATGCTAACACTTCTTACCATAAAAGCTTTCAATTTCAGTTGAAATTTTAAAATATTTTTTGAAAGGCAATAAAATGCCAAACGTTATCATTATTAAATGGAATGTAAAATTATATTTTGAGAAAATCATGTTTATTTTAAAAATATGTTTATTTTTTTATTTCTAAAATAAATATTTTAGAAATAGTTTAATTGACAAAAATTTTATTTTTGACACAAAGAATAAGTGTTTAGTTTGAAATCTTATTTATTTATAGGATAGCCTATTTTATGTAACTTGCAAGCATATATGTGTACATATTTTATTTTTTAAATTTTATTTAAAATAGCGGCCACATGTTTTAAAGATATTTTGCTCTGAACTTATTGATATATTGAACTTCAACTAATAAGGATAAAATTTGCAGTGTGCAATTAAATTAGTTTAAGCCATTTAATAAAGCAATAATTTACAATAGTCAGGAAGGATTCTGTGTTCAAGAATGTGATTGCTTCATAATGTTCATAATAACTTTGTTATTATTCTCATTATATCGCTTCCTTCCATGCCCGGAAAATTATTCAAATTTTTATTTTCTAATTAATAAATTAACATTTCTGATTTCATCTCAGGTGAATTGATAGTTACAAAACAAAAAATAATGCTTTGTAGTTTTAACTGTAGATCATTGAGATAGCTAGTCAAATTATAGGATTATTTTATTGTGTTCTTAAAATCTTTAATAATTCTATAAAATAGAATTGCAGTATTTTTCAATTTCCAAGTTTTATAAAGCATCTCTCCTTTACAGTATTGGCTTACTTCACAATTAAGATTAAGGTTATTCTATTGCAAATCTTAACAATTCACAATATTCTCAATTTTCTTACTCAAATATTATTCATCCATTTTACAATCAGTAACATATTATAATCCATGTTTAAAGTTTTGGAACATAATGTGTTTTAGTATGTGGAATGATTTAAATTCTTTTCATAGAAAATTAATGTTACTTAACCTGTCAATGACTAACTGTTAACTTGTCAACTTAACCTGTCATGAATAATATTCTAGTAATACACATACAATACTAAATTTGCTGCAATCTAATCCTAGATTACCTAAGCATGATTTTATTATTTAGTTATATTTTATTTTCTTATTTTACTATCCAATTACTGTCAGATTCTTCAGAAACATTACAAATATCATCTATTACTCTTATAAAATGTTTAATAATCCTGCATTGACTGGATCTATTGATATATTTGAAATTTTATAAAAATGGAAGCACAAGAATGGGTGAATCCTTTTTCTTATATCAATAAACTCCCTCAGGAATATTCAATTATATCTCATAATTGTCTTCTTGGATAGAACGATTTTGCCTGCTTAATTATTATTACCTTCATCAACCACATGGCTGCCAAATATTGGAGATGAGGCTTCACATTAGACAAATGTTTTTATACCCAAGTTAGAGCAATTACATATTATGTTTCTATCATTGTTGAATTATAAAAACTTTTTGTGTGTGGGAAATATTTTTTGTCTTTTGATTTCTTCCTTTTCATTCATTAGCATTTTATATTATCTATTATGATGTATTAAAAATAGTTTTCATGAACCAAGCATTTTTCTTGTTGAATTCGTGTAAATAGTTATTTATTTTCTCATTTAATACCAAATGTTGTTTTTTATATTTCTTTTGAGTATTTTATTTTTCACTGTAATAGATAAGAGAAAGTTTTAAAAAGCATTATCGCAAAACTCTAAAGCTCACAAATTAACTAATGCATTCACTTTACTCTAATACACTACATTTCTAACCCCCCTGCTTTAGTTATATATTAATAGATTTTTAGCCAAATTGCCAACTGAATAATTTAGTAATTTGACTCTCTGCCAGAAGTTTATAAGTTCATGGGCTATGTCTGAATTAGATGTTATAATAGTTGGAATTTCTTTTAAACCATAAATGCCAATCAAATTAGTCGAGTTGGAAACTAAAGGATTAGCACTTTAGCTTTCTGTTTAACAGTTCACAAGTTTTATTTCTACCTTGGACATGGGTGTTTGTAGTGGTTTGTAATCTATTGTAGAAGTCCCAGTCTAATTAGATTTTATATGCAAAATAAATTGTAGAACAACAAACAAAATCCAGTCACTCAAGTTATTATTTGTAAAAAGTGATTATAAAATGTAAAACAAACCTAACCTTATAAATTTTCCTTTTATCTAACTTAAAATGTAATTATCTTTCTTTTCTGGTTTAATTTGTTTTATGTGTGCTTTTGGTTATAACTTTTAAAAATGTAATGAATGATATTTTGTATGACAATTTTTTTATGTAAAATTTCAGAGCTCTGTTGATTCTGTTATTACAACATTGGATCCTGGTATGAAAGAAATTATAAGTATGTTCATATTTTTACTATTTAAAATTTAACAAAAATTGTATTCAATGCTGAAATATTCAAGTAAATAATTTATTTTAGACTCTGGTGGTGATATTTGTGTGATTGTTGCATCTGAGAATGAAGTTAAACTATCTGCTGTAAGAGAAGCCTTTCAATTAGTCTTTGGTAAAGCTACTGTACAAGGTGTATCGGTGCAGTCAAACAGCATTGCTCCACAACCAGTGGGCTTCTCGGCTGGTCTCAGAGCTGCTGAAGAGCGAATAAGCAATTTGAAGCAGCAAGGACATTTGGATGGTAACCATATTGGACTAGCAGTTGAAAATTTTATTGCTGAGCTTACTCCTGATAAGTGAGTACTATTGCTGATACCCAAAATAATTTGTGATAGATACCTTGTTAATGTAAATATTTTAAATATTGTTATTTTCTTGTTAAATGTGCTATATTTCACTGCTGAGTTTAATTTAAGTAAATGAGCACACAAACACACACTGATTTGAATGTCTGATCTCTAAAACTTAATTTTTTTAACATTTGCTCCTATAACTGTCTTATTAATACAAATCAGAAATCTGTAACCTTGTATGTATGGTATAAGTTCAGTTTATGAATATGATTCAAGATGATGCTTTGTTATAGGAAAGTTTAAACAATCCTTTAAAGAAAAATCCATGCATGTACACTTGAAAAAAGTATTTAAAAATTCTTATTTTTTTGCATTTAAATGTAGGTATTATATATATTTAAAGAAGTGTGTTGTTATTTTTAAGAAAAATATGTATAAAGAACTTACAGAAATTCAAAACTTGCATATTTCTAAATTTTATTAGTCTTTACCTTTTGTTTTAATGAAATTAAATTTGTGAAAACAAAATCATTTTTTCTTTTTAATTTATTATGCTATTTTGTAATTTTAAAAATCTTGTATATTAATTAGTCAATTGCTTATAAAGTAATTATAATCGAAATTTAACTAGATAGTTTAATTAAAATGCTTTTAATTATGTAAGTCAGAATAATAAATATTTTGTTATTGTACTTGGATGTGTTGTTTACATTATTAAAATTAACTATAATTAATGCAAAAAATATTTAATGTAAAAATTTACTTATAACATTTTTCATATTTTTTGATAAAACAAATAATTATAATGAATGATTTTTGATTAAATAATGTAATATCCTAAAATGTTGACAATTTTGTAAAATTGGTTATATTTCTCATAAAATGTACTTTTTAATATTTTTTTCAGTTGGTTTGACATAGGCTGTTTGCTTCTCCAAGATTCGAATTCTGGCATATCATTGCAAGTTTATACACAAGCAACTCCTGTATCTAGTCTATATGTGGCCCAAGCTAAAGATCAAACTCCACCTGATTATCCATTTGGCTGGTCTGGGCATGCTGTTACAGTTGGCCAAATAATTTCTTCTTCTTTAGGTGTCCACCACTCTGAGTGGCATCAAGCATTGACTGGTATTAGCCGTCGGGAAATGTTGTTTCTTGCTGCCAGAAGTATTGCGGGTCTGTATAAAGGACAATTGAGAAGATAATATTAAACTCCCTCACATTTGGTACTGGCGTTTGTACAAAATATATCCTGAGAAAAATATATATGGTGCATTTTTTATTTTTTATGACTGGTCTTTTGGATGGTTTACTTTACTGCCAACCAATGTTTTAATTATGTATTAAATGACAGTTATTGAAATTTATCTTGTGAATAAATAGTTATCCAAATTTGTTATGCATTGAAAATTTATTCATGATCACATCATATGCTTTGTTCAACATTAAAATTGATGACCAAGAAAAAGGGAAAATCGTGAAATTTCGAAAATTCACCTACAAGTAGTATATAAACTACAATACAAAATTTTCAAACGTCTATTATATCACTTATGGAAAGAACTTAAATAGTATAAGAGATTCTAGTTTATCTTCCCTTCCTTATAGCAATAAGCTTATGCTGCTGTTTATTTTATAGTAAAAAATATATTTTGGGAGAAAAATGTGTTTTTGTATAGTGCACCCAAGTGACTTCTGATTCCTGTGAACACTAATTTCTAAATTCCCCAAAATCTTGAGAAATTCCCAGTCTATCCGAAAACGAATGGGCTCATTTAGTATTGAATCACAGTCTAAAACTAATTACAGTATTTATTTTATTATTAAAAATGCATTTTTGGAGGAAAATCTCTTTTTTTCATATTGCACCTTGTGACAAAATTTGGGTTGTCTATCGGGAAACGGTTAGTTAGATTTAGTGATAAATAACAATTAACTGCTTATAACATTTATTTTATTACGAAAAATATATATTTTGAGAAAAACCCTGTGACTGCAAATTTCAATTACTGCTTGATGTGATCAGTTGATTACATTTCGGAAATCTCTGTAAACAATCGGTAAATCAAAACAGTAAAAAGCTTTCATAACAAGAAATGATCAGAAGCAAATATATTGTGTGTATATATATGAAATATCTGGTATATATAAGTTAAAGTTCTTAAAAGGTGAAAAAAATTGTTTTTAATACATGAAAAATTTGATACTGACACCTTATGTTGTGAGGATGGAAATGGGTATAATAAATTTGGAAAGCTGATGTGTATATGAGAGCAACAGTGATCATAAAAAAGGATGCAAACATTTCCATATTCACAGTGTTGTTCAAATTTAAAGTTACAAATAAAAAAATGATATTTTGATTTAAAAAAATGGATTTATTCTATGAGAATTCGGTGTACTAATATGTGTTACAAGGCAGAAAATAAAAGTAAATAAATTTGATGAAGTTGAATTCAACATTGATCGAAATAGGTTACATCATATGAAATATTTTCTATTGCTTTGTCTTTATTTTATAAAAAGTGTAGTTACCTTATACACAAGTGTCGCATCACAAGCCCTCATTTTATGAAACCAATCGTGTATGATTATAGCAATAAATCCCATTCTACAAAAAGAACCCAATTTTAACGCTTTAGGATTCTATATATGTATGCAATTGTATCGATGTATACAATTGCAATTTGAAGATCTCAGCAGTGCTATATGGGAGCCTTACTATATGCCAACTATATGGCATATGAAGCTCTTAGATAATCCTTTAACAAGTGCTACTTTTAACAATATAAAAAAAAATTCAGTTACATGGCTAACATTGCTAATAAAAATAAGCAATTGTTGCCTCTAAATGAATTAATATATATCCAAAAAATACATTAGCACCTATATCAACAAATAGTTTAGTTATTAAATCTGCTATAATTTTTTTCATATAAGTATTTAATCAAATCATATTGTGATACGGATGATTGACGTTATTTTCCACATCTATCTCCAAGAGCATCTGTTCGAATTATTCTAAGTAAAAAATATTTATATTTTAGTACTAAACATTTAGACATTGAACATGACATAGTAAACAAAGTTTCATCAATAAATATTGTAAACATGTTTATGAAAAATGTTACGTCATATGGAATGAAAAAATTCGGATATAAAATGGGAAAAACGCGCTTATATACTTTATGGCAAAGAAATTGTCCGATGGAAACGAAAATTGGTGCGTGGAAAAATTATGTATAGAATAGAAAATGACTAAAATGTCAGAAGAATTTAATGATTTATTTCTGAATTATATATATGTATACAAAATAACGATCTCACACAACTTGTAAGTAACAAACCTGTTTCTCAATCTGGGGGATATTATGGTATTCGTATTTGCTCCGCTAAATGACACATTTTATCGCCATATCTAAGCGATTGGAGTCATAGCATGGTAACCCAGCTAATTGGACAGGTGATTATCGCGCTGTGTGACGATGCATTGTAGGCGGATCCATTGATGCCTGGGGAAAATGTGATTGAGTTAATATAGGCGGAGTTATATTTGATTGATCGTTTTATATTTAGCAGCGTTTTTTCTTGTTCTAAGATATTTAGTTCTTAATTATACTAGGATTTTTCTGATAATTCCCGGGAATTTTCAAAATTGTGAGAAAACTTGACAGTCTTTAAAAGTTTAAAGGTTTTTCAATACTAAAACCACAATATATATATATATATATATATATCCATTTATTTAATGTTTTCTACTTTTATTTGCAGCAATAGAAATTTCACAGATATTTTTTAAAAAAATGACGGTCATTTGTAGACATTGGAAACGTTTCAAACTGCCTTCATTGCAATTGTTATTCGTAGTGATTGCTGTTTAAATGTGTATTTTTTTTTTTTTTTTTTAATTTTTGGACAGAGAAATCATTTAGATATGCTGTCTTTCAATAAATATTTTTGTTGAAAATATACTTATATGTATAAACTTTCAGTACATATTCTTATTAATATATATTCAATATAACGTCAATCGTTAATGTATATATATATATTCATTTTGTTTTTCATTAAATGTATAGGGCTACTTTTGATCTATTTAGATAAAAATAATAGCTTATGTGTACATCTGTATACATTGTTAAAGAAGTTTAAAACATTCAGTAAGTAATTTTTAACTATTGTGCTTTAATTTTCTGTGGTTAAATCAAATGTTAAAATATCTGTTTATTGAATCAGAGATTTTATTTAGTGTATATAAAAAGAGATAATCATTTCTCTTGTGTCATCAAAAGTAATGATATGAAGTAGACTGATAATTTTATATGGTACTTTTAACAGGCAAGACTTTTTTCTTTTGCAAGTTATTTTATACATAGATACATTTCATAAATGTTTATATATTTGATGTATGATTTATTACATAGTGCTGTGTACTTTATTTTTTCCCATTAGGGCGATTTCATGCGATGGTATAATGGAAAAGAACCAAAAAGACATATTCCGCATAGGATTTTTGACACATTAATTCCTACATGATATGATTTTAAACGATGACTCCCTGAAAAAGCTCTTTTTTATCACAACTTTCATGCCGTACCACCATATATTTTCATTTATTATTGGTTAAATTTATGCACCATTTACACATATTCAGTTGAGAAATACTACATGAAACAGTATCGTTCTCTATTATTAGTCCATAATTTTTACAATATTTAAAATCAAAAAAGATTACTATAAAATTACACATTTGTCAATTAGAACTCAAGGTCGATTTACTAGGTATTTTATTTTTAAATCATTAATTTTCATTTTATTACGAGGACCGGGAAAATTAAATAATACTTTTTTTTCAAATAATTTGTTTTTAAGAAATATAATACATTAAAATTAATGTGAAATAATTTTCTTTTTAAATAAAGTAATTTCGAATACATAAAAAACATAAAGCTATCTTATAAAGTATGATCGCAAAAAAATAATTAATCTTATACTATCTAAAAGTACTGATAATTGAAAATGAGACAATATTATTTTTTATCAAACAACACAATTTTCAATTTATTTTCAAATAATTTCATTAAATATAATTTTTATATTTGTGAGAAACATTGACTTCACAACATTTTTGGCCGCAAGCATTATTTAGTTATTTCCCAGTCATTAATGCACAGCAACTAGGGATGAAAATTTTCAATACGAAATTTTTTACAATTTTAATGCTCATATCTTATGTTTTTATAGATGCTTATCGTAGAAAAAAATACCACTTTTTTATCCTGTAATAAGCCAAATCTTACTTCACTTTTCTTCATACATATGCAAAAAAAATAATCTATAAACTAAATATGATTGGCTGAGTTTATTCCCCAAAATTCCTGGTTTTTTCCTGAAATTCCCCGAAATTTTACATCTTTACCTACGTGACGTGCAATAGAGCAAGAAGGATCGACACACTGCCCTGGGCATTTTCTGACATGTCTTCGAGATGATCCTCAGGACACAGATTGGAGTTGAAAGACTGTACGTCTTCAGTCAATATTATTCCAGCCTAATCGAGCAAATCACCACTGTAATCTGGCTTGACAGTGTGCAGGAGTGAGGTGACGTAATGATCATTACGAACGAGATTTTGCTCTGTCAGCCATCTGTGAATGGTTGTCGTGGAGGTTTTTGTACGAATCCCATGCTTAATGTCTGATAGCGATGAATCATACGCTTTGAAGCTAATCTGACCGTCACTCTGTCCTCTTGATCTGCTGTGGTCGTAGGTCTATTGTTACCATCATGATTCTGAAATCTGTCATTATTGTCCATTCATTTTTGCCAGCATCTCTTCAACCCATATGACGAACAATTCTCTGGTTTGCCCAAACCGCGTTTTTCAGTCCAATTATGAGCCTTCTTTGAAATGCTGACTATTGCTCGTCATGAGTCGATTCCTGGGATGGTGAATTTTTCACTCGTTCAAAAGTTTCCTATATCGCAGAGCCACAGAATTTTTAACAACAGTTCAAGAACGTCTCTTCATATATATCTATTGAATGGTAAGATCACTCCATTCATTCATTAGATAACAAATTTTAATCATTTGCATATTTGGTCAAAACATGTATGCATATGAAATTTCAAAGCAATCAGATGATTCCTTCTTGATGCGCCGATTTCTTGTAATAAAGTGTATTTGGCGGCAAGGATTTAGAGATGAGCGAACTAATTTTATTAGAAATATCCACGAAGATCAATCAGAACTCGTTGACGTAATGATTGTTAGACATGATAAAAATATGCCATATATAAGACATATGTCTTAAGGATATCTACAGTAGCGATGACTAGCTGAGCTATGATCATCTTGTGTTTCTAATCATCTGATACACTATTGATTTAAGTTGTTCATAGGAATCCAAGGGGTTAAGGTGCAAAAAACATGGAAGTCAAGCGATTGATCTGAAGATGTTAATATACCTCTTTGAACAATCCTTATTCCTCTAATCAGACGTATTGTTTGAGCATTTTGCAACACTTACTAACTTGAAAAGCTTATTAATGTACGCTTTCTGCTTTTATTTTTGAAAGACAAATGATAAATTGCCATTGATTTGGGGTAACCGACGTGTCATCTCGGTACCCTAGGTTACCACGCAGATCTGTGGGTTACTATGAAACGGTCTCAAATCTAATTTATTGCTGAACAAGGAAAAAAGCATGGAGGAAATTTCTCAAAAACCACAAGCATATAAAGTCCGACAATTACATAATACTTATCCGAAAAATTTCAATCTCTTGTATGATTTTAGAATCTGCCGTTTGGGCTGAAAATGTTTTTCAATAAAGAGCAGAAACTGTGATTTCATTTCACTTTTTTCTAATTGCTCAAATCAATTATTTAGCTAGGGTCATGTTAGATAGCTTATTCTGAAAATGTACAGATATGTAACTTTTTCCATGCAATTTTAGATTATAAAGTGCGTGAATAACTTTTAAAGTTTTTATAGATTTTGTGGCACTCAATAGCATTTCATGATTTTTAACGTATAGATGCACTCACTCAAAATACATAAATAATGGAAGAACACTTGTCAAACTATGATTCTTCGTCGTCCTCGAATCTTTTGTTCTGCTGGTGTGAACCAATTACATTTCGTATGATCACCATAAACCTACATCGCTCAAATAAGTTGGTAGCATTTTCTCCGAAACAGCCACATCACAAAAGCTGAGAAAATTGGATGTTATAAATGCTTAATGTACATTGCCCCTTTTCGAATTATAAATTTTTATGGGGAATCTCTACGTGGAACAAAGTTTGATTTAGCTATTTTTATTTATATTTTTTCGATATTAACTTTCAAACAGTATTTGTCTATTTTATGAAAATAATTGCTTTAAGAAAGGAACACTCCACGTGCAACAGTGACTTCTGTATTAAAGACTATCCGTAGGTAACTGCAGATTGTAGTCGCACGGGATTGTTTCTAGGAGTGTTGCCTGGTTGCCAATGGCGTTGTTTTCGAGACCAGAAATTGATGATGAGTTTTGTACATGATCCAATAGAAGAGACACCTCATTTACTAATTTCGACTGTGGCAGATGAAATATGTTTTGGCTACAATGTTTTTCTGTTGGTGTGGTGAGAGCTCCATTAGTTCAGTAGCGTCGTACCGCTTCCCGTTAAGATAAGCAAAGTGAAGCTTCATTTGTTGCGGACAATGATTGCGAGGATTACTACACATTCTCTCTCACTGGGTTGCTAGAACCTCATGGATTAGAATCGTGTCCACGTAAATCTGTGACGTCTTAGGTCTTTCCGCTGGTGTGACGTGGATGTAGACAGGAGAGTGGCTAGCTCAGGTGTGACTTCGTCATCTAACTGTAGTTCAAAATTAAGAGACACTTGGTGATGGGGGAATATTCCAGACATATTAACCTTAAGGTAAAGCTCGAGGCTCACCTGCTCCGCTATGTATGTATTGATGTGGTGAGACGTGAAAAGATGGTGTCAGCTCAAGTGTTGACCATGTAACTTGACTGCAGTTAAAAATTAAGAATCAATTAGATGTATTTAGCGGAATTTTACTCAGCAGTAACAGACAGTTGGAAATATATAAAAAATAAATATTCCTAGTTTACAGCAGCAAGTGTCGACAAGAGATGCGACAATTAAACTGAAAAATAATAGCCCGTATCAATAAAAGCGCGTATTAAAGATTAGTTAACTAATGTTTGATACGTGCTTTTCGACTCATTTTAGGTGCGTGCTTCTGTACATTAAAAATAATTAAATTTTATTTAGATGAGCAACAAAATAAATAAAGTTTTTAGAATTAGTTTTTATACTTCATAAATTAAATTTTTATCAATTGTATTATAAAGTTATCATGCTAGATTTCATTAGAAGTGATGTTTTCGAAGCAGACCATCACTCTCCCTAGCCGTTGTATTTGCTTTAATCTTCAGCACTTGCTCAGCTGACAACTTATTTTTCCGTCACTTTACATGAAGAAGTTCTAAGTTATTGGTGGGCTTTACATTGTAATTTAAATGAAACAAACATCCTTAGTAGAATCCCAAAAATCAGTATCTACAGAAGAATGCAATTAAAATTGATAATAGAAGCTGAGAGAGCCTATTTATATTAAAATTTAAAGAATTCCAAAATACCTAACGTTTGTTCAAAATACAGTGAGGTATGCAGACGACTGTGCCAACTCATATGCCTATCACTTCACCAGGTTGAGATTAAATCGTCAGGCGGTTGGCTGTGCTTAACAGTTCAATATTAGAAATACATCATAATAGTTTAACCATAAGTAAACAACAAACGAATTATTTAAAGATCATGGCCTTAGCGAGAATATTTTTGAAAAAACAAAGCAATATTTCTAATGCTTGGATGCCTTTTTTGTGCGGAGTTCGGCATGCACTTTATCCTGATACTTACCTTACTCCTATACCTAATAGAGAATATTTGAATCAATTGGAAGTGGAAGGTAAATTAGAAGCTATGAAAGCAATCCCCGTAAAACCTGCTCCTCCTGATATGACAAATTCTATTTATGATGATCCTGAATTAAAATTGTTTATTAACATCTTAATGAAATGGAGTGAGAAAACTCTTGCTAGGCAATTAATGTTTGATGTATTAGCACAAATAAAGCGTATACAACTTAGAAAATACCATGCAGCTGCCGAGGAAGATAAACCATCGATAGAACTGAATCCTAGAAAAATATTTTACACTGCTGTTGAAAACTGTAAGCCAGTGTTAACAGTTCTGCCCGTTAAAAAAGGTGGCATTGTGTATCAAGTTCCCATTCCAATAACTGCGAAAATGTCTCGCTTCATGGCAATGAAATGGCTAGTAGCAGCTGGAAGGGATAAAGAAGGTCCGATAAGTTTTGTAGATCAAATGTCTAGAGAACTTCTTGACGCATATCACAATGAAGGAAGAGTTGTCAAGAGAAAACATGCACTTCACAAACTTTGTGAAAACAACAAAGCTTACGCTCACTATCGTTGGGCTTAGTAAAATATCAAAATTTACCAAGAGATTGCTTAGTGCAGATGTCATGTTGTGTTGTTTAATTGATGGAAATGAATATTGTTTAACTTGCATAATTGAACTTAAGCAATTACTTCTTTAAAAAAATTTAATAAATTTCTATAAAAATACTTAAATGATATAAAGTAAAATTATTAAACATTAAGATTTACCGATAAAGAAAAAAACAAAAATGAATGCATGGAAATTAGGGAGTGTTAACATATATTTTGAATAATAAATTAAATTTTTTTTATAATTGGAAGAAAAACTTTGCTTGAGTTTATCATTATAATATTTAAGCAGAATTTATTATAATATAAAGTCTACTAAGAAAAACGAGAATTAATTTTTTTTGAAATGCCAATTAAAAATTTTCGAGCTGTTTAGTTTCCAAAAAAAGAAGTCTCCAAAAATTTCAAATGCAAAATTACATCAAAATGATATCTGTATATGTTTAATATAATCAGATATTAACTAAAAGAGTAGTCTTTAAAATGTAACTTAAGATTTTTATCTTAGTTATGCTCAGTGGATAGTTTTTGGTTTCATGTGATGAATTCTTTAATATAATTCATTAATATATTTATTTTGAATTTATAAATTATTGATTACATTGATTCAATGCTCTGATTGAATTAAGATATAAGAAATTAATAGTAACATGCTTAATATTTTAATGGATCAAACATAGGATGAGTAGAAACTTTTTTATATTCATAATATAGAACTGAATGTGAAATTATAAAATGCATAATCAATCGCTATACCTTAAAACGACCTTATAATTTTCATAAAAGCATTACAGATTTTTAGTTAATATTTATATACACACACATACATATTATAAAAAAGTGTTTATATCTAAATAGTCTCCATAGGTATGCAATCACATAAATATCATTTATTCAGAGATTTTACAATATTAATGTTATTAAAATTCAAAATTTTTATTAATAAATACGAATTGTTATTTTAACATGCACAATATTTTAGATGGATCATATATTAAGGTGTACTATATATTCATATATATTTTATGAAATTTAAATATTTCAAGAATGATACCACTTTTTTTCATATATCAAAGGAATAAATGTTCTCTTTTACGTAGTAAAGTTTATAGTAAATGTGTTTTGAATGAAAGACATTTTGGTTATCTTAGGAATTTAAGACGTCTATAATAGTGAACTTTTGTTTTGTGTTTTATAGTGCTAATACAATTCTAATAAATCATAAAATTAATTACATTTTGGTTAATATTTTAGTGTATTTCATGTTTTCTACTTAATTTGAAAGCCACAAAAACACACACATGGCTATATAAGTTTTGTTTATCTATGGATATTCAGAAATCTAAGACAGTATTTCAAGAGCTAAAATTACATGATTTTCTCTTGTACATCATTACTTACATGCATCTTGGTTAGATTGAATTATAGAAATTTGTACTGAGATGTTTGGTCATTTTTTCCTGTTAAAATTCATTTTTTCTAATTAAATCCAATTGAATATATATTTCTATATAACTCTTTTTTCTGTTACAAATGCCAACCAAACTTCTTCTAACAGACTTTTGTTATTTTTTAAAACATTTCAATATATACTGTAATAACATACACAAAGGCCATTTTTCTGATTTGAGAAGAGATTTCAATGTTTAGAAAACTTTGAGTAAAATTTTTAATCAGATGTTATGTTATATAATTCCTGTAATTACTTAAAGTAGCCTTCATGTGTAAAGAATTTTTGTAAAATAACATATAGCCTAAACTTGAGATTTCCATTATAAAAAATCATAAAATTTTACATTATCATTCACTGGTTAGGTGTCTGAGATCAATGACAATATGTTGACATCTAAGACAAAAGACTGGTTTATTATGCTTGGCAAGTAGCTTAAATGGCCAACCAGTGGGATTCTTTTTTGCAACATTGCTACTCCTTTTGAGTTAGTAACTTGCTAGAAATCAATTAAGATTGCTATAAAAAATAAAGAGGCATTGTTTTATTTATTTCATTGTTCTATATATTTTGAATAAAAATTTTACTAATAAAGTGTACACTATTAAATTTCAATAAAAATTTATGACATTTTTTTCTTCATTTTGGCATTGAATTGAAAAATAAATGATACTAGAGAAAATATGCAACTGGCCATGCATATTGATAATGGTGGGAAAGTTTCTAAGTCTGAACTTTATTTATTTTTATGTTCAAGAAAAATCAAATACTGCTGTGTAAAAAAAGTTCTGTGAAATATTATATGACTGTTCATTTTTGAAATAGCATTTTAGATGACTGATAAATAAATAAAAAATTATCATTGGAATATGAAATTTTAAATTACAAGACTAAACTTTTAAGAAATATTAAGAAGTGAAGAAAAATATTTTTGAAGACTTATTCAATAACAAAAAAAAAATTTTACAAATAAAATTTCTGAATTCAAAGTAATTTAACTAAAATTACTTTTATTAAACTATAATAATTTTTCAATTTAATAACCAAGGAAAAATGACACTAATGAATGTCCTCTTTTATAATAAATTCTATAGTATTAATTTTTTTTTAAAAAATTAATACTATATTATTATTCCTATAATAAATAGTGTTCAATTTCTAAATACTATATTCATAACTTCTTTTAGGTAAAATAGTCATTTTTTATTGTATTCTAATTTTGAAATAACTCTTCATAATAATTGTTTTATATAAGACCAGAATTTTTTCAATATTAGAATATCTTGATTCCAATTTAAATATAATTTTACTAAAAATGATTAGGATTATGAAATTAATAAATTTATCAATAGCTTATACACACACACACACAGGTGATTCACTTTAATAAATAAAATCCATATTTTAATTTATCCCCACATTACTGAAATTTCATGTTAAATTCAAATTTATAGCTTCAATTCTTTTCTTTCAATTTAACAAAGTATAATATTTATATTTACCCAAGCTTGTGAAAAATCAAGAAATTCCCATAAAAGTGAATCTTCACATTTTATCATTTTAATTTTTAAGTTAGAAGTGAGTATTAACTCCATAAAAGCTAAAATAATAATGTAATAAAGTTAATTTTAAAAAAATAAGCTTTTTTAAATTGATAGGTTTACCAGCTAAACATATACTTTGATTGAGTGATCTCTGTGTTTACTTATTGATGAGCTGGCAATTTAACTATTAAAGCTTTAGCATTTAATATATTTTGGTACATACTTAGCTTATGAATGTGTGCAAGTGGATTATCCCTCATTTTCAAAAAATATCTGTAGAATGAGAAATAAAATTATTCCTTTTGTTATTGAAATTAGACTTCAAAATGTTATTGTATTTTAATTTTTTAAAATTTACTGAATAACTGATAGTTAAAGCACATATATATATTATTGAATTATTATAATTAAATTAGCTTAGTTTTTTTTTTACCTAAAATCTTTACTTGTTCCCTCTCATTACATGGTTAGAATAGACATGAAATAGATTACAAATACTTTTATTTAAAGGTATAATGGCTTAGAAATAAAGCTATCTATTCATATTCTTAGAAATTGTATATATATAAAAATACACACCTAACATGATTAATTGTATATTTTTATGTATGTATTAAGTTCTCAATGAATATTTAAATTTATGCATTTTTTAAATAACATAATGCCTGGGTCACCATTGTTTAAAAATACTCCTTGAACATGAAAACATTGATATCAAAGCTATATAAACACTTGTTTACATGATATTACCAAATATTTCAAGTTTTTTAGATTATTCATGTACATTTATTTAAAGAATGTTTGATAAACTTACCTTAGAAATGAAACTAACCTTAAGAAATTTATACTAGAACTATGTGTGTATGAATCTAAAAAAATATTTTTATTTGAAATTACAAATTATGAAGCCATAATTGATTCTACAATTCATTTAATTTTTTTAAAAACCTTTCAGTTTTGTATTTTTTTAAAATGGTCAAAACAAAAAGATTGCCTGAATCATTTTAATTAACTTTCAATCATACTAATTATAGTAAAATTATTAAATTGGGATTTTCAAACAATGGTCTTCTAGGTACAATTGGGTTTTTTATTGCATTTTAGTTGCCTCACATTTGCATTTGAGGCGATTTCAAGAAACATTGCCTTATCGGCTTTTTGCTGTTATTCTTGGTGTTTAAAGCATTCATTGACATGTTCAATATCTTTAAGATAAGAATTCTTTGAAACTGTTTTTTAAGAAATTCATTATCTTGAATAATTTTAAAATAAAAATTAAATTATGCATAAAATTTGATATCCAGAAGAAAAAATTGTTTTCATTCAAAGGTTTATAGGCAAATGTGCTTGAGTTATAATAAGAGGGATTGGGAATAAATGAAAATTCCATGATTCATTCACTGATATTGCAATCATTTGCCCAAAGTGCAGCTGATTATTATAAACTAAATGGAATGTTAATAAACAGGGGTATTGTACAATTTATTTTTATAAAATTTATGATGTGGTGCTGACAAGTCTATATTTTTAGTTTCATTGGATTTTAAAAAGGACGATTTTTTAGTATCCTTTATTGTTTTTAGAAGTTTTGTATGTTTTTAGATTTGTGGAGGTTGTCTATTTTTGGTAGACAATCTAGGATTTTAGTAACAATTTAAAATTCAGAAACATTTCTTTGAATGAGTACACAAGGATAGGTTTTATGATAATAAAGTTAAGAATAATACAATTTTTTTTCCAAAAAATTATTAGACCTTTATTTTTTGGTTGAATAAGGGTAGAGCAACTTGTTGAAGTTGTCATAAGAGTATAACTGGATAATATAACATTAAAATATATTTAGTTGGTTGCTTTTATGGTTACTTTTTGTATTGAATTGGGATCTACAATTTAAAGTGGTTTCCAAATCATTATGAACATCTATACCCAACATGGGAATTGAATCCATAAGCTCTAAGAAACTTTATAAGCAACGAAAAATATTTTGCATCAGTTATTTTCAAAATTATAAGGGGAGTGTTCTGTAAAAATGGTTAGTTTCATTTGATCTCTATAGAACTTAATCAACATTTTAATAATTTGTGAGCACTTTAAAAAGTGAACTTCAATTGAGGGAATCTTGAAATCTGGAGAAGGAAAATTATTTCCAATTTCAATAAAGAGAGCTGATTGGGATTTTGTATTTCTTGATATCACAAGTCATCTTATCGATTTGTATTATTGGGCAGATTTACTTGTTCATAAAAACTTTTGTATTGTTGTAAAGATTAAGATGAAATTAACTCTACTGCAAAATTAGTAGCTAAATAAGAATTTTATCCATCCTCCAAAACTGATGCATGTTAGCAGACTATGCAGAATACAAATGACTGTATAGTACATATCTAATTCAAAAATAGATATTGTGATTTTTCATAAAAAAATAAAAAAAAATGTTCTCACCAATTCAGTAGTCATTGAAAGTGTTTTACTTCAAACTCAATTAGAATTTAAAGATTTGCAGAGTGACTACAGTTTTCAAAAATTATAAATAATTCAATATTTATGCAAAGAACAGGTATACCAGAATTCATAAACGTATTTTTCACATTTTCTGCCATTTCATATCTTTTATACTTCACATTGAGACTTAAATATCTATAGCCAGGTAAATTTTTGCATTGCAAAAATATTTTAAAATATAAATTTATACAATCACTCATTTCTTTGAAATTAAAAAAAAATTATATAAACCTGTCATGCCACCTTCTTTTAGAATGAATTGAAGTTTCACGAAACTATATATAACCTGGTTATTTTAGTATCATTAATTATATATATAAGATATATGCCAGAAATTATTTTTCATAAATGCTTCTTCGGCTGGGCTCAGCCTGGATCATGAGTTTCCTGGGTCCTAGGACCCTCACCCTCTTCTGTAGCTGGAATGAAGTTGGTAACTATATCTGAAGTCTGTCTGGCATATGATTCGTAGTTGGTTCTTAGGGGTGTGGTTATCTATTTTGCTTAGTTATTTTTCTCTGTCTGGTTTACAGAAGTATAATTAATTATTTAAGATATTAGTAGATTTTATTTTATTATTGACTTGTTGTTTGTTTACTGAATTTTAATGTTAATTAGTACTTTATCAAGTGCAATTTGTTAATAAAGATTGGGAGTTAGTAAAAGAACGAAGATACATACATTTGAGTTGAGCTCTGATGGGTTGACGCCATTTCAGAATGAAAGTTTAAATTTCCCGCCGAAATCAGCAATTGAGTTATGATCTAATATATCAAGAATTTGTTAGTACATTAGGAGTTATTAAATGAATTATAATGCAATTATATCTTTGCTTTTCTTTATTATTTTTGTTAAATAGATTTAGATATTAAATAAAATCTGATTAAATGTAAGAAGTTAGTAATCATGTTAGGTAATTGCACATGATCCATTAATTTGAGCATGAAAGGGATTAGGGCAGAATCGTAATAATGATCTGGGTCTCATTCTATTTTCTGGGTTAAATGCGTCATAAGACAGAAGTTCAATTATGGTCGGATTATTTGTTAAGTTAGTTTTTTTGTATAAATTTATTATTTTAGCGAAGAATTCTCTAATCATGGGAATTTGGAATTCCTCTCTAATTTTTTTGTTTCTGAAGAACATTGGTTATTTTGTGTATTGTTGCATTTTGTAATTTTTCTAATTTTGTATCATGGGTGTAGGCCCAGAGTGGGCAAGCGTATGAGATTAAGGGTCTGAGATACGCTTTGTAGATGAGCACTTTGTTTTCTATGGAGAGTTCTGAGTTATGTTTGAGTAATGGGTAGTGAGAGGCTCTAATTTGTTTGAATTTACTCATAATGCATATTCCAGGTTAATTTGCGGTCGAAAGTAATACCTAGGTACTTACATTCAGCTGACCAGGGTATGGGGGTCATTGATGCATACATTTTCTGTAGGGGGTATTTCTTTCAAGTGAAGCTGATTGCTATGCTCTTGTCATTTATAAGGATTTTCCATTTTTTGAACCACAGCTTTTGCTATTTTAGATGTGTATTTAGTGCTTTAATTATGTGAGTTATTTGCGGACTTTCTGCTGTATGACATGTGTATCTTTGAAATTATTGATGTGACTTTTCATGAAAGATTCTGGGCATCTACTTTAGAAGATAGAAAAATATTACTCAGTACTTGCTTTTAAAAAAATTTTAACTTCAGAAAAATAGAACACTTTCTTTAGCTAAATTAGTAAGATTTTAAGCTATCACAATTTTGTTGTAAAGTTGTATTCAGTATAAAGCAGTATTAGCCTTTAGAAATCTTTTTTTTATTGACATAGGCACAGCAAAATTTCTGAGACAAAGAAACCAGTATTTAACAGTTTAATTTTGTGTACTTAACTAAATAAAATGACGTAATTAAACAATGAAATAATGTTAAACATATTGTATTTTGAATGATAAATACATAGGAAAAAATGTTTTAAAAGCATGGAATTTTGAGTAAATTCTTACACAAAATTTTCATCTAAAGTAGTTTCTATCAACTATACTCAAGTTTTTTTACTGTCATAATTACTAGATCCAATTCAATGATAGTATGCTAATGTTTCACTGTCAAAGAAAAATCAACATTTTAAACATTTATTAAATTTATTAGTAGTAGTGTAAAATGTGTAATTTACACAAGGATACATAGATTTTAATACAAGTGGGGTAATTGATTTAAAATATGCACATCCATTTCACATTAACTATTACAAAAAGAACATTTTTATACTACTTAAAATCCACCTTACAAATCAATTCATTAAAAACTATTTTAAAAATTAGAAAACTTTAGTCATTATGTATAAATATAGCATAGCGATAAAGAACAAGAGTGATTAAAAGAAATTTAATATGAATGTTACTTTTTTAGATAGAATTTTTTTAAATTATTAATGCTATTTTTCAACTTTTGTGCATTTTCCTGCAATTTGGCCTTGATGCGAACAACATGTTTACAAATGTTAGGTTCTTCATAACAAGCAGGTATGTTCAGTAAGTCTTCAAATAATGGTGACCAGATATCAGTTGCCCAATAACGCTTAAACTTTTCATTAATTTCCCACCTTCCATCAGCATTTTTCTTCACTTTTGCATATTCTGAGAAAAGCATTGAATGGATACAGTCAAGGATACCTAACCAATCTGGTTGAAATACCCAAGCATTGCCTTCTAGCACTTCAATACATCTGGATTTCAACGGAGTCTTAAAGCACACACCCTCTTCAAAGAAATCAAGATCGATACTTCGGCCAAAGTCTATAAATTTAAGAAAAGATGTTTTATCATCTAGAAGTTCTAGAACATCAACATTTAAGATATCATTGCGCAGAAGAATATTGTCATGCTTGACATCAGCATGAATAATTTTACACTCATGAATTTGAGACATGATCTGTATTAATTCTAAAGTCAAATACATAGCTAAATACTCTGGAACAGAGGAGTTTTGTTTTTTGTAATAATTAATTAAATCTAACAATGTACCCTGCTGAGTATATTCACTAATTAAAATCATGTTGTCACCACATTTCTTTGAAGCAATGATATTCATCACTGATGGTTGAACTGTTGGAATTTTACCAAGCAATTTCAACCTCTTTTGTAGTGAAAAACTTATATATAATTCCCATTCGTTAGCATGCTTGCAAACTTTTATTGCAAACTTTGAATGGCATTGAGCCTTGTCTAAATCCTGTTTGGATGCAGATTGTTTTTTTGCTAGATACACTTTACCATAAGCACCTTCAGCCACTAAGCTTTCAATCAAGTATGATGTCTCTTTAATTTCGATTTGATCAGAAACTTTAAGACATTTAAAACTGTGTTTACTAATCTCTAGTATATCATAATGCTCTGGAGGCTGATTGAGTGATTTCAGCAATTTTTCATTGAGTTGGTCACTGAATGGATCAATGTCAGAAACGAATAAAGCAGCTGGTTTTTTATTTAGAAATTGAAATGATTTAGGATGTATATGGCTTACAGATGAAATGTCTGTTGGATAATTGACAGGTTTTGGCTCTTTGAATATAGTACCCTCAGAAAATTCTTTGTGGTTGGTGATGTTACTATTCTTTTCATAACTGCAACCCTGATTGAAATTACTCAACTTAGTTGCACTTGCTGAACTACTGGAGGAACCAGATGATTTATAACTTTCTTTACTTGTTTCCATTATGACACTTAAACTACTCATGGGCCTGATAGGATGATTACTCTTTTCAATTTTATGAGCAGGCTTACTTGAAATATTATCATGAACCTCTTGCACATTGTGATTTGCATTAATATTTTCAAGGTGAGTATCTGGACCATATTGACAGGTATGTATTTCATTAGACATTTGGGAATTGGCCTTTTTTGCATTCTTAGCAGATGTGCAAGGTGTTGAAGAGTAGAATGCAGCTGAAACAAATTGCTCTGTATTACAAGGTGGAATAAGTGTTTCATCTTGTAACTTTGCATTATTTTCATCAGTGATAATTTCTCCTTCAGAGTCATAATCATCTAATTCCTGTTGTTCCAAAGGAATAAACATTATATCTTTAGCCGGAGTTAAAATTCCACTCACCTCTCTTTTGACCGTGCTTTGGATAAAACCTTCAGGAGGGATATTCTCTGTGTCTTCATTTGGAAATTGATCAATTGCTAATGCATGTTCTTTGGATGAAGTAGTACCTGGGTAATTATTTTGTTGAGAAATGCATTCTGTTGCATCTTTGTACAAAGTAAAAGGCATATTTGTTTTCATAACACTAATTGGATTTACTGAATTGTGTTTTTGTTGCAAAACATTTTCCACAGGATCCTGATACAAAGTTAAACTATCTTTCACATTCTTCTCAGAACTTGTTATTTTTTTATTTTCTTTTGAAATATTTTCTGTGGGATCTTGATACAAAGTAAAAGGTAAATCTATTTTTGTATTATTCATAGGCTCAACTTGTTTATTATTTTGATTTGAAATATTTTCTGTGGGATCCTGATATAATTTAAAAGGCAAATTTGACACAGCAGCACTAGTCTGAAGGATACTATGCGATTTACAATTTTGGGAAAATTCTCTTGATGTTTCTAAATCTTCTGTTGGGTTGAAGGGAAAAGCAATTTCACCTCCACAATTATCCTTAAAATTAGGTGTTATTTGATTTTCCAAATTGGGTGTTGTATGGTTATAAAGTTCTTGCAACATATCAGCTGCCTCACAATAACTTGTAGAAGGGGGACATTTACCTTGTATAATATCAGTAACACTAGGTATACCTGTAAAAGTTTCAGTTGGCATATTTCCAAACACTGGTATAGTAAAAGTACTTTCCTTTTGCTCTGGGTTGTTTAAAGTATTGCCAGAACTATTCATATATTTATTGCTACACAGCATTCCATTTTCATCTTTGATTAAATTACTACACATATTTTTATTCTTCTGATTATGGTCTGAATCAGATTGATGTGTAACAAAATCATTTTCTTTTTTTGTTTTCTTTAAATCTGACTGGTCTGAAGACTTTTCTAAAGTTTTTAATTTTTCTGTGAGGTATTTTATCTGTTTTTGAAGTAATTCCATTTCTGTTGATGAATTTTTCAACTTTGGATCAATTTCCAGCTTATGCTGTTTTTCTACCCAAGCAAAAGCCTTGATTTCTTCAAAAGAAAGTTCTTCATTAGAATTGTATATTTTATTTCTGTCATATATAGGACGTTTCATAGGATTAGGAGGAGATATCAAAGCAACTAAAGGTTTTTTAGCATGACATTGTGGCAAAGCATTAGATGATTTCTTTAGTTTAGCAGAGGAAACTTTGTCTTTAGTGGTATTTACAGTATCAACTTCATCAAAATGAGTATTTCTTTTAGCTGAGCATAATTCTGAAGAATAGGGTTTTGGACCTTTAGTATCTTGGTGAGAACTAAGCTTGTGTTTTTCTAGCCAAGCTGCAGCTCTGAGCTCTTCAAAAGAAAATTCTTCAGC
The DNA here is from genome assembly GCA_037975125.1 of Latrodectus hesperus. Taxonomy (NCBI): domain Eukaryota; kingdom Metazoa; phylum Arthropoda; class Arachnida; order Araneae; family Theridiidae; genus Latrodectus; species Latrodectus hesperus. The sequence goes on along the minus strand of CM075856.1, from coordinate 98,224,909 downwards.
GCCACCATAAACTTTATTTTTATCATACATGGGACGTTTCATAGGATCAGGAGGCTCAAATAATGCCCTTTTTGGACTATTACTATACTGCCTTACTCTTAATACATCAGAAACTTTTGGTACAGATCTTGGTATAGAAGTAGGTTGGGGAGCTTCATCACAGTGAAAATTGAAACCAATATCAGTATTAGAAACAGATCTAGTATGTGAAGGCATTTGTTTCACTTTCACTTTATTCCATTTACTAGGCTTCAATTCATTTTCTTTTGACTGATCAGAATGGACTACAAATGGCAAATTATCAGCAGGCTGCAAAGGTAGTACAGGTGCATTAACATTTGCTTTATATATAGGAAAATGTACCTTTGTAGAAGGTTTATTAGATTTTGGTGCAGGTTGCTGCCTATTTATTACCATGGCAGCTCTGTTTGGTTCTATTACAGATTCACCTACTCTCATAACGGGTGCAGATTTCTTGTGAGGCTTTAACATAGCGAATGCAGAACGTTGAACCTCGGGATCAGAATTTTGTTTATTTTCCATGATTTTTCTAGTAACTCTCATTTCGAATTCTGAAAAAGCAGATTTTATTTTATCTACTGGATCAGCATTTCTGTTAATACCTTCTTGTAATACTTGGTTAGCTTTTTTAATATTATGCTGCTGTTCTAACTCCCAAGACCAAGCAATGAAAAAATTTGCTGAATGGCACCCTATATTTTTGCTATACATATAATTATAAATTTCAACTGGTTTCACAGAAGCATTAGCAAACTTCAACCATAAGGTAATAAAGCGTTTATCATCATAATATTTGGTTTCATCTTTTAAAATGGACAAACATTTTTTTATAAGTTCTCCTAAGTGACCATCTTTTCCACCTTTTAAGAAGTTTTGCTCTACCCAATTTATATATTTACACCAAACTGAAAGAGGATCTTGGCCAGAATATGTACGCAATTCATTCTCAAAAGCTTGCCGCTGCAATTGAATAGGATCTTCAGGGTGTTCTCGTAATGCTAGCTTCAGAACTTCAGGTTTTCTTCCTTGTTGCAAGGGTTGTATATTTTCTTTGGAAAGTTCCCATTCATCTTCCGAACTTGCTTTAGAGCTGTTGAGCAGGAAAAGTAATTAGAAATAAAATTAAAATCAATTTCTTAAAAATTATTAAACTAGAATAAGCTTGTTTATTTTACGAATATTTTATTTTGCAGAAAATAAGAATATTTCAACTCAAAACACTGGTTTTTGAGTACTTAATTTCTATTTAATCCATACATATATTTTAAAATCTTAGTTTTTAAATAGTATTGTTTTTTTAAAAGACTTCTAATAGAAAGTAAAGACATTAATAATTTTTAAGATAAAAGAATTTTATCATCAAATTTCACAAGATGTTGATTCTATTATACATGAGATACAGCTGCAAAATCACAAATTTACTTCACTACAATGGATTCCTTCTTACAAATTTTTTATCTGCACTAAATCATTTGCAATTCTACGACTGTTTATTTGCTCCGAATTTCAAGAAGTGTACTTATTTTACATTATATAGAATGTACTTAAAAATGTTATCCAGTTTTTTCAGTTTATTTATAGTGTTTTAAAAGGTTACAGAATAGCATATTTAAACAAATCTTTTTTACTTCATACATGAATGTAACGTAGACTAATCGCAAAAAAACTCTGTTGTTAATTTTTAAATTTTAGTTTGATAATCAGAATTAATCAAACATATATTACTATCCTATGCAAACAAGTACAAAGATCTAAAAATTATTAATAAAATTTAACAGAGAAGAATATTTTCACTTTATTACATCTCTTGTGTATAGTATTGCTATTTAGAATTTGTTCGATACTTTTGATTTAGGTAATTTGTTTTTATTTTAATAACCAATGTTAGTGGCTACTAATAAATATTTGTATCAAAAAAAAATGAAAGTAGATAAGTGAGAGTAATCTCTATCAAGGAGAATAAAAAAATGAGGTTTTCCTTCAACCTTTACTTACACAATATAGGAAAAAATTTGGAATAAGACCCAAATTTACTAAACAATCAAATTTAAGGCGAAATTCAAATAGAAAACTGTTAAATCATAAATCACAATGAAGACTAGTGAACTGCCAACTTGGCTAACGCACAAAAAGGGAGGGACCTTTAAACAAGTACAATTTTTCTCCAATAAAAAAAGTGAAAACGCAAAAATTTGAGAATTTCAGATTTTAAATTTATGAAATTGAGATAAATCTGATACAGTGTAGGATTCTCTATGAAAAAAAAATAATTATTTGCCTGGCGGGGATGTCTATATACACCTTTCTAAAGTATGCTTCTTTGCAATATGCTGCTTTCAGTAAAGCTAAACCCATGCTTTGGAATGCAATAGAATGTTTTTGTATAGCTTTTTCAAAGAAGGAGTGATTTGGAGAAGGAAATATTTCTTAGGATGGCAGAAGATATTACTTGATCTACCGCAGTTATTATTTGTGTTTCTTTCTGAGTAATTATACACATCTAATAATAAAATCATGAAAACATAAGACCATATTACAACACTTTAACCCTTTGACATATAATAACAAGGTAGACTCGCCATTAATTTTATAGGCTGCTGACAATTTTCATGAATACCACTCGTCTCTATATGTCAAGAGATGAAATTCATACATCTCTGATTAATAAAAGCCTAAATTTTTACAATAAAATGAAATCTTTCTCATTTTCCACTTTCTTATTCAAATAAGTGAATATTGTTTTTATTGTTTAATGTATGAATTTGAGATTGATTAAACTACTGTCAGAATTAGAAAGAAATATGTGATTAGAACCTTAATTTTGGCTGCTCGTGGTACTGCAATGTAGATGCAAGAAAGTAGCATGATTAAGAATATATCACTCTAAAAACATGTCTATGTTGGTCTAATGAAACTTGTTGCTGATCTACAGTAAATTTATACAGCACACTCTACAAGAAACTACGACAAAAATTATGGTGAGGACTAATGTTACATTGATGCAAGAAGTGAAGTTGAGTTTTGTGCAATTACATAACAAAGGTCACTAATGGAAACTATGCATCATATGATAATGCTAAGGCCAGGAAAAAATTTAAAAATGATTAAATTATCATCAACAATCCAAGAAGTATTTAATTAAATTTTTAAAGCCTACAAAAGATAGTGGAAAATGAAATGAATAGTTATAAAACTGAAGAGAAATTTAAAAACATTCATCACTTTAGCTAAGATGAGATAGAAACTGAATAGAATGTAGTTTAGAATATTAAGATAAAATTATTAATTGGCCATACAGAGGAAATAAGTTTTTAGAAGGCCAAATTTCTACAAAAATTAGTATTGATTCTAATTGTTTTTCAACACCAAGTGCAATAATAGCATGCAAAATGGTTCGTTACAATATAATGTGAAGCTTCCTAAAACATATTTTGAAATATTATGAAAACCCCCATGAATAGTAAATATTTTCAATATTTTTAATACATTTATCAATGAAAACTCAAACCTGCTAAAAATTTATAAATTTAACTACTTATTAAATTTACTAGGAGGTAATGCATTAAAATAGAAGGGTTTTTTTTATCACCAGAGAAAATTACAATGAAGTAAATTTATTAAAAGAAAAATTTACTAATCAATAGATATATGGGAATAATTAAATTTATATGTTATTTGAGAGAAACTCAAATGATATAATATCTTTAACAAAATTATTGGACTCCTGGGGTATACAAATAAGAAATAAATTCTTATATCATAAAATAATATACCCACAAATTAATAAGTTATAAAGAACAATACAACCTATCAAAATTTATTATTTAAAAGATCACATTTAATAAAATCTAATTGTTTTTGTTAAAATTTTATATTTGCATTTTCATTTCTATTTGTAATTTGGCAATGAAATTACAAACAGAAATGAGAAAGGTTAAAAGAAATGTTTGGAGCCATAGTTTGTAATGATAAAAATATTAAGAATGTTAAAATTAAACACATTAGAATTTTTTTTTTGCCATTCTAAATCTATGATAGTTAATCTCATTTGCTGAATGAATAAAATATTTTAACAAAACCTAAAAAATTGTACTATATATAATATAATTACATAATCTGTATTAGTAATATTTGTTTCAATATAATATAATTCTATTCTGTTAATAATAACATATATAAATTTATCTCTCATATTACAAATAAAATACCAGTATATTTGATTATGTTTTGCAGGTTGTCTCTTCATGATTTCTGAAGTATGCGAGTCTTAGTTTGGTTTGTTTTCCACTGAATCATAATTTTTTGCACACAAGGGAAAAATCACCTCAAGACTTATAGTTTAAAATTCCAAACAATTAGAAGCATCCATACCTAAGGTTGGATTTGAACCAATAAACTGTTGAACCGAAGGCCAGAACATTAGCCTAATAGTTCAGTTATGCACACAAGGGTTAAATTGATAGAAACTTTTAGATTAAAAGTTAATGTTAAATGATTAAATCTAAACATTCTTTAATTTGTAACAAGTTTGGAGTATTTACTAATTGCAAACATATGGGAAAAAAAGTGACAACCTGACTAATAAATGTCAATAATTTTTACTTAAAATATTTAGTTTTTTTACATAAGGGTTTATTTCCATTTTTTTTACAGTTTAAGTGGATTCCAAACTACTACAAATATTCAAGTCTCACTTAAGATTTGAGCCCATAAATTGTAGAAAGTAAAGAGCAGTTGAACTGAGATTTGTGTAAATTAAAAGAAATTACACTTATAAAAATTCACATCCTTTGAAAATCAATAACAAGAATCAACATTTAAATATTCAATTTAATATTTAATGAAATTTTACATTTTTGTGCATATAGGTTAATTTCATTGACTTAGGGATTAAAGTGATAGCTAAATTGCAGCAAATTTTCACGCCCAAACTGGGAAACAAGTTTGCATTGTGAAAAATCAAAAGGTACTTATTAGGAAGGAACTTGGACAAAATAAAATGAATTATTGTAGAATATTTTATTATTCTAAAACTTAATTTTAGTGATAAAAAATACTTTATGTAAAAAAATTAAATTTGTAGTTCAAGGGAAAACTACAATAATGGGATACACAAGAAAATCTCAAAAGGAATAATAGCACTTTGGCATATTTTATTTAATTTTACATTTTTTCTTTGAAAGTTTCCAGTCATTTTCATTTTACTAATTATTCTAAGACAATTATCTTGATATATATTCAGTTAAAATTGATATCTCAATGCAAAAACTATCACTAAATTTGTATATTAACATATATTTTGTAGCCTCTATATTTAACATAATTGAATAAGCCATCAAAAAGCTCATTTTTCGTATAAAACTTTCAACTTGAATTTCACAAGATATAACTATATGAAAACAAGTCACACTTTGAACGCTCTTTGTTTTTTAATACTTATTTCATAAGTTACACTTTTAGTATTTACAACTTAATTTTGTGTCTGTTCATTTTTTTTCTGAAAAAACTAAGTGGCATCTACCTTTCACCATGATAAATTAAAAATTGTTGCATTTTTTTTATTAAAGTTTAAATTGAAAAATCATTACATATTAATGGGATGTGCCCCAATAGGCATCTGCAAATCAAAAAGGCAAAAATCCACAATTGACTATTCAATTTTTTTAACACTATTAAGCAGTTTATTTCAGGAAGAAGATTAAATAATAATCTGATATTTAACCAGATATACACAGAAAAAAAACTTTGAAACAGTTGTAAAATAATAGTTTTAAGAAAAATTTTAAACTATAAGCAAATATATAGAAACTACTACTCATGACTTATTTATATTGAAAACCTGCACAGATTGCTTTTAGACTGGTATCCACAAGAAAGTTTTAACAAAGGAACACTTCACTAGGAAGTTATAGTCTTCTGTTGTTGTCGTGTGCAGTAAAAAAAAATGGGTAAAAAAAGACAAGTTATAAGGGGACCAAAGGCATGGAACACTGCCCTAACCACATCTTCAGCTTTTTAGGTATAGAGGGTGTCATGGCAGCAGTTGGACCGAGGCAACAGAGATGAAATTGAATAGATGCCTCGGATCTAGTGGAACTCCTGAATTTAAGTGTTCTTAAAATATTTATTAATTCATTGATGTCTAAATGGAATATGTAATAATCAAATGTAGGTTAAAAGAAAGTAAGTATATGTGCATAATTTTGATAAAACGATGACTGTTTTTCACGAAAATGCGTAAAAGAGAAAAAAATTAAGCATGAAAAATATCTTAGTAAAATGAAATGAGAGTGAGCGACAGAAGATGCAAGAAAACCAGTAATACTTAATTTTAGATTTACCTACATAATTAAATTTAATAGATACAACTAAAACACACAAGTACTCTAATATTCAAGATTTAATTAAGATAAAATTTAGAAATGTGCGTAAACCACCTCCCTTAACGGATTACAAACAAAAAATAAATTATAAAGGATTTAACACTAAAATAACAATTTTAAAGCAAACATACTTCATTGTGTTAAGCATTCACTGTTATGTCATATAAATTTCTTTTTACGCGGGTAAATGTGTAAAATAATTTTACGCATATGTACTCTGTACGTACATATATTTGAAAATATATTTGAAGTTTAAATCAAATAATTCCGGGAAAGTTTCGATTACGATTACAAAATGTTACCATATTTTCACATTTCTAATAAACTATAGCAAACAATTGAAATATAAAATTATGTTTTATTATTTCTAAAACTATTTATATTTTTGATTCAGAGATTAAATTTGAAAACATTTGTAAAATAATAAATTTGAAAGTTTCTGGTATTTGAATGAAAGAACTGGTTACTAGTTTTTTATTAAAATACCAGTTACATAATACTGATTACAGATCTGTTTAATCGACTGTAATGTAAACAAACACTAGAAATCCACTGATTTGCTCGAGCGCACTACTGCACATTTTAAAGTTAATAATTGATTGTGTTTAATTACTGTTATAATGGCTAATGGTTCGCCTGTATTCTTGCGACTGATGTCAGCATCAGTTTCTGTTGCTAATTATGCTGGTAAAATTATCAGAGAAATATTGAAAAAAGGAAATTTAGGAATCGTAGACAAGGTAAGTTATTGATTATACAAAATACGTTTAAAATTTACTTTCTTTAACATTTGATTGAAAATCAGGTTTAAGTAGGCTATTTGAATTGTAAAATTTTACCACTTTTTTAACTAAGGTATTTTCACATTTTCAAATGAATCATTGTTACGGGTGGAAGATTATGTAGGTTATCACTTAGAGAAAAATTTCTGATCGCATATCATAATTATTTTAGCTTCTTATGAATATATTGTTAAGATATGAATATTACCGTTAAAAAGAAATTAAGATAATTGTGGCCATTTCAAATTAGGTGTATGTTTTTATCTGATCAGTGCTTTCAATTATTTGCTACCTGCTTCAGTTATTTAATTTCACCTGTGATGAATGATTTTTCGCTAGCTAATGAAGCTTGCCTAAAATAGTTGCAGTGAAATAAAAAAAATATGGAATTTGAACTAGAATAATTATGTTTACCCAATTTTAATGAACATTGGTTTTGCTTCCAGACCAATGCTGGAATTACTGCTGCTTTTACTTGGAATGCAAATGCTGTATTCATGTATTTTTGAGATTTTTGGCGATAGGGAAATGTTGCCATGATGGAGTAAATTTTTTCTTGTAAAAAGCTTATACATTTAAATAATAAATTTATAGCAGTTTAATAAAAGAAAGCATAAATGTAAATGCAAATTCTAAGAAAAACATAAAAAAATCAGTTTTACAAAATTAAAGAGAAATAAAATGCTATTTACATTATCTAATATTTTTAAAAAGGAGAATTTACTCTCATATCTAAAGTCATTGCAGTCAATTTCGTTATAGTTGCAATTTTGCAGACAAAAACACATTCATCTGAGAATATTTTTCTAATCCAAAAGTCTAGCTTGACTTTCCCATTTTAAACAAACCAACTTAGTCTTTTGTAAGCCATTTACACTAAAACTCGAAAAGAGCTGTTTTTTTCTAACATAATAAAAAACAACAAAAAAAGTAGTTGCTTTTCCACCTTTACCAAAAATTTGTGTATCAACAGAGAAATTAAACATCAAACCAGAACTCACAATTCCTTGCTATTTCAAAACAATACTTTGAACAGTAGCTATGATTTATCTTTAAAATATTGGAAAGTTTATACAGAATGAAAAAGAATTATTTAAGCTGATTAAAAAAACAATTTGTTGGAATTTAAGAATCCATAAAATCAAAAATCTACAGAATATTTTAAAATATTCAATCAAATTATGTGCACTAAGATACTTACTAAAATCTGAAAATGAAACAAAATGATCTTAAGTTCTTCATAAGTACTAAGGTTGCCAAAACAGAATTTTCTACATTATTTTTAATATTCTTAATAAAAAAACAAAATGCCTGATAAATTAGGAAATACACCAAAAAATTCAGAAATTCGCTCAAGGGATTATATGGCAGCTGTGCATTGCTATTCCAATTTATTAACATGATCAAGGTTATTGCTTGCAAACCAAATTTGCCTACAATAATGTTATTATTTGATCTTATCTCTCTCCTGAATCCTATTCATTATCCTGATTAAACATGGGGATATGTTTCCATTAAAAGTATATTACTTGTCATGTTTCTTATTTGGCTAATTTCACCAACACCAAGCTTTAAAAATTTGGTTCGTGCTTGTAAATGTCATTTGCACTTATCTAATCATAACTTCATTATTTTAAAAGTTTTTTTTTTTTTCTCTGCAATATGTTTTAAAGTTTGGGATTTACCAAAACACGAGGAAGATCTGATTTCATTTATGAAAAAAGAAACATTAGTCATCAGAAATAAATGTGTTTGAATAGTCTTATTTTTCAATTAAAATTGTTTTGTTATCAACCTTTGGTCAAGAAAACACGTCATGGGCTATTGGCCCCATGGGAGCTATTGTGTCACCAAGCTTTAAAATCAAATTAGTATTACACTTTTATTTTAATAATAAGGTTATGGTGCATTTATTTCTGTAAAAAGTAAAGATGTTTGCTAATGCATGCAAATATAAAGAAAACATTCCAGTTTTAGTTGTACATAAAAATAATATTTGTTAACCACATTGTGTACAAGTACTGATTTTTGTATCAATAATACATACAGATTTTTAGCATTAATAATATAATTAGTTACATAATATGGTTAGTTCAAAGTGAAATTTTGAGTATCATAAACTTTGATTATAATGAAAAATTATATATAATATTTATAGTAAATGTTATGTTTGAAAAGTATTTTTTATTTCATTGCCACGATAAATAGTTTTGATAAATTAATGACAAAAGAAAGAAACCTATAATATTTGTCTAAAAAAGTTTAAGCTAAGTTAAAATATAAATTTAACTAACAATTTTTTTTTACTTTATTTTTCAGAAGTTTATTTAGAGAAATATATGTATTTGAATTTTTTCAAAGTTCTGTCTAAAGTTGTTCTGAAAATGTGATGTATCTGTATCAATATTGCTTGATATTGAATCTATTTTATTAGTAACACTCTATCAAGCTTCATTTTACTATACAGCATTTAATATTCTCTTGTCAATAGGGCATCAATGATATACAAACAGAAGCAGATCGATCTGCTCAAAGATGCATTGTAAATTCACTTTCAAGGCAATTTCCTAAAGTCACCATTATTGGAGAAGAAGTAAGAATTTAACATTTTCTTTTAACATTTTTCATAGTTAAATTGTCTAAAAGTAAATTTACGAAAACATCTACAGTCCTATTAATAATTATAAATCAATATCCATTCTTTCAAACTTTCTTAAAATTCCATTATGAAATTCTGCTATTTTATAAATAATTTTATCTTTAAAATTCTACTTGGTTTTTATTTTTTTTTATTTTTTAGTAGCATTTTAATGGTTTTAATATGAATATATTTTATTTTCAATTCATTTAAATCCTATTTAAATATTTTTTATCAAACACATTTTTTAAATTTTACATAAAATATCCTTTTTTCTTATGCTTTTTATATTAGAATACAGCTTATATCTATAAATTATAATTAGATTTATAATAATTGCTTTCCATTAAATTATCACCATAAACACCAACTTTGATTTTTGAAATTATTTTCTTTCTTTTATTAATTTGCAAGAAAATAAATAATGACTAAACTTGACTAAACTTCCAATGAAATTGGATTTTCTTCCAAATGCAGTTCCAGGTTGTTTCAATGTATGATTGCATTTGTGTATAAATGTTATTTATTTTATTATTAAAATATTATTGTCTCTTAACTTATTAATTGGAAATTACATTTATTTATAATCGCAGTACTTATGCTCAGTTATAAACTTTTTTGTTTAAGATTTGACTTTTTTTTATCCATTTTAATTATCTGTCTTATATATATATATATATATATATATATATATATATATATATATATATATATATATATATATATATATATATATATATATATAAAGCATAGTATAAACAGTTAAAATTTTAATTTGCATAAAAGATTTAAATTTTTTATATTTTGTAGAATATGACAGTTAAAAAACTCTAATTATGTATATAGATGTATTTTTATTTTCATATAAAAATGTAAGAAAATATTTAATTGATAATTTATTTATTTTTATTTTTCCCTTTGAATATTTATATATTTTACTGTGAAAAAATATTAAAAATAAAGAATGTGGTTTTTTGTTGATTATTACAAAAAACTATTAAAATGAACTATTTAAACAAAAAAGATGTTTCTTGAAATTCTACCAAATATCAGATTACAAAATTGGAAATCAGGCAAAGTTTTAACTTATTAAAAATAATGCAACCCCTTTTTTCTCCTAAATAATTTAAAAAGGATTTTTCATTATAATATTTTATGACATTTCACTTATTTATAAAAAATGGTAAAGTTTTTATGAAAATGTATGATATAATTTGCTCAATAAAAGAGATAATTAATGAAGTAAAACTTCAAGTGAAATTGACTATGCTAGATTTGTTTGTTGAATTATAAATATCTGGAGTTAAAAGAGATAGAATAATCTTTTTTACATGCTAGTATTAATCCATTACAAATAAATGTACTGTTATAATTGTGCTGTTTAATCTATTCGTTATAAATTATCAAAATTTTTCTCCATTTTTAAAATTTCAAGTAAAATTACGTTAATTTCAAACGATGAAGACATTTTTATTAAATAAAAACATAGAGCTTATTATTTTGTAAGATAGAAAATAAGTTAACAATACAAAATAAGTGTTTTGTTTTATCAATTTTCTTGTTCCAATCCTGGCCATTTTTATAAATGAGTTCAATAACCTAAATTTGGGATATCTTATCACTATATTTAAAAGTGTTATCAAATTTTTTATCCATGCTATAAAATCTGCTATTACTACTTATAAAAATTATTTTTCTTTCCTATTAGGAAAGTCAATATATCTTATTCCCTTATTAATTCAGTGATCCATCATGACTTTGACCTTACATAGTGGATAAGCTGAAAGTTTTTGTAAGACTTTTTGCTGTGGATGTACTTGAACTGTTCATGTATACATTTGTTGTCCTTTACAAACAATCTCATTTCTTATCTCATGCTGTGTAACATTACTGTGTAATCCATTCAGGCCATAAGAGTAATGACTTGAATGTTAAGATAGTAATGGTATTCTGTATGAGCATCCTAAAACCATTACTTTTATATTCAGTAAATAATTATACATCTTGATTGGTGCAAGCAGCTATACTGCTACACAATTACTATTAACTTCAGATTGACCTCTGTCAAGGTCAAAAATGCTCTAGTAAACATTTTTTCTTTTTGTACAAGATATCAAAATTAATTTTTCGTAACAATGTTTAGATGAAATTTGCATTTGGGAAACTTGCTATAAAAATTCTTCATTTTAACATATTGGAGTATCGCTACTCTTCAATTATAATTATTTGAATATCACTGCTGCTCTTATCTTGTAAATTTCATCCCTGAAATGTGTCATTCTTGGTATAATAATTTTAAAGCCCAGTAGAGTAAATTAATCAATCAAAATTTATCTTTAAAAGATTGATCTAAGTCAGAGTTAAGGAAAGAGAAGGGTTAGCTCAAATTCTCTCCAAAACTGACACAGGAAATAGCAATTGATGACGTAGTCAGGCATCGAAGAAGAAAAAGTTGCCTAGGGTTTCTAAGGAAAACATTTATGTTTTACTTTTAAGTCCAATTTTTTTTAATCAGAGTGAAAAAAAATACAAATGCCTCTCAAATGTTAAGTAAATTTGCAATTATTATTTAATAAACCTTGAAAAATTATTATTAATTTTCAAATTTGAATTAAGTAACCAATATAAAAACATATTTACCTATTAGCTTCAGTTTGCCTTGATTTTTTTACTGTTGATCCATTTCTTCTTTTTTACTTATTATTTTTTTTAGCTTTATTATAAAATACTATAGCTGCATTTCTATTCATATCCGAATTTGTATAAATGTTCTCAAGCAATAAAAATGTTTAATTGTCTTTCAATTTATAGAAAGAAAAGAAATTTTTACTTCATTTATTAATGTTGCAATGACATTTTGCCTTTAAAAATATGTCACCATGAAATTTGCTTAAAATTATATCCATTTTTTAAAATTTTTTCATCCATGGTTTTTTTGAAATAGTTACGCCTTTAGTAGAAACAAAAATAATAATCTTGGAATGATTAAGCATCTCAACTCCATTTTTTAATACAATTCCAAGTAAATTATCTTCAATTTTATGAGCAATATAACCTGCCTTAGAAACCATAGCTTCTTCTTTAAAATGAGATGTAGACAATTTGGATTGGAAGAGGCAAGTTCATTTTCCCAAGCTAATGGTAAAGGATTAATTGAGGGTTAAATAAATGTATCCATTTTGAAAAGGTTTACTTTCAGTTACAAATTAGGTCTATTTTATTTAGCTATGTGTTTTTTAAACAAATAACTACTTTACAAGAAGGGAAAAGATGCATAGCGTATCTTGAGTTATGTCTATTTCTAAAATATAAGTTGCATTTATAGATTTCAAGACTTCATATAATCCATAGAGAGAATGAATTGAAAGAACAATTACATTCTTAAAAGGTAAAACTGATTTTTTCCAAATACATGTAAATAGAAAACATCCTGCTTGATTGCATTTAAATTTTTTTTCTTATCAAAATATTTTTGCATTTTCAAAGCAGATTTTAAAGGCTCGTTACTATGGAGCAGGTATTGGTATGGAACTGTTTGTAATTATCAAAAATAAATTATTTATCAATGAAAAGAATGCAGCTGCTTTAGTGTTTCCAGGGAAATGCGTTATAGCTTTAGCAGAGTAGTTTCTGAAAATAGAGTCTTTGCATGTGCAACTTTTTGTCTTTCGTTTCCTTTAATAGTTAGAAGTTAGGGCTTCAAAGTGATGAGCCAGCCCTTCTCTTTTCTCTAGCCCTTGATCTAAATATTTTTTTTAATTAACATACATAAAACTTTTTTTCTCACAAACACTAAAAGGATTTTTTAAATTAAGTTTAATTTACTTGTGAGCTTGATAAAATGAAAAATTATCATTAAATGCATTTTAAATCATAAAAATAGAAGTATTTGTGCTTTCAAGGAAGTATTTTAAATTCATTCATTCATTTAAAAATTGTTTCCTTAAAGTAATTTAGATTGTTTTCTCTAAAGTGAGTTTTTTTTTGTGCAAGGAATAAACATGATAAAAGTAGGAAGTGAAGCTACTGTTTTGTATACATAAATTATTCTAATTTTGTCTGCTTATTTTATTTTAAAATAGTAAATAAAAAAAGTCATGAAAATAAGAAATTTATAAGAAAGTGTAACTAAATTAAATGCAAAACAACTTCAATCAAAGCTATAAAAAATGTTATGCCTCATACCTCAATTTAAGGAAAACTGGTATTAATTTAGAATAGTATTTCTTACTTTTCACACCTTGTATTATTTAAAATATGTTTATTGCTTACTTTCAAGCTGAACAATCTATAATTGTTTCCATTAGAACCGCATCTAATTTTAGTGATATTAATTCGAATTTAAACACATGAAATTACTATTTGGTAATATGTTTAACTGGGAAGAACACATTAGAGTGCTTATGTTTATAGTGGTGCAGGTGAGCATCAGACTATACCTTAAGTTAACAAACTTGGAATACTCACCCATCATCAAGCACCTTGTAATTTTGCACAATGTTTAGGTGATGAAGTCACACTGAACTAGCACTTTCTTTTCCACATCCACACCACACCTGCAAAAAGACTGGACATCACATATTAATATAGACACATTCCCAACTCAGAGCTCCAGTAACTCACTGAGAGAGCATATGGTCACCCTTTCAATAACTACTAATAGAAAATGATGCTTCACTTTGCTGATCTTAATGGGAAATGACATCACTCTACTGAGCCCCTGGGGTTCAAGGGATCACACAGAAGAGTGCAGGAAAACATTAAAATGGATATAGCAAATCTTGTCATTCATGGTCACACAATATATTTTAAAAATTTGTTAACTTAGCTCTGATATTTTTCACATTCCTAACATAATAAGATTTTTCAAAAGAATCATGCAAATATATTTGCTAATCTATCTTTATGTGATAGAACAATAATTCGGATCTTAGGGAATGTCATGATTTATACGAATTGCTATAATGATGTAATACATATGTATGTACTTTACTTATTATTTTTTTTTAGCTCATTTCTTCTTCTTTTTTCCCCCTCAGTAAAACTATCCATTTGATAAATTTTTATAAAAATTTGCATTGATATTTTTTTTAATTTTAGACACTTGAAAAGGTAGAGAATGAAGATAAATTGCTTGTGAATCTTAGCAGTTGTGACTTGATTGAAACTCAATGTACAGAAGAGCTAGCTTCTGTGAAAGAAGAAGATGTAAGGAATTTTGTAACTATTTTAAAGCACAAATTAATTTACTTTCAAATCATAAAAATAGTACTTTCAATACTGTATGAAATTTCCTTCAAATACTGTATTGTGTGTGCTCCACATAGGAAGTATAAAACAAAATTTGTATTACCAATATTTCATGCATTAACCTTTATTTAGTTTCTAAACCATTTTTAAGTAGTTTGAAAGCTGAAATAAGCTAATCATGCATTAAAAAAATGGGGCCAATAGATTTCCAAAATTTCTTTTTTAAAATCTTATTAAAAAGCATTTTGATTTTAAATAGCATGTTTTAGCAAGATTATATTACAAATAAAAGTTTGAACTAAAAAAATTTCTCAGTTTGAAATTTTCAAAAATCTATAATTTAATATAATCAAACATTTTTCTTCTGTGTTCACCGTGACTTATTTAATGTTCTTCAGAATAGAGAAATTGATACTTTTTGTAATGCATTGAGCTTAAATTGAGTTCATCTTTATTTAATCAGAGAACAAATTACTGTATAATATATCACATCAATTACACAAGTTGTTAATAAATTTGAAAAATTGATAATTAGTTAGTTACAATTTTTATAACTATTTAATATGTTTTTCTAGTTACCAAGAGTAAGAAATTACTAATAAATACACAATTAGTTTAATATTTTTTAACATATCCTTGCCAATAAAAATTTCTGAATTAAGATTTTCTGTCTTAATTTTTTAGAGATAATGAAAAATGTTATATTACAGTTAAATTGTTACATGAAATAATATTGCTTGAGAGTATAATGATGCATACTTAATTCTCAGAGTATAAATTGATGCAAAAATTATTCACAGTATTATACCAGGAATTGGATAGCCAAAGAATCACTTTCTTTATCATTTTTCTAGTATTTATATGAAATATTATAAATATATCAAAAGTGTTTAATTATCCATTGTAGTTTTTTTTAATTTAAAAGAAATATAATTTTTTTGCTGGTGTGTGTATATATATATATATATATATATATATATATATATATATATATATATATATATATATATATATATATGTATGCATAATATTTATAAATATGATTGTAATGCTTAGAAAATTTATAATATGTTATTTTATTTTTGTTGAAGATTGTTATATGGGTGGATCCATTAGATGGAACTGCTGAATATACTCAAGGTAATGAGGTCTATAAATATAATATATTATATTTTATTCCTGTGTTATGAAAATTATAAAAGAAAATATTTTTATATCAATTGTATAATAATATGTTATTATATTACATAATTATTTTAAAGAAATATTATTTAATGAAATAATATTTCTCTGACTGAAATATAAATATTGTTAAGTATTATGAATTTATTTTATTAAGTATTATGATATATGAATTTCATTTGAATATTATGAATTTAAATTTTTGTAAAAATACTCCTTAACTGATAAATAGTTTTTGTATCTTGCAATTTCTATAAAGTAATTCTACAGTCTGAACATTAACAAAAATTCTATTTTGTAAAAATGCTGAATTTCAAATATTCAAATTTAATTACCATTATCTTTCTAAAATCAAACCAGCTAAATTCTATGAAAAATTATTTGAACTTAGCTGTGCTTTTAATTTTTATGGCTCTAATTTTGCAGTTGATTGATCTCATCTCATACTGTTTCACTTTAACTATCTTCTACTTACCTGAAAAAAAAATTTAAATCAGTTCTTTATAAAGTTTATATTAATTTCAGTTTCTTTACAAGAGAGATATATGCATTTTGTTGGGTTCTATTTGTTTCACTTCATTCTTTTTGCAGTAACTATTTCATATATCAGACTCTGAAATAAGAAATATTTTAATTGAAAAATAGTGTCATTTTATTTTTTATTATATATCATTAAAAAAATATGAGTGAAATTTTTCAACATATATTACTTTAGTAAAGTTATGTAAGAAAAAAATAATAAATTAATAGAAAAATAACAGATTAATTTTACAATGTTTGTAGTTTAATTTTTAGGAAATTCTTTTTGATTTAGAAACTTAGGTTCATTGATAAAAAAAATCTAGTGGCTAATCTTTTCTTGAAAATATGCCCTGAATTAGCATTTTATGATCTTTAGTGAATAGATTTTTTTTATTTGAATCTCCATTCACTAAGTATCGTAGTTGAAAATATTCGAATTGATAGTGAATTTAAAAAACTAGTTTTCATTTTGTAATTAATGTGTAATAGTACATAAAAATGATATTAAAAAATACTATTAATTTTTAACTTTAATTTTTATATATCCCCATATTTTTGCTTGTTTTATCTTGAAAATAAACACAAAATGCCTTTAATGTATTAAAATTTTACTTTTTTACAAAATCAGATATTTTTATTGTCTTACAAAACTATTGTGTTAGTGACCAAACATTTGTGATTTATAGTTTTCTGTTTTTAAAAAATATTTGCTTATATCTATTAGCAAAAAAAGTTTGAAAAAAAAATCTGGTGCAAAATGGTTTATAATTTTAATATCTGCAAATTTTAACTATACATTAAATCAGGGTTTTTTAAATTTTTTTATTTATTTTTTATCTTGGGACTTATATAATATTTACAAAAATTTTGTGTGGCCTTATAATTATTGTGTCAGTGACATATGAAGGAGCAAAATTGTCAATTTCTTCATTTGTATTTTGTTAATATCTTCATCTATAATAAATTATTGCAGTTTTAGATTATTAAGTCTAAATTTTAATTTAGCATCTGGAACAACGTAAAAATTTAAATAAGTAACAAAGATATAATAGAATGATAATAAATTTAAGTTCTTGGATAAGTTCAAACAATAATTATAAATTCTAGACATTTGGAAAGACATTTCTGAAAATATTCATTTAATTGTAACTGCACAAATGAGAGGATTAATTATCAGTGGAAATAATGTGCCTGCTTATTTAATTTATTAAATCTTGGAAAAAGTCAGCATCTTAGGACAAAGATTCTTTTAATTAGATCCAAACTTTGAATATATGTTGATTAAAAACGAAAATGATGTATCAAATAAACATATCATAGTAAAAAGTAATAAAATGGCAGTATCAAATATCATTTGAAAATATTTGATGACCCCTGCTTATGATCCTGCGACCCCATTTTTTAAGAAAATCTGCATTAAATCATAAGATCATTCGGAAACTAAAATGTGCTTCTGAAATATTTAAAAGTATTGCACTTCCTTATGTGTCAAGCATGAATATATATATATATATATGTCTCGTTACTTATGACACTTGGACAAGTCAAGCTCGCTATGCCTTGTGCCTTGGCTATGCGAATTCAAGTCAATAGGAAACAGCTTTCGTTTAATCAGAGCACCATGAAGGTAAAAGTACGACTTTGCTCTTCAAATCTTCCGATGGATGTTGCCACCAGAGAATCCACTCCCTCAATTTTGACATTAATCTGAAGGGGAAGGAGATTTTCTCCAGACCATTGCACCCATGGTAACTGCTCAATTATATACTTATAACACAAACATATGCCATAGCAATTTCTCTCTCTTTTTTTTAATTTTATAATAAAAAAATCAACTTTTAAATAAAAAAAATTAAAAAAGATAAAAATAAATAAATAAAATTCATATATCACAAGGCTTGGAATTATATGTTACAAAATATGAAATCTAAAATCTAGAAATTTCCTACCACCAACTTTGATAAATGTGAATTTAGAAATACAACACCATCTGCCATTTTTAAAAATCTGTGGGACAAAACTCATAATTCTCCATTCCAAAAAGTTGAATCTTATTACTAGGCCCCACTTATCTTAGTAATTTTTAATTTTAAGTCAACTGTCTGCCCAATTGTATGTAATTTTGATATATATTTTTAAAATTTATTCAGCTTATTTAACCAGAAATTTTGTTTTTGTAAATAAAATTAGAACTAAAAAAATAACATTAACTTTTTCCTTTTTTATCCATTGGTAATGATTAAATGAATTATTTTATTTATATTAAATAAATGAAATTTAACTTTAATCATACATTCATAATAATTATTTTACATTATATATTTATTTTATGTGTGTGACTAAATATCTGACCAAAAGCTATACTAATATTATAAGTTGCTTTTTTCACTCTGTATACTATATTTATAGATATTATCCAAATTTCCTATTTGTTTTGCATAATTTTCAAAATAGTTTGAGGGTGTCAACCAATCGTTCAAATTTAGGCACTCTGGCTTTTGGTTAAACACTTTTTAATTTTTGAATCTCACTTCAGACTTGGATATTTGTTGTGGCTTAGAGCAACTGCTGATCTTGATTTAATTACCCTTTGTGTGCAAAAAAATATTCGTTGAACAATAAACAAACCATATTCTTTAAGTGAGAAACTATTATTTAGATTTTAAGTTCTCAACCAGTACTTGAGTGATTATTTTTCTGTAAAATCAATCTTACTTTCACTCTTACAATTTTACTCTTATTAAGAAGATAAACAATGTTGGAAGAGATAAGAGTAATTCTTAAATTATTTTTTATGTTAATTCAGTAACAAATATTTCTGAGCAAATTATTTCTTAAATTTTTAGTTTTCAAATTTCCCCCTTTTGTTTTTTGTTAAACTTTTGTCATGTAAAAATTACTTTGATTCATTACCTTTAAATATTTTGGCTAATTTCATCTTATGTTATTTTATGGCATTAAAATATTTTCAATCTGGAAATCATGAGAAAATCATAACTGTTAATTTTAATAACATTCTGTTTAAAAGTATTAACATTTTCAGCCTAACCAATTAGTGACTCTCTATAACTTAGTAGAATTAGGATGTTTGTAGTAGAAGACCTCTGGATTTATCCTAGCCATTGTGTGTTGGAGGTACATACATGCATATATTTATAACAATATAGGTAAGCCCATGATAATAGGTTTGGAATACTCGCCTATCTCCAAGATTTTTGTAATTATGAGCCACAGTTAGCTGATGAGATCTACATCTGAGCTGACACTCTTCACATCCACATATCACACCAATAGAAAAACTTTGGTTGTGACAAATGACATATCCTCAACCCAGTGAGACAAAATGTGGTCTCTTTTCCTGTCATTGCCTGCAAAAAGTGATGCTTCATTTTGCAAATCTTTACCAGAAATAGCATGAAGTTATTCAGATACTGGAGTTTTGCCCTTGTTATAGCATGAAGTTTTGCACAGTACACTTAGGTGTTAAATTCATTTTTCTGCTTGTATATGCATTTGAAGGTTCTCCCCCCTTCCTCTTGCAACATGGTAATTTAAACTATCTAGGAAAAGTTCTCTTAGAAGAATAATCAAATGCTTTACAACTATCTTTTGCTAAATGGCATCCTATTTAATCATCTCATCAGTTAATTATTAAAATTGACTTCATATTTAATTATATTTGTAAACGTCTTATCCCAAATGTTATTTATTTTTAGGTTTACTTGATCATGTTACTGTGTTAATTGGCTTGGCAGTGAATGGGAAAGCTGTGGGTGGTGTAATCCACCAACCTTATTACAATTATAAAGTATGCTCTTGATCTTGTTATTTTCAAACCAATCTGTTGCATTTAAAAATGTTAAGAATTTTGAAATTACAATTAACATTTATTTCAGAATGAAGAAGATTGGTCCAGGTTGGGAAGAACTATGTGGGGAATTGTTGGCATCGGTGGTGGTGGTATAAACCACAGCAATCCACCTGAAGGCAAACGAATTATCACCACAACTAGGTCTCATTCCAATCCAATTATAAATTCTACAATTGCTGCTTTGAAGCCAGATGAAGTATTGAGAGTTGGAGGAGCAGGTCATAAAGTGAGTTATTTGTTCTGCTTAGAAGGTTAATTAATTTTAGATGATTCTTGTATATCCAAAGTATTAATGTCTTAATAAAAAGAAGAAACATTTTCCATGTGAATTCTGTTTTAGATTTAAGTGTTTTAGAATGTACTTATGTAGTTCTATACCTAGATATCTGAAATCATTGACAAATAAAATTATAATCTTGATCACTATAATTATATAATATCATTACAATTATTATTACCATTGTTTCTTGAAAAAGTGATATAATTATTCAAAAATTTGAAGGCAATTTTTTGCGACAAATTGGTTGCTGTTGTATAGTTTTACACCCCTGGAATTTTGATTTGACAAGTTTAAAAATTTAATATTTATAAATTATTTACTAAGAATTGGAGAACGTGATCAGTTCAGTTGTAAGAGCAATTACTAATATAGTCTAAAAATATACACTCTTTTATGCTGATTACAGTGTTTAATTAAACTTATTAATAAAATTTTATAATTCTTTTAAGGAACTGTAAGATTACAATTTCTTACACCAAATACAATCTTTAGCTATTTTTCAGTTTACCATTTTACCTGAAAGTCTATAAAATATGATCGATTTTATAAAAGATCTATAATATTCTGTTGGACTTACTGAATTTATTAAAAGAATTATAGCATTGTAAAAAATTTTATTTTATATTTTTAAATGAAAATGTTTTAATAAAAATGTTATGCAAAGAAATGCTTACATTTTGATTTAGTATGATTTTTTTCGTTGTCTTTGACAAACATTAAAAATCTTTTTTGGGTGATTTTATTTTACTATTTGAAATCAAAATATTGGAACTAAAGTATTTTTCATATATTTTGGTGTATCTAATAAATAATCCTTTAAACAATCATTTTCACTGACAGTGATGTAAAATCATAGAAATACTTATGAAATAATATACAAGGTACCCTTCGACTGCATTGATATCACCTTTCAGTACTTATCTGAAATTAAATAATGATTTCAGAAATGAATATTTATAATTTTAGGTAATTAAAAATTTACTAAATTGCTGTTGTATCATAGTCTTATTCTTAGAGGGCAAGTGATAAGTTAGTTCTTTTTCCTTCTGTTCAACCAGTATGTGCATTCGATTCTTACCTCAAGCATACATATTGGTAGTGCCTCGTAATAAACTTTAAACTGAAAGCCTCCACGAAAATATTGCTTGTGTGAAAAATCGACTGTGGAATTACATGTAAACCAAACTTTCAACTTATTAAAATGCTTACTTTTTTCATACTTTGAATTTTAATTTATAAAAACTTTAAAATAAAATATATATTCTTTTTACTGTTTAAGATTTTTTAAATGATTATTTTTTTAATGTGTTGGATTAAGCAAAACACCATTCTCTTCACAATGTTATACCGGTACGTTGAACCTTTATGACATTCTTTAAAATTAATATATTAAATCACATTTAGTATATGTATTTAAATCATGTATTTATATTTATTTTTAGGTCTTATTATTAATTGAAGGAAAGGCTCATGCATATGTTTTTCCTAGCAAGGGATGCAAAAAGTGGGATACTTGTGCACCAGAAGCATTATTGCATGCCTTTGGGGGGAAATTAACTGATATTTCTGGGCAGCCAATCCAGTACCATGCAAAAGTAGAGCACATGAATTCAGGTGGTGTTTTAGCTACTTACCAAGAGTCAGAACATGAGTGGTATATGACAAATATTCCTTCTGAAGTGAAGCAGTCATTCCAATCCAAAGTTTAATTGAATTTCATATTTTAAAGTTATCCAATTAAAATCTACATATCACTGATATATAGTAACATATTTATACTAAAGTTAATGAAATTAGGATTTGTGTTTTATATTAGGTGTTGAAAAGTAACTATACATTCTTCAGATTATTACACTTTATTGCATAAATTACATTATTAATGGAAACATGTCTTAGTTGGACACATGTTTAATACATTTCAATGTACTTTCTTCCATATCTTGGTACACAGCACCTGAAATATATAGCTACTCATAAATCACAGCATAGTATACCTAGTGTAACTTCTTTTAATTATTTCAATTATCCATTGTTTTGTTTAATCTGTTTAGTATAATACATGTATATACTTTGGATTTTAAAAATTTGTATGCTAAGAAATCTAAAGATTCTGATAACTATGTAGCTCACATTCTTAGCTATCTAATCAATGACTATTAAAACTCCATAAAATTCTATCTATTCTTAATTTGATTCCAAGAATTGCTGCTGCATGTCATGCTCATATTACCTTTGACAGTAGTGAAGTCTTTGTAGACCTTGTGGATTCCATCCACACATTCACTTTATACATGTCCCATTGTTACTTTTGCTGGGTATTAGGTTGCTCATTAGTCTGCGTCCTGCAGTTGTATCAGTTCACATATTCAAGTGTAGAGAATAGACCTTCATCACTAAAAAGGACATATCTTATCAAATTATCATCTTCAATAACCTCAAAGAGGTCATGACACATAGTTTACTAACTGCAGTGTTTGTTATTTTGTAGCTTATCTACAACCTGATTGCAAAAGGCAATCAGGTTGTGGATAAGCTTAAATCTTTTTATAATTTGTAATGTAGAAATTTTTCACACAGTGATTTATAAAACACCTAGCTTCTTAGCAAATCTTCTGATAGATGCTGAGGAATTACATGTGATATTTACACTTTAGACAGTACTTGGTGTTTAAACTGAGCTCCATGGATGTTGCTTATCCTCAATGCTACTATTTTACTTAAACTTGTTTACTGAAATCTTAAAAGCTTATCTAAAGGCAGTCAGTTTTCAAAAACACCCATGATATCTATCTGCACCAATCAATCCATATAAATGAGATTTTGCAAGAATTGCCCATTTTGTGGTTAGCGCTGTTTCACATAATCTGCAAAAAAATATCTTTTAATTAATAATTTCTCTGATTATTACTAGAATGTATGGTTACCTTTTCATCGTGTATAATGCTCCAATAAAAATATTATCTAATAAATGTATATTTAGTCATTATAAATACTTTATATTTATTCGTTATTATTTTTTATTTAAAATTGTTTTATATATCAGTGTTAAAATATGTTTTGTTTAAAACCACAAATTTTATTAGATTTGATTGTGTATTAATTATTATATATTTATTTTGAAAGTGATCAAATTTATAGAGCTGATATATTGGAAAAACTATCATAAAATATTTGACTAATTTTATGTTTATGTATGCTGAATATAATCAAATTCATTATTTGCAATTTATAACAAATCTATTATTTGCGATTAACATTGTATTATATTTAACTAAAAATAAAATTTTGGAGATATTTTATAGATATTGCTGTTCATATGATATCTGATTATATTAATTGTTATAAGAAATAAATATTTTTATAAATTTGATATTTTTTTAACTTTTATTATTGTTATAACCATTTTGTATTTTTATATACACATCAATGCCTATTTATTCTTTCTGTGTGGATGAGCAAAAGAAAGAGAAATATTTATCTTTGATGTTTACAACATATTTGATTTTTTTTATACAGTTTCTATTAAAATTAGATTTTTTATTTTTATGCATATATTTTCTAATTGAATTTTAATTTTCTATGAACACATATGTTACTAAAACTATGTCACATGGGGTCATGTTACAATTATATACGTTATAAAATTTTATGCCGAAAATAATTATACTTTGTGCTAAATTATAATAAAAAATTTGTATTCTTCTCAAAATCTTATTTTTATTTTTGACACTTCAACACTGTTCATCTCAGCATTTAATGTTACACAGCTTTTATAACATTTTAATCTCTTTTCATGTGCTTTTTAAACTATTGTAAAAAACAATAGTTTTAGATGGAAATATATTAATATTTTTCTGAAATATATGTTTTCTATTTTATGATGATTCTTCCATTTATATTACATGTTTATTCATAGTACTTACACAAATATCAGAAGGTATTTAAATTTATTTGTATACAAAATTTTTTCAATAAAAACATCAGACGGTGGCAAGTTTTCTGCCATCGCTAATATCGTCTGCACTAACAGCTTCTTTTGGCATGTTCGTTTACTTTTGTCTGACAATATTTAATTTTAAATAAGAAGATTTGATTTAAAACCCTTGTGAGAACTGTTTAAACATGTTACAAAGTGTCTGAAATGGAATCATCATGCTATCTGATAAGAATCATCATTTACTTCCAGTTCTGGTGCAAAAAGTCAGGTATAGAATATCACAAAATCATGTGTACAACTTAAGGTACTACTGTTGCATCATATGACAGTGGAGTTTTGGTTCTGAAAGTTTAAAAACAAGGATTATGGCATTTAAAAAGAGAATCGACCTACCAGTGATGATGAGGCACGCCTGCGAAAACTTGTGGCAGAAACTCAGTATTCAACTGCTGAACAGCTAGCTAAGGAATAAGACATTAGTGCTATGCCCATTATTCACGCTCTGTAATGCATAAACTTTGTGCACAAGCTCATTCACAAGGTGCCACATGAATAGGCTCTAGCAGATAGAGACAAGCGTGTTCAAGGCTGCACTGATCTGCTCGAGTATTATCGCTAAGACAAAATTCTGAACCGAATCGTCACTTTTGTTGAAAAGTGGATTCACTTTCAGGTAAGCGAAAAATAGAGCCTGTTGGTAGTGCAATTTGACTAACAGAAAGATTATGCTTTGTATTTTGTGGAATTGCCATCGTATTATCCAGAAAGAGTATCTGGAAAAGAGTAAAATCATTGACAGTTAGGAGTACAGCAAGATGCTATTATATGTTGACGCTGCTATCAAATTCAAACATTGAACTGTTCTGGCACAAGAAGATACTGTTTCATCAATATAATGCTAGACATGTGTCTCCTTCAAGCTCGTACAAAGTCACTGATGGATTCTATATGGGCTCAAAAGAGGTCTTCAGTCACACCCATCATATATATTTCAATATCACTCCGAAGGCTTTTAGTAGTTACCAAAATGTCGTCAAAAAGTCATAGATTTGGTTATGGATTACTACTTCCATTTAAGGTACTGTTTTCATTTTTTTTCTCTTAACTTTATTAAAAACTTTTTTTTGGTATAAAACTTTCGTTACTACCAAGATTTAACAGTTAATTAAAAAATAAAACACACACAAGAAATATTGTTTCCTTAAATATTTAGAAATCAAATTTCATGTTCTTACTTTTAAATTACTTTAATTATACCCAATGATTAACTATTTCTTAATTTTTTTAATTCTGTAAATGCATTTATTAATTTAAATTAAAAGGTAGAGTATTATTTTTCTAGTCTGGTAGATAAAACTATTATTTTTCCGTCGATAAATATATCACATTTTCCTGTTTTTAAATGTAAAGTAGTAAAATAATGTAAAATTAGGAAGTTAATAAAATTAAAAATTGGCAGTGGTTCTGTATTTGTGTAATAAGTAGTAACATTTATTAACTATATATATATATATATATATATATATATATATATATATATATATATATATATATATATATATATATATATATATATATATATATTGCAAATTGGATTTAATGAATTGTCTAATGTTATACGATTAAACTGTCTAAGACAGCTGGATAGGGTTGTACTTTTCTCAATAAGCACTTGATGAAAATGCTCTATTTATTAGTTTTCTGTGAACTCCAAGATTACTATACAAGATTCTATTCTTCTTTACAGACATGGAGAAAATAGCATTTATTTGTATTGTATAAATCGTCCATTGTTACTAGGCATGATTATACTCATGACAGACAAGTAAAGAAAATCGCATACATTTGCATTCAATGCATGCAGTTTATTGTCAATTATTAAACTAGTCTAAAGTTACTAGACAAAACAAAATTCTCTTTTACATATGAATAAATAAATTACTTTTATTTTCACTTAATAAACTCTCCAAGACTTACTAGACATGATTGTATTCTTTTGCAACAGGTGTTGAAAATTGTATTTATTTGTATTCTTTAAATTATATGAAGTTACTGCACATTCTTGATACACATGAGAAAATTATATTCGCCTTCAATAAACTGTTCAAGACAGTTGAAAAGAATTTTATTTATTTAGACAAATGTAGAAGCAAATAAATTTGCTTCTACATTAGTCTAGGCATCATTAATATCCATAAGGTCTATGCATTATTGATCGGTGTTTGTAGTTTTTATTTTGAATTTAACATATTAATTTCAGTTAATGTTAAATATTAATACAAATGGTGCTCTATTATTTTCTGCAGATAGAAAAGTATTAACTTTGTCGCATAAATTGTCAAGAAAATCATCTCAAGGTTTTGAATGGAATTATGTTGTCATCACTAATTTTTTTAAATAACAAAAATACTTATTTCTAGAAGATTCATCTAGCAGAAAAATTTAATGACACAAAAAATATTTTTAGAAATAAAATATAATTTTTCAATGAGGTCCATTTTTTATTTGTTTATCAATAAAATTCAAATATTGCTATAAGTGATCTTGTATGCATGCATACGTATACATGCTACACAGAAAATCTTTTTTTAACTCAAGAAAAGTAATCGGGACTTCTTGAGTAGACTTTCCTTTCAAATCCATTGAGACTTTTCAATATATTTTTATCAAACTTTTTTTCTATCAAATTCATTATTTAAGCAAAATTAGGTTTAATAACTCTAAGAAGGAATACTTTCAATTAAAATAAAAGTTTTTGCAATACTTCATCACAGCAAGAACATTTATTTTGATAAATAAAATAATGTGATAATACTACATTAATGTGTATTTTAATATTTGCCAATTGAAAATTTCTATTAATAATTATTTAAATCGTTATATTTTAAATTCGTTTTATAATTGCTGCATACGTAATTAAAATATTCAATTTATTAATTATGCTTTTTTAAAGCTGAATTTATAATTTATTATTAATTATCTTTTTCAAATTTTGTTAACTCACTGAAAATTAAACAATTGTAAAATATATGTATTGGTTTCGCGTCTGTGTTGCTTTTCAAAGTGAAGTATCCAATAATATTAGTTATTCTTTTCCCTGCTCTTAATATTGGCTTTAAAAAATTCAAAAAGAAATGAGATATTCGTAATAGTTAATAAAGACTTTAAATAGTGGAATATGAATAACGATACTAATACATAGAAGTCTTGTAATATATTCATTCTAATCATATAATTTTGGTCTGGAATGCAAATAGAATTCTGATCAATTTAAATGCAATTCCCAATGTTATTATTGCTACGGTCAAACACAGCTTAAAATGGGATAATACATTACTTATGAACTCGTCAAAATTATTAATTAAATTTCTATAAAAGTTGTTAAACGGAATGTCCTGTAGATTCATGTATTCCTGTAAACTAATTGTTAAACATTTCTTCATATACTTCCATTTAAAAAAGTATTGTTATGCAAGCAAAAATTGGATTTTACAATTTCAGGAACAATTGAAAACACAATATGACAGACGAATTTTTAACACTGTAATGTAACATATTTTCATATTGTTTACTTGTATTCAGCATAAATTATATTTAATAATTTTCCCTTGATATATACAGTTAATTGAAAGTTTTTTTTCAATTTAATGCATATTAATTTAAAAAAGTTTATTATGTTATTGCTAAATATTTTTATTAAATTTTTTTGATATGTTGTAAACATTTCTCTACTAAACCAACTACTATAGCGTTAAACAGTTATAATATTTCAGTTTAGGTATGTAATGTGACAGTACTTTGTTTTTTTGAAAAAATGTCTATAATCGTCATTTCTCTGAGGAACAAAATGTGTGTGGTCTAGAGTTAGTTATAATTTCATGTTCCCTCCCCCCCCCCAAAAAAAAAATTGACTGCTCTTTTTTCGATGTAACAATTTGTATGTAAATAATTGATATTTCTTTACAATACTTTAACGATAACAATTGTAATCTGTCAATTTCGACCAACTCTTGAAAAGTGGATTATTTTTGTTTGATTTTATGCATTTGTAATGTATAAAGAAGCTTTTACTAAACATTAATTTTATTGTTGTACCAAATAAAAATTCAACATTTCTCTGTGTTTATCACCATAGCATAGCAGCTGAAAACTGTCGTAAGATATATATTCATATATTGACATTCAAAAGAACTTTTCATGCATAGTAAACTATATATTCATGCGTTTTGTTGAAAATAATTTAGAAAATTACAAGAATTCGCCTAGACAGTGGTTAATAAAGCAATCTTTATCTTTTTTTATCTTATTTGATAATTTTTTTCCCTTAAATATTTTTCGCTTTAGGAATTATGGGCTAGGATACAAAGTCTGTTTATTTTCATCTGTGCATATTTGCAGCTGAAAATGATTTAAAAATTAATTCTTTGTCATCAATCTAATCAAACGATACTTATCTACTGCATGTTATTCTATAGGAATTCAAATGATCTCGTAGCCGAACACTTAACGCTCTGTCTTCGGTTATATGGTTCGTGTGTTCGAATCCCATCTTGAGCATAAATGTCTGCAGAGATTTGGAAACCATTTAAAGTTGTAGTTCCCCCATTTAGTTAGTCGTCGTGTTGGTGTTGCACCAGCATGCTTCCCTGTACCAAGCCTTAAGTTGGCTCTACCAGTTAGATAGATGCATCCGGTTGGAGAATTCGTGATTTTGAAGCTAGGACCAAGCAGAAGATCACCAATACTTCCCCTGCCACTCCCAGAGGTATAATTTCACTAGGAGGACATTGCGACCACGCTCAGTTTCAACGTACTCTAACCGTCATTAGCGAACACGACGATTCTTCGGTTAAGCCGGGATTCGAACTCGCTACCTTCCGATAATTAGAACAACACGCTAACCAATCACGTCACCGCGACCCTTCGTGAGCAAAAAATAACCCTTGAGCGACAAACAAGCCAAATGCACTTTTTCGCGTACAATCCTATAGATTTGCGTAAGACTTCTGTAGCAAGTTTCATGTAAGATATATCAAGATGTTTACATCAAATTTATATGTTTACTGATGTTTATGTTTCTCGATGTGAGCTAAAAGCATTCTATCATAGAGCTCCAAATGTGTACTTTGTAACAATATATATATACTACTGCAAAGTATATATATATAATTGCATCTATGTGGTGTATGTAGGACTGTATTTATCCTTACGCAATCTTATAAATTTGAATCGGCACAGATGCCGTATAATCCAGGATGCCAAATTCTGAGTTTGGTGATTTTTTGACGGATTTTCTTATGTATCTGTCAACCAGGTCTTATATTACGTCATAAATATGGAGATTTTATGCAAAAAAAGATTATTTCGCCAACCCTGTTATTTACGTCACCTTGGCAACATTTCTTTATCGCCAAAAAAGATTCAGAATTTAGCATCCTGGATTATACGGCATCTGTGCCTTTGAATCTATTCATAAAATAATTTTGAGACCCAAATTACTTACCCTGTATAATTGTGATAACAGCGTGACACAGATTTAATATCTTATTTTGCCGCAGGTGTTATTCCTCATTGAGGGAAAAGCGCATGCGTACATCTCGGCCAGCTGGCGAAGCAAGAAATGGGACACCTGCGCCCCAGACGCCATGTTGCAGACTTTCGGCGGGAAGATGACCGACATTTCCGGGAGGCCGTTCCAGTATCATGCCGAAGTGGACCTCGACAACCCGGGCATCGTGGCCACTTATACTAAATCAGTGCACGATCATTATACTTCTAATATACCAAAAGAAATAAGAAATTATTTTCGCAGTAAAAGTTTCTCCCATATATGAAATGGCAATTCAGCTTTCTATAGAATGTCAAAAACTAACCAACAATGCATGAATTATTAATTACACTTTTAAGAATTCTGTAAAATTCCAAAACACGAAATGATAACACAAGAAATATATTTCCCATTCATTTCCATTATTTTTTAATGATAAATATGTTTCTAACTAAAATTATTTTATTTATCATTCTTTTCTGTTCAATAGTTCGTCGGTTCGATTCCCTATTCAGATGAGAGCGTTTGCTGTGGCTCGAAATCCAATATAAACATGCAAAAAAAAAAAAAATGACCGTTCAGTGACAAATAAATCAAACTGTCTTTAGTGTGAAAAATAAGTGATTCTTTTGTTTCGTTTTGTTTTATTCAGTGAAATAATCTTACATTTTGATTTATACATGCTTGATTTTTCTGAGCTTTTTGAATAGAAAAAAACTTAATCATACTCTCATTATTTTCCCTTCGTTTTTCTTTTTGAGGAATAAACGTCTTTATTAAATAATTACTCTATCATATATATATATATATATATATATATTTTTAGCCTGATTTGCATTTGCCATTTTATGGAATGTTTAATTTTTATGCACAATACCTAAGGAAAATATATAAATAATTCCTGTATATCATGCATAAAAACCCTAGACATTCTATGAAATGTCAAGTTATTCTATTGGATGTGGCAGCATGTCTTACTTATGTCGTAAAAGTATTTTCTAGTGTTCATTTTTTTTTTCCATGAAAACCCATGTTATTTTCTGGGTATTTGTTTTGAGAGCTTTTTTACAGGATGGTATTAATTTACAGAGGAATTTTTTTTGGCTAATATTAATCTGATGCCTTATGAATTTTCAATATATATATCACTGCTTATCCGCATTGATTATTCATCTATGTTTCTTTATAAATATCTATCCAAATTCATGGTTCACGTGTATTTGGATTATTCTTAATGAA
Source organism: Latrodectus hesperus (assembly GCA_037975125.1). Classification (NCBI taxonomy): domain Eukaryota; kingdom Metazoa; phylum Arthropoda; class Arachnida; order Araneae; family Theridiidae; genus Latrodectus; species Latrodectus hesperus. Next base: position 98,193,256 of record CM075856.1, on the reverse strand, counting down.
TATATTTGAATACGTGTTTAAGTACATATATTTGTGAATTCACCTATTTGAATACTTATTTAAATTACGCTTAATAAATGTTCTTGAAACGAAGGCGTACTTTAACCTATATTAATTTCTAGTAAAATGTTTATATTAAATTTATATTGGATTCCTTAAAAAATGGAACAAAATCGAATTTCTCTTAACATATATCTACATTTAAATTGAAATTGAAAATATCTTCATGTATGGAGTTTTAGTAATTTAAAATTTTTGAGTTTTATATTCAAGTTTGATTTTTATTACCTTTGAAATTATATAAATGCATGATTTGGTTTTAGTTAAATATAATTTAGTTTCAAAGCCAATTTTTTTTTTGTTTGTTCTATTAAGAGAAATTAATTGATGTTTCTTTTAGCTTTGAATCCAAAATATTATTAAACTTTTAAAAGCTATAACTGTTTTATTTTACAGTAAAATTATGTAAGTATAAAAATTCATTTTAGTGAAATTATTTTAGTTCAAAAAATCGATTTAATATTTTGTTTCACGTGGATAAATTAATAGACACCTTGACCAAATTTTCGTTCAAAAAATCATTTGAATACAAAGTTTTACTAAATTTAGTTATAATGTACTAATTAAAATTTTTTAAATAAGTCAGTTAATGGTAACAAAATATCGAAAATAAAAAAATGAATAGATATTTCTAAAATAAGATAATTTAAAATATTTTAATACTGTTACTTTTTTTGTTGAAAGTTTTTAAATATGCTTTGAAAGCAGATTAAAATTTGTTAAAGAGGTTTTTAAAAGATTGCGAAATAAAGTAATATTGAATTATTTTAAAAGCATAGTTATTATAAATTTATAAAATAAATTTATTTATCTGAATAAAAAAAAATAACTGGAAACCCCTTTTAATTTAGTAATTTGACAAATAACAGCTTAATTACAATAAAAATAAATAATTTTTGTAACCTATTATGTATGTATAGTTATATGGAATGTCATTTTATGGATTGGAATTTATTTCATTTACTAATAAGAGAACATTTTTCGCATTTCTAATTTATTCTCTCATACTTCGGAAAAGATATTTCACAGAAGTAATGTCTTTTTCATTTTTGTTTTTAAATCTAAGTATGAGTTTTATTCTATATGAATATTCTTATGAAATAATTTTTCTTATTATATATATATATATATATATATATATATATATATATATATATATATATATATAATTTATGAATGTGAAATAAGTATCTTATATTTGTCTTAACCAACTGAGAAAATAATATCTGCCGATTGCTTATAAGATGAATATAAGCCACTCCTCTTCTTTTAATTATCTATATTATATTTATACTTTGCAATATGACCAAATATTGCTGAGCAATTTCACTTGCAATACTCATTTGTGATACTAAAGTTGATATTTTTCTGTTATCGTCACTGGATATGGATGGATATCGAGTTTTATTTTATCGCCATTTCAGTATTTGGCAGAAAATCCAAAGCAAAATGATAATTATCGCCAAAATACTTACAAGGCGATTTTAAGTGACGAAAACGCCAAGAAAAAATAATAAACAGGCTATATATCTAGCACAACTGAATGATTTTAACTTCTTCAGTAGTTTAACCATCCTATAATTCAATAGTTCCGTTTTTCGATTCTTTCCTCGGTATTCGATGTTTATAGTGATTCGGAATTCACTTTAAATTGTAGATGCCGGTGTATAAAGCTATTTTGTGCAAAAAGTGACCGTTAAGCGGTATAATGAAACAAAAAAATAGTTACTCGGAAAATTAGAAATTTCTAAAGTAAATTAAAATATTAAGAAATGAGAATAACGAATTTGGGTTTGTGCAAATTAATATTAATGTGAAGACACAGAACTCTGCGAATATCAGTGAAATATGTAAAAACATTTGCATTGCTTCTTTCGTTTAATTAAGTAAATAGGAATCTAATTGGTTACAGGCAGTACTGCATTGAAGTTCATTTCATTCTGTCCCATTATTTATCAATATTTCGCGCAGGAATGGTCAGTATTTTGATCGATGAAATTATATTTGCTATTATGGAATAATCCACGAAAAAAATTCCGTTGAAATTAACCCATATAAAGAAAATTGGTGAAATCATTTGAACATCTTGGCGATTTCAGCATCACATTTGGCGATCATTCCTGTCCCGATAACAGAAAAATATCTTTAATTCTTGTACATTTTGATTTTTAAAAAAATGTGATATCTTATTTAAAAACTTTTATATTTATTGTCTTTCTCTTATATATATATATTTATATATTTTAGTGAATTATTTGCTTAAATATTTGAATGAATTTCTATTATATATTTGCGTATGCATTTTATGAAATTCTGTTATACATTTTTGTGAAGTATGAAAATATTGAAGAACCTATTTTAAAATATTAAATGTCGGATTATATAGAATTTAAAAAAGTTGCCATATATTTATTTTTGAAATTTTACTGGATGTATTTAAGCTTTATTAAATTAATGTTATAGTTATTTGTCAATGTATTGATATTATTTTTTAGCTTTTGAATTGTTTGTTATCGATCTGTGATAATTGCGATTCTTTATTTGTTATAGACGAGAATACAAACATAAAACTGTTTTTATTAAAATATAAGATTTATGGATTTGTATATCTGTTGGAAAGTATAGAAAAACGAAACCTCTCCGCTTGTACGCAAACACATATGCTTAAAATTTGCGAAAACAAATAAGCAAGAAATTTACATAGTTTAATTAAGTAAATGACTTTTTAAAAATTATAATGTATGTGAGTAAGTTTTGTTTCATTAATATGAATACCTCATTCTTATTAACGGCTAATGCAACTTATTTAAACAAAAAAAATCTGGAAAAAATTGTTTATAACATATTTTTTCATAAACATTACAAAGAAAATATATTTAAATCAAATAATATTATGAAAAAGTAAGTATTATTTATGAGTGATTAAACAAGTAATCAGTATCTGATAATTTTATTTTGTATTCAAATGTATAACTGAAAGCAGTTAACTGCTTTCAGTTATACATTTGAATACAAAATAAACATTCGGAAAACTAAATTATTGAGTAAACAAAAAATTTCTTACTGTTTTTGCATTACCATTGAATGAAGTGAGAATAAGTATACAAATTATGCATTTATATTATATATTAATTAGTAGTATGACGTGGTTAAGACACCGGTCAGTGACAGGTAGGAATTTCAGTCGTTATAAAAGCAGGTCCACCGCACACATTCATCAAACGTAACTCGTACACTGGCTAAGAGAAATGGACGTGTCACAGGAGCTTCTTCGGTGTTGTATGTTTTATGACTTCAAAGTGGGTTTATCAGCTGCTGCATCAAGTTGCCGAATATGTCAAGCGCTTGGAGACAGTGCTGTGTATGAACATATGGTAGGGCATTTGTTTCATAAATTCAGGTCGGGAAATTTGTTCCTCTATGTGATGATGCTGGTTTTGGTAGAATAATAGGCAAGTGGTTCACTATGAGCTGCTACCAACGGGCCAAACGGTCACTGCGGACCTGTACTCGTAGCAACTAGAACGTGTACATCAGACATTGCCACAGACAGAGCCAACATTGATTAATTGCAAAAATGTACTGTTCTCAGCCGATAATGCGAGTCCGATGTCATGTGGAGGTGGCCAGGAATACCATACAGCCACTTGGTTGGGAGACTTTGCGCCATCAGATTACCACATTTTCCATTCTCTGGACAATCATCTTCGAGGAGATTTGTCTCTGTGATGAAGCTGGTGTCTGGTGGACTAGTTGTCAAGTGGTTCACCATGAGCTGCCACCAAGCGGATCTGTACTTGCAGCAATTGGAACGTGTGCAACAAGCTTTGCAACAGAAGGAGCCAGAACTAATTAAAGGTGTACTGTTCTTGGCCACAATGCAAGGCCTCATGTCGTGCGGGTGGCTAGGAGCACCATACAGGGACTTGGTTGGGAGACTTTGCGCCATCCTCCTTATTCAACTGACCTTACGCCATCAAATTATTACTTTTTCCATTCTCTGGACAATCATCTTCGAGGAAAATCCTTCACCAATGAAGCAGACTTGCGCCAAGCACTCACGGACTTCTTTGCATCCAAAACCCCGCGTTTTATCGCACGGTGATTGCCCAACTGATGATTCGTTGGCAGAAGGTGCTGGATGGCAAGGGTGATTACTTCTAGGGTTAACAATAGACTACACTTTCTGTTAGTCATGTTCTTCTGGGTCGTTAAAAATGGCAAGAACTTTCTTGTTTATCTTACATGATTATGCGTTTGGAACTTTGAAATTTATTTGTAATTCTACTGTGCTTATATTAGAGATTCAAAATTAAAAAGTGAAGTTTCAAAAATAATAAACAAATATTGTTCATTTACCATCGTACCCTTTTATTATATAATTTAGAGAAACACCAAGAAAATAATCTAGTATATAGATTGCTCAGTATAAAATCTTATCTTACCTTCTTAACCTTGAAACACTGATATGTAACTACTCCACGGCAAAATTTCTCCGCTTTCCAGAAAAATGTGGAATATACTTACTCATCACATTAAAATATGTTTTTAGATTCATTTAAAACATATTTCAATTCATAATAAAATGTGAAATGTTATATAAAAACGCTATTTCATAGAATGATACCATTTCATAGAATAACGCCACAGTAAACAAGTCGTACTGCTGTAGCTGCATTGTTTTAGCTACATTTGTCAGTTCAATCATTTAAAGGTAGGCTTATAGACTTATTGAGTTCAATATAAAATGTACTACTCAATATATTTAATTGAGTTATAAAAGAAGTTTTTTTTTTGTAAATTGATGTTTTTAATGGCAGGTATGATCTTAAATATTTACTGTGTGCATATTTTTTATATTTGATATTTACTGGAATAATATAATTTCATTGTAGGATTTTATGAAATGTATTAGCAATCTTATTTCAAGTAGGAACATTCATCACACTAGGAATTCAAAATGCTAAAAGCTTGATATACCTAAACCACTTTTTAATTGTTTTGTTTATATATTTTTTGTTTATTTTATTATAGCTTATAAATTAATGAAGCTTTCATAATTTGCTTACAATTAATAGGTTCATTTTGTTAAATAGGTGCAATATTTATGTGTTGTAAGATCACATTTTTTTTTTATAAATGCACTCATCCACACATTGAAAATGCAACACCAAGAAGAAGTGGCAAGAAAATTATGAAAATTTAAGGTGGACGCACCTTACCGAGTTACGCAAATGATGTGAAATGTGCAACTCTCCTACGCACGTAGGATAAATATAAGGTGAGGAATAGCCGTTATCTGCTTGGAAAATGATTGTTGAAAGTCTGTTCTTGTCCAGGCCATCGTCTATGGAGTCAATTCCAGAAGACAGACGAATTTACGAGGGCCATGGTGCAGTAGCGTAATTGGTGCCCTGGTACGGAGTACCTTTTTTGGCGCCCCCTTCTTCTTCTTCTTCTTAGAATTGGGTTTGTATGTCATTGGGCACCTCTGCTTTTATCAGAGTTTTGTACCATTAACTCCAAACCTAATGTTTCCTAGTTCCAGTTGTTTGGGTCACTCACTTTATTAATAAAGTCCGATAACCCTTTAATGGAGTCTAGGTGTAACTCTCTAGTATGGATGATGCCTAAAGAAGTTAATCTAGGGAGAGCAAGAGCCTCGCATTCATAAATGGTATGCTTTGCTGATGACATTTCCAGCAGATAGGGTCTTACTGAAACAGTCCCATCTGGTCAGAGAGTCAGTCATGCTAGGGATAGCTTCCTGACATTCACATGAAGAAGATGGTTTGGAGGTCATTTCTACCTCAAGTGAAAGATTAATTACTGCCCCTTTACAAGATTGCCTCTGAGTTCCCTTGTCTTTTTCAGCAAGGTCTACTTTAGAGGCTTCAACTGCAAATGCAGAAAGGTTTGTTATTTCTTGTGTCTTTTCTGCCACAAGATAGCATTTAATAAGCTCAGGTAATATAAGTCCACCCAGCATTGCCTGAGATAGTGGACAAGGCAAATTACTCTAGAAGTTTGCCAGGCAACTAGAGGCTCCGTTAAGACACCAATACCGCGGTGCCAATTAGCCCTAGGCACGGATCGCATAACACCAGGGTTTACGGGAACTGGTTCACGGCCTCTGATTCTGTATTCAAGGCTATCCTGTCATTCCTACAGGACATTCGGCGATCCATCACCTGCCGACGCGCCTGGTGGCTGCTCAAGCCCCAGGAAGGTACGCGTACCCCCTGGTTCCAGGGGCGCCCACTTGAAAATAAAATAATAATACAATATAAATATGAGAATAAAATGTATTAAGTAATAAAATATATATAATAATATAACTATATATAATACATTACAATAAATAGAGTATAATTGTAATAAGAATACAATATAAATAATAACAGAATGTTGTACCTACTATAAAATAATCGAAAATAAATTAATTATCAAGCTCATCTTTAAATTTAAACAAAATTCAATTCTAACTTTAAAAAAAAAAAAAACACTTATATTGAATTTGGGAAAGTGTCATTAGAACGACCAGACTTCTGTAATTTAGAATTAATTATAAAAATATACATTTTTGAGATTTTATATCCCAATACAATTATTTAAAAAAAAATTTAAACGAGAAATAATTCTTACATATCATAGATATAAGCAGAATTATTCGCAATCTAATGTACTAAACTATTCACATTTTTCTTGTCTTTGCTGAAGCGAATTAATCAATTACTTTATCAAAGTTGATCATTTCAAAATTTTCTTTTTCTATGCTTAAAATTGTTAAATCACTTTGACGGTTTTGACTCATGGTGGATCATAAATAAGTAAAAATTAATTTTATTTTGCTGAATGAACGTTCAAAGCTTGTAATTGATGCAGAAATAGTAAAAAGTATTTGAATGGCAACCTCCTCTATATCTTCACCGTTTGAGATAAGGCATGTTGGAAGTTCTAATAGAGCTTTTGGTTTAAATTCTTTTTTTCTACTTCTGAGTAACATCTCATTCAGTCCCACATTTCTCTTTCTATAGAAATCTGTATGACAAAATTCCTCCAAACTTTTAATTTGTTAAGCACCGTGACTTAGAACTCCCAAGGTACAGGTCCGAGGTTCGATTCTCAGGCTAGGTCAACTCAACCTTTCATCGTTTCAGTGAATCGATTAACTTAGTACTAATCATGCTTGGGAAAAAAATACCGGGGATTTAGCTTTGGGCTGACCACCTAACCGGGACATATGTTTCGCACCCCAGTGCCCTCAGTTAGGAAAACAGATATGGGCACAGTAGGCCTTGATCCAGATATTACAATTTTGAAGTCGAGGTATTTATTTATTTATCAATTAATTTTTAACTTTTAAGAAAATTGATTTTAATGATTTAACATTTCCATAACAATATCTTAAAAATTTTTAAATGTATTTTTTCTAGCTTGCTAACCAATTGCAGAAATTAAGCATTTTTACTCCCTATTAATTGTGCATTACCTTATTTATGAAAGATTCTACCAATTGTTGATCATTAGGTGTTGAACGTATGGTATAACATATCATAACAAATTTTCAAAAATTCTATAATATTACTAACTTTACAAACTTTAGCTATTTATTGCAAAATTATAATTGAATAAGACTTTACACTCCTAATTTAGGATCAACTCACCTGATTTTTCCCAATGATATCTTTTTTGACATTTCATTTACCACAGATTAAACAGAAAATTTTCTGTGAAAACAACTTTAACTTTATGGGAAATTTCGCATTAAAAATAGCTTATTAAATTACACTGCTGGACAATTGCTAAGGACGGATAACACTATCATCCATAGCAACCACAAAATGAAAGGAAAGCAAAATGTGGAAAATTAGAATAACTGCGGGATATAGTAAGAAGAAGCATGCGTATGCAAATTTTTTTCCACGTCTGTTCATCACGTGATAGCGTTCATAAGAGCTTTAAAGGTTTTGACGCGTGTGGACAGTTGTTGTTTCAAGTCAAAGTTTTACAGGAAAGATTTAATAGACGAATTTGAAAATTTTTGGCATGTCTTCCCGACATCACTTAGATGATTTTATGCGTGGCCGAATTATTGGAAAGATCGAAGAAGGGCAAAAAATAACAGATGTTGCCAGGGAGTTCGACATCGCTCACAGCATTGTTTCAGCGGCTGTGAAAGTCATTTAAAACTACTGGAATGTGTAGTAGGCGGCACGGGGGAGGTCGTGTTAGAAGTACGACGCCTGCAGAAAACAGATATATCGTCCTATCAGCAAAAAGGAACAGGCGCACCACAGCTCAGCAAGTGGCAAATTAGTTTCTTGCTGCCTCAGGAAAGCAGATCTCCCGAAAAACTGTTGCCAGACGTTTGAGGGGAGGAGGACTATACGCCCGCAGCCCATTTTGTGTGTGTCCCATTGACCAGACAGCACCGTACTGCCCGTTTGCAATGGTGTCGTGAGCATCGCAATTGGACTGAACAGGACTGGTCATGCGTACTATTCTCAGATGAGAGTAGGTTCAGTCTGTCATCGGATTGTAGACGCCAACTGATTTGGCGCAAGAGTGGTACTGCTTATCGTCCAGAAAATATCCAGGAAAGGGACCGATATCCGACATGCAGTGTCATGGTGTGGGTCTGCAACATGATCAATGGCCGCACACCCCTACATATGGTTGCGAATGGGACTATGACGAGCCAACGATACATTAATGAAGTTCTACTTCCTCATGTTCATCTTTTCCGTGGTGCTGTCGTGATCAATTTGTTTTATGGACGACAGCGCAACATGTCATCGAACACTCTCTGTTCAGGATTGTCTAAACAACGAGGGTAATTAACGCCTCGTATGACCATCACGTTTTCCAGATTTAAACCCCATTGAAAATATTATAACATATAGAAGGGTCCAGAGAAAATATTCATTAAGCGTTTTTGTTTTATTTTTTATATTGAGTAAAACAAATTTGTTTTGTTAACATTATTGTTATGACTTTTTTTTAGTATGTAACTTGACTTAGGTAACCTGTATAACAATTGAGTTATAAAGGGCACTGTGAATCTTGACGTATTCACAAAATTAAATAGGTGTCTTTCCTGAGTTTACTCTTCTGCAATCTCCTTAAAGTTAATAGATCCAAAAATTACCATACAATATTAACACAAATAATTTGGTAAATAACTTTATACTAAAATGAAAACCTCTCATATGCATTAAAATGGAACTGACCAATCTAATATTCAGATATTTTATTAGAAAAAAATTAAGATATTTTTGTTATCTACACATTTACAAGATTTGTAGTGCAAAAAAATAGTATCTCAAATTTTGAACAAAATATGAAACTTAAAAGGAAAGGATTAAAAGAATGAAAACCGATAATCTAATTAAGAAATGAAAATCCGAAGCATGGTTAAAAGAAGCATAATTTTTAAAAGGAACTAAACAATGCAAAATTATTATTAATAAAGAAATATAAGAGTAAGAGTTTCGTTTATGGCAAGCTCCTGCAGCTGTTTTCCTCCTTTTTCATCAACAACCTCTTCTCTATCCAAATCTGATTCCTCCCTGGAGTTTTTTTTATTTTTCCCTGGACCCGACACAATAGTTATAAAATGCAAAGTTTATTTCTCTGAATAAAATTGATATTATGATAAAATTAAGATTGAAATCTTCAGTAAAATTTTGTTTAGCTTTGAAATGATTTGGCGCCCCTTTGCAAGCTGCGCCCGGGGCATGATAGCCCTCCATGCCCCCCCATCGCTACGCCTCTGCCATGGTGACCGGACTGAGAAGGACGTTAAAATGCTGCTAACAGACTCATGGACCCTTCCACAATGCATCAGATGAAGCAAAGGAGATTAGAACAAAGAACTGTGGAACGTTTGTGGAGTGCCGGTGCAGCCAGAGTGACGTCAGCACGTGTGAATCGACGCATGCGACACGAGTACTGTTGCGGTGCCGCAACGCACTTCTACTGAAATTCTGCATCATGTGAAGACACCCTGGATGCTCCCATATCGAGCAATACCATTTGCCGTCGATTGGTTGCTAGTGGCCTACGTTTATAGCGTCCGTTAAGAAGATTGCCACTGACCCCACAGCATAGACACCAACATCAGGTGTGGTACCGGATTAAATTGATGTGCGGACGACGGAATGTCACAAGATCGTCATCTCAGACGAGTCACGCTTCTGTTTCTTAAGTGATAGTCGCCGCGTTAGAGTGTGGCGTCGATGTGGAGACAGGTCCGATTCTACAGTAATTATAGCATGCCCCATCGCGCAACAAATCAGCATCGTGTTTTGGGGCGCCATTCTCAGTCACCTCTAATTCGTATTCAAGGCATTAGTACCCAACATTACGTGGATGATTTGCTGCAGCCGTTGACACTCCTCTACTTTCACGGGATGCACAATGTCATTTATCAGCAGGATAATGCCCAACCGCACATTGTTCTAACATGCCCTGTAAGGTGTGCATCTGCTTCCCTGGCTACCATGTTCGACAGATCTCTAACCAATCGAGCACGTTTGCGATATAATTGGACACCATTTGCAGACCCTGCCACTACCTCCTTCAGAAGGCGCACTTTGGCAAATGATTGACAGGGAATGGAAGGCCATTCCTCAGGATTCCATCCGTACTCTCATTGACTCTTTACCAAGACGTGTTGCTTCATTTATCTTCATCTACGCCTTATAACCTACTTACTTGACCCTGTATTATGCATATCATTTCAAAATATAAATCATGTATTGTTCGCGTTGCTGTCTCCCTCTCTTTGCCGAGTTTCATCACTTTCTGGCAACCCCTTCTTGGTGTTGCATTTCAATGTTGGGCAATATATATTTAACACTTAAAAAATCTTATTAGTGGTCAGCAGGATGTAAATTACTGTCCGTGAGGTCACAGAGTTTGCTGACCGCTAGTCATGATCATAAAAATAGCTATTCTTATACCGTGGTATAGTGAAGGGGGCAAGGGGGTCTATCGTGCCAAATAGCAGCTACGAAAATTTTTTTCAGAAAAATTTTATTTTTATCGAAATATTCATTTTATTCGGAGAAATATATTTTAAATTTAATAATTATTTTCTCCTGTTGAAGAGCTTGCCATAAATGAAAATGTTCCTATTTTTATATTTCCATATTAATAAGTTATTACAGTTTAGTTCGTATTAAAAAGTGTGTTCTTTTAATCGCATTTTCCATTATCTTTTCTTACAGTTTTTTACACTTTGCTCAAGATTTGTGGTGCTTTATGATTATTTTGTACAGTAAATCTTGTACACATGTGATGATGGAACTATGTTAAATTTTTTCTGATAAAAATTCTGAAATATAAATTATGCTGGTTAGTTTCCTTTTTATGCATTTGAGATGTTTTTAAGTTTAAACTTATTAACCAAATAATATGTGTTGATGTTATATCTCTTAATTTACGAATCAATAATTTAGGGTGGTTCCAAAAAGGTAAGCTCGTGATTTAATCTGTAGCTGATTTGACTTAATGAATGCAGCAAGATTCACTATGTTCTTTAGAATCCTTATTTTTTTATAAGATGTCTAAATCAAGTTGCATACCTATGAAAAATTGTACTATTAATTAAGCAAATAAATCTTATCTACTCAAAATAAAAAATGATATCAAAATAATATAGCATCGACTGACAAATACATCATTAGGAATTCGCATAATGTTATTGATCATTTAGGAATTCAAAAAAATTTTTGTAGAAAATTTGATGTTCTAAAAATATTATTTGACTTGATATTCATTTTTTATAGCTATTTTGTGTGAAACATTTTATTTAATAAATAATATTTTCTCTTATAAATAAAAATTGTGAAGTTTTAATCTCATTTTGACTAAAATAAAATAAAAAACCTAAAAAGAAAATTTTATAAAACTGAAATATTATTAATAAAAACTTGCCCCAAACTATAATTAAAACACAAGTAAAAAATTTTCCTTAAAGGTTTTTAAAATTTGCACCTTTTAATAATCGATGAGAAAAGAATAAAGGATACAAAAAATTTCATTTCAAATAAAATGAACGGATGTGAGTAAAGTATTTCATTTCTCAATTCTTAATAATTTACTTTTATAATTATAATTATAAATATATAAGTTACGTCATATTCTAATCACTGAAATTTTGAATAGACAACAAGTATATAATAATGGAATTATAGTACTGAGAATTTTGTCAAGTAAATAAACTATATATCAAAGTTTATTTTTTTGCCGAGCTCCTAAATTATAAGTTCCTTAAACTAGCATGGCTATGTTCAATAAAATTCGAGAAAAATATAATATATAGGTGTTTATATAAATATATTATTATATATACATGCGATATAGCTTAGGGCTTCTGTGAAGCTAAATCTGGATGATAAAGTGAATATGTAGGAAACTTCATTTTAAAGAATAAGACATATTTTAAGTAATTAATATTGTATTAAAAATTCTAATGATTGTGATTTTAAATTTTTTCGCTTGTTGATTAAATTAATTTCACTCGAGCCCCTTCCTTATCAAACAAAGAAGGGACTCGACAAGGATGAAAGAACTAAAAATGTTAAAAGAATAAAACTATTTAATTTTTATATCCATTTCATTTACTGGTCCTCTTTGTCCGAAAATGTTTGTGTTCAGCAACAGACTGACTCCCAACAAAAGAGAATTTCTTTCCAAGATAGTAGTACAGCATCCAATCAAGAAAATTGTGTTCCTGGAATCGAAATACAATACACTGCTGTAAATAGAAATGCAATTACCTCCAAATTCAAGGAAAAACTTCATTATTTCCTTTTATTTTAACTATATACCCGGTTAGAATATCATCCTTTCCCAAATATAGTGAGTGAAACTCACAAATATTCGTCTTTAGCAAATAGTGTTATTTCGTTAAAAAGTATGGACTTCACTGGAAATGTTGACTTCCTGATTATTGAGTAAATTTTATTTTCTGTCCACCTCTTATTCTTTACATTTTGCTCATTTTTTAGCCATTAGGAATATTTATTAACATACATCTATAGTTTTGAAATTTAAAAACAAATTGCTTATTTAAAATAAAAATATTTAAAATTTAAAGATTTTTGAAAATATTTTTGTTGACAAAATTTTGTTGCCTTTATATTAATACAATATGTTAAAAAATTCCATTTTGAAAAGTTAAAAGATGAAATGTATTAAATATTTTTTATACGTACGCATAAAATGTGTTTCTTGATAATTAATCTTTAATTAACTGTATGTTTCAGTTTATATTATGAAAGCATGTTTCGCATAGAATTCATTTTAAAGGAATATGATGAAATCAGGTAAAATTATTATGCTTTGTAAAAAGCTACAGATTAGTAATATTTTTGAATGAAATAAAATGATTCAGAATAAAAATAAGTTCTATTTTTAATATGAATTAGTTATTTTAATTAAGAAATATATTTTAAAATCATTAGGTCTTCTCACACAAAGTAAAAATATGTTGACAATTTTCAGGAAGAAATGTTCTCAGAGTAAAATCCTTTAAGCCATAGGTCCCGGTCTAATTTGCCCTCGTGTGCAAAAAATGACCGTTGAGCGACAAACAAACTCAGAGTAAAATCATAGTGTTACGGTATAAGTGATAAATCCGGCAATTATGTATAACAACCGATGTATACATCGGTAAATGAGATAAATTATCGAAATATGTATTCCCAATTCGTGATGGGAAATATCATAAATTCCGATTACTTTGTAGAAAATCGATATTTTAATTTCAAAGAATAAGTATTTTTAAGCTATATCAAACTCTTCTGTACGAAATAGTACAGAAGAGTTTGAAGAACATCATGATGTGACTTAGAATAAAACACAATAATCTCTCAGTTTACGAAATTAAACTGTGGTTTTTTTTTTGTACGTTCATTTCAGTAGATATTATAAGACTGATATAAAAGTATTAGATAATAGTATCTTATATATCTGATGTAAAAGGTATTCAAAAATACAAAAGTAAATTAAAGTCTAGATTGTTATTTCAGCAAATAATTAATTTTTATTTAAACGATACAGAACTTTAAATTGAATATTAACTATTCTTATGAATAACTTTTATATTTCCTTAATTAAAAGATCTGGAAAAATAGAACAAGTTAGATTATTAGAATTGATAAAAACACTTCCATGTCGAAACAAATTAAACCATATTCTAAAAAAGAATTTTATATTTAAGTTTACTTATTTACATACATTGGACTGCTATAACATTTAGAATTATAGTTTGCCAGATTTTTTACATTTGAACTTATCAAATTTGCACTCTGTCTCGAAACACATGGTTAATACCATTGAATTTCAGAAAAATGATTTTCTAACACTATCTTGAATTCTAAATTTCCGCAAGTTTGATTTCTACTGATACACATTTCCGAATCCTATTCTAATTATGGTTTTTTTACTAGATTTTATCTCAAACTTAGAAGTACAACCTGAGCCTTAAAATTATCTAGATTTAAGATTTTAAAGTAGATACTTTGGGCTATTGTTATTTGCATTATTCTCTTATTATACGCACGTTTATTCATACATTATATTACTATTTTTTGAGATGGGGCGCCAAAATTGCGGCGGTATCGTACCCGGGCACCATTTGTGCTCGCTAAGCCAGTTTTTATACTTTTGTGCTTTATTAGTAAATATGGACTTGTTTGTGAGGATTTTTGTTTAAGTTAGAATTCTTAACAATTTTTTTAGCTGAAGATTGTAGAAATGCTCTTTAGAACTAAAATATTGGCCTATATGTGGATTCCTATTGTTGCGAATTCGTATTAATTTAAATATGAGCGTATTTTTTATTTATTGAATTATTGTTAACTTTATTTTATCGCTCACAATGAATGGATTAAAAAAAATATTCAACTATTTAAAGTTTCTTAAAAACACCATTTTTAAAACTGTTAATCTGTCCCCTGGATAGAAAAGTAGCTGACATGCTATACTCAACCCTAGATAACTTAACATGATGAAGTGAATGATATGTGAGATTCAAGACACAAATATTTCAACAAAGATTCTTAATAAACCCAATTTATTCAGATTTACAACAAATTGTACAACGTGAATTGGAGTGTTTCAGGAACTTAAGTGTGTTATACATACAAAACATACAATAATGAACAATTGCGGCATAACTAATAAGTTTACATAATATATATATATATTCCATGTATTTTTTCCCAGGAAAAAAAGTTAACTTCAAATAATAAAATCTGTTTTTTTTAGTTTCAAAATTAAAAATGCTTATTAAAAATTATTTATGTAATAAACACTATACAATTAATCCACAGCAAGTAAATAGGCAGCATTTAGGCCAGCCAGTTATGAATGAATAAATGTCATGATATACATAGGGATGACCAACTGCTGTGATTTCAAAGCTGTGGAGTTACACACCAATCTATATTCCAGATGCAAAAACATAACAAATGATTAACACTATACAAAACAAATCTCTTTCTTAACACAGCGTTAGTATACAGGATAGCCTTTTAGGAAAAAGATACAAAAATATTACACTTCGTCAAGTATTAACAAACGTATTTATGGTGTCATCATCATATAAGGCCATTTTTTAATCTCGGTTTTAAGGATGGAAAGCGTGCCTAGATTTTCTAACAAATCATATGGAACAGACGCGGGAACTTATAAAATGCAGAATACACAGCACCAATATTTTTTTTTCTTCTGCTGTTCAGCAGATACCACTAAGTTCAACAGGATGTCATCACAACGTTTTTAAGTACACAATTTTTAGCCTAAATCTAACTGCAGCAAGGTACATTAATAAAAATTTATCTTGATACCATTACCGGCATATCTATACAGCAATCAATTTTTTAAAAGAAAAAGTTTACTCTATGTACAAACCAGAGGCATTTAAACAAACTTTTGAGAGATTTTGATAAGTGGACGTTTAATGTAATGACACTTATAGTTAGGGAGATTTTCTGTATGTTATATTCAAATACACAAATAACGAATCTAGAACATGTTTTAAATTAAAACATTTGCCTTTCATAATTATTTGTATCATTTATTACTTCATCATACAAGATGTAATATACATCCTATAATATACATGCATATAAAGTCACAAATGTGTCAACACAGGTTGTGCTCATGTATAAATGTACATCATTTATAATGCTATGTATAAATTCTTAATAAAATATTCAAGACCTCAAAACAGTTAAAAATTACAGGAAGTGAACTTTTCCAAAAGACAGACTTTGTTGCCATTTGGATATTAATTTTAAATAAATTAGATTAGACAAAAATATCCATATGTAATTATGAAAATAAACTCAATTTAGAAGTTCATGATTCAACATATTGATTATTTTTCAAGAAAGTATTTAAAAGATAATTTTAATGGTTTTGAAATAAAGCGAATGACTATGTGTACAAGCACAATTGCAGACAGTCCATATTAATTAATTCATCATAACAAAAGTATAAGCATAAACATACATGGAATGATCGAATTCAGAGAAGGTACAATGTGCAAACCAAAAATGAGGAAAAATTAGATACATATAATATGTACTAATTTTAAAATTGGACTTTTTACTGTAATTAAGATCTGATTTTATTTACTCTTTAACTACTTTATATTACGCTGCATCCATTAGAATCCATATAATCTGTTTCCCAAATTTAAAGCCATATATATTTGCACAGAAGTAATTACACCCAATATTTCAACTTCATGGAAATTCATTGTCTTTCTGAAGACAACAGATTGTTAAGTAATTTCAATACATTAATAATCAGATGTAACAAGATCGTATACAATTTCATTGCAAGTGAAATAAGTAAATTACTTCAGGAACAATGATACAACCAAGTAAATACAACGTGTTAATTTCAGTACAATATTTTACAAATATCACAACTAATGCATATCATTAAGAATTATAAAATAAAATCCGAGTTGGACAAAATTCGAAAGCTAAAAATATATACAAAACTATCAGCAACCAATATATACAAATGCAAGAATTCTATAGTTTTGTTCAAATAAAGCAGACTTATTCAGTTGAGAGACAAAAGAAAAGTAAATATTCAACAAAATTTTGGGTTTTAAAGCTCTTTAAAACTCTATTAAAGCATTTATTATTTACTTCTTAAAAGAAAATATCTTGCTAGTCATTATCTTCACACAATAAAAAAATTAATACGCACAATTATTTCTATTCCTCCAATGATTACATAAATATATTAATATTTAGGGGGAAAAAACCAAATATTTTCACACAATATTATTTTATTATTTAAATGATGAAACTTTTGTTTCCATTAAAATAACATTTGCAATATTCTATTGGATATAATAATGTAAAATTGAATTTGGATAGTGATGTACCTTTTGATACTAGATTATATAATTATTCTAACAGAGAATTTTAATGCATTGAGTTCTAACACTTAATATATTGCTTTAGATTATAATATTGTCAAAATATTCAGTTTAACAAATATATAAAATAAAAGATCAGGTTTTTAAAGTAAAACTGGAATAAAATTTATGTTATTCATTTATTTAAAAAACTATTGTAACTTAAAAGTTAAAATTGGATTGATTTTCTTAATTTTAAAACTTAAAAAAGTTACATTGTCAGATATTATTTTAAATTTTGCTTGTAAGTCATGTGTGGTTACAAAATTAAGAATTTATTCATAGCCAGATTATTTATTCACCAGAAAGAACTGCAGCATTTTGAAGAGACTAAACAGAAAATCAAAATTAAATGCGATTATACCAATATACATATGGGGAGATTTCTTTTTTTTTCTTCAGTAAATTTTTATTTCATTTCCAATTCTCATTATGGTAAATCTAATATGCATGCAATTTTTTCTTGATTTTTACAAGATTTTCCCCTTATACAACAAAATTTGCAATTTATCAATTTAAAATCACTAAATAATTCTTCGGACTTACCAAAATACAAAATGATCATTTAAACTATTACAAGACATGGTTTTTAGAAATTCTGATTAAATAGAATTTTAATTTAAAAACGAGAGAATTTTGTTTATAAAACCAGGGAAAATGTTTATTTGTAATACTACTTTTGAAATACATTAACATGAATGAGTCTGCTTTACAATTGATTCCTACACATTCATTAGCGAATTAAATTACTTCCAAAATTTCAATAATAGATTTAATGAAATTCAGGAAATTTAGCATATCCTAAAAAAAATAACAATGCTTAAATAGTTTCAAATTATTCAGTATGGCAACATAATAAATCATACTGCAATAAAAAAGTTAAAAGCCCCAAAGATTTTGTACTAAATATTATTCCACTTAATTTCTTGTATACTCAGTCTTTTATACAATATCACATGAAAAAATTATTCCAGAGAAATAAATATTTTAATTCAAATGCACAGTTCGAAATTATTCTGATTTCATATACTTAGCCACAGATTACATACAGGTGCACAACCATTTTGATCCACAGCACTTTAATTAATAACAGCTCGAAGACAAACAACAATACAACATGAGGTAATATTTCTTTGTACAATCTTAACTTAATGATCCAAATCTCATGCTTCAAGTAGGTTCAGAGAGCAATTGTTGCAGTAAACTTTTTTTCTGATCAGGTTTGGGTTCATCTGGTTGAACCTAGTTCACAAAATATAAGTTATTTTACAGTTCCAACAAAGAAATTTCAAAGCAATTAAAAATGCTTTATAATGTTAAATGTTTTTTTTTTTTTTAGCTATAATTGATATTTATAATAACTAATCATGTTTACTAGGCAAATTAAAAGATTTAAATAATGCAAATAAAAAACTTATATTAGTTGAGTAAATCAAAGAGAAAGATTTATGGGGAAAGGGGACAAAATCCAAATTATTTTTATACGTATTCTCTATGAAAACACTTTTCTAGGATCAAACTTTCCAAGCTTAAATTAATAGCAACATAGAAAAAATCTGCAAAAAGGCCTTCACTTATCTTTTGACAACTGTGATTTCAAAATATTAATGAATGAGTGGTATCAATTGATATACTTAATATCTTGTCGATACATATTTTTTTTTTTTAAAGTTTTAACACTGAAATCTATATAAGTTACAAAACTTATGTAAACAGAAAATTTAAGCATAAAACCTTAATTCATAAGGTAAAAAACCTACAACTTATATGAATGGGATAATCAACAGGCAGCATCGAGATATGATACCAAAATGAGAGGTGAGAAGGCTAACTAGATGGCAATAAAAATTTTATATATTTAAAACAATCAATCCATTGAAATCAGACAAAAAATAAAAAAACATTAGACAGTCAGTACTATTTTTGAAAATGGCCTAATCTATAAACAAAATTTTCATGCAAAAGAGACATTAAAAACCATGCAAACATCCTTTGGGAAGATATTAATTCATAACTATATAATTAACCGAAAAAATACTAGACAAGCAAAGTAAATTTAAAATAAAAGAGCAAGCAAACAATTTAATATTTAAATGTATATATATATATATATATATATATATATATATATATATATATATGTATATATATATATATATTCCTTATCTGACTTAGCTCTTCACTCCTGAAAATTTAGATAAACATTTGCAAAGATATAATTAAGAAGTAAAATGGTGTATACATTTTTCAATAAACCTCATGTTTCAAAACATTTTAATAAAAACTGAAACTGTAAAAAAAGACCAAATCACGGATAAATTCTTGTATTAGTCAGATACCTTTCTCCATTCCTTTGATTTTCTCATTAGAAAAGTATAAAAGAGGATTTTCAATAATGATTAAAAAATGTTAACTTACCCTTGGACTTATTGGCTGAGCAGAATTATCTTGGCTATTAGAATCATTTAACAATGCCTGTGATAATAACACTTGTGAGGCAGGTTGTGCTTCAGCTGTAAGTTAGAAATGGAAAAGCAACATAATTATTTCGAAAAGTAATTTTCAAATAATTTCAATTTTGCAACTATAAAATTCTATTTATATTTTAGAAAATGTCTTAAAAACTTAAATAGTTTTTACATTTTATTTCCTCAAATATTAATAATCAAAATTTACAAAATAAATTTTTATATGTACCAGGTCATCTTAAACACGCAAATATTAAATGATAATCTAATTAAATTTTTTTTTTTAACTTATTCAACAAGTTATTGTGCTAAAAAGAAATTCATTTCATTAGTACAAAATTAACTCAATACAAAATTTGATAATTTTTAATTAAAGCAATGGAAATTTTGTAATGTAACTAGTTATTACAAATAGAATTTCCAATATGTTGTAAATGCTATGTTAGACCAACATTAACCCAATTGATCTAAATTAGCATTTTTTATTACAATAAAATTAACATATTATAGAGTTGTCAAAACAATCAGTAAGAAATTACATAATATGGTCAGTTACAAACAAAATCAGAAATTTGTATTCTTATATTCTCACTTAGTTGATAACTATAGGAAAAGCACAGAACACAGAAAATATTTTTCACTGAAATTCTAAAATCATATTTTAAAACAATAAATATATATATATATATATATATATATATATATATATATATACATATATATATATATATATATATATATATATATATATATATATATATATATATATATATATATATATATATATATACATATATATAACCTTTAGTGTCTATACTAAATACACTTACCAGATAAAAGTTCAACTGACAGACCAAGTTCTTCCAAAGCTTCTCTGGATAGTGAATTGACATTAACAACACGGGCTGCAGTTACAGAGCCACTTGATGTCAGTGACTGTAATATTTGCTGATTCTGAAAGAAAATTATAAACTTTAAAAAAAGAAACAGCAAAACATTTATACAAATATGATTAAATATTTAATATTAAGGATTAAGTTCAAATTCATTTCTTTAAATTTATGAAACAACTTTGATTAACACCAGAAACATTTTTTTAATCAAAGAGCAGATTTTTTTTAAGGATTTTAAACCATCAACAGTTTTACTGGAATACCCTTTAAATACAGCTTTAAAAAGAAGTTCTTATTTGACTATAAGTTTGGATTTATATTATGCATTACTTTTTCTTTTTATTCTTTTGCAGCATTTTTAAAAGATGGCAGTAGAAGTCAAAAAAAGATAGAAAGGCAATAACAGTTTTGACAGCTGATTCCCATTCATATATTCATTTTCAAAATAAAATTTTCACAAAGTTATGCTCAAATTTAAATACAATATGACAGAAATTATAATTTTATGTATTGTGTAAAGTAAAAAAAAAAAAAAAAAATTATTAAAATGTAACATTACAATCATAATTTTTAAAAAGTAAACTTGTAAAACACAACATACAAATAAAATACTATCTGAAATATTAAATACGTACAAGACTATTTGAGAGCTGCTGATTTTGTGATGTATTGATAATTCGTAACTGAGCCTGCAGGTTGTCAGAGGTACACTGCTCACTGGCAGGCGATCGCAAACTGAAAGAAATTAAATCCATCATTATATATATGAAATAAATTATAAAATGTATCACATATGAAAACATAAAACTTAATTTACCTATCACTAGGACTGGTTGTAAATACTTGGATATTCTGCCTCTCAAAAGTGAACTGCTGCCCACCAGATGCAAGACTGTAGGTGACAGGCATGCCAGGGGATGAGATAGAAACAAAAGCAGAAGTAGATGTATTAGCAAGTGACTGATTGAAACTAGGAGAAGGTAAAGATTGAGGCGATAAAACAGAATCATTGCTGGAAAAATTTGACTGATTTTGTGTACCAGACGGAATACGACCTGCAAATACACAATAAAGAAATAATAAATCTATTAGTCATACACTTAAAATTTCAAGAATTATTTTTGCAAGACAGTCAAATAGGAATAACACTCATAAAAATTTAATTTTTAAAATCTATATTTTAGAGACAGCAATGATTTTTTTTTTGACAGTATGGTGTTTCTATACCATAGATGCATTTAAAAATAAAAACTTTTTAACTGTGGATCTAAAACTAATGGAATGTCTTGAATAAAGTATATTTTTTATTCTATTTTCGTTTAACAAAGGAGTTATGAAGGAATTCTTAAGTTTAACAAATCTGTGCATAATTTATAAATTATATTTTCAAATATATTCAAAAATATATCTTGGTATATATTAACAGATTATTAATAGCATAGTATCATGCAAACATTAGAAAAACAAATTATGCTGACATTAATGCACGTTTTAAAAGTATAATATTAAATATAGATTATAAAAAGAAGTTTTCTGTAAAGTAGCAAAATCATAATACATAATATATCTTACTCACAAATATTGATTATATCAGTCAAATTTAAAAAATCTTTTAAAAATTTACCTCTTTGAATCCTTTGCTGCTGAGAAGTTTGAGTTTGCAATACCATAACAGGGGACACAGGATTAAAGTTTGCATCAGATTGCTGCTGTTGTGTAAATACAATGTTTCTATTTTGTGCATTTGCAGATGCTTGCAAATTTCTTAACAACTGTTTCTGTTGAGCTGTTAAATGTATTCCTTTGGCACCAACGGATGCTTGCTAAAATAAAATGATCATTATTAGTTTTTATTATAAATACAATTTGAATGAACTGTAATTAAGGTACCAACTTTTTCTAAAGCACCCAAATGAAGGCTAACTTATGAGATCAGCAGCTTAAAATAGATTTTGAACCATTAGTAACATTCTCTTTAAAGTTGGAAGTAAAACCAACCTAAGAATGCCAGAATGATTACCATTCAGGTATTAGGTCTGCAAATTAATTCACACAACTACAGAGGATATTAACAAATTTTTAGAACGATTTTGGCCTTTTAATTAATGTTAAAAATGTAACGACTATTTTTTTTAAATGTTCGATCTGATAGTCCTTATTTTGGACTATAAGTCTATATCGTTATTTCCGTGATAGAAGAGCTTTTCGTAAAATTTCCAGAGGTATTGTTTTCCATTCCTCTTCCACTACTTTCCAGAGTCTATCCATTGTGGTGGGTTTACGTTTAGAAAGAGTTTTTTTAACAGACCAAAGGCACAATAGTCTAATGGTGAAATGTCAGGAGACTTTACATGAATATGTTGAAAAGGTATACATGCAATACCTGTATAAATCTTCCTTTTTTCAAGGAATACAGTGGTAGTTTTCGAAGTATGACTCATAACTATCTCTTGAGGCAGTTTCACTCCTTGAAAGTCATTGGGATGCAGAAGTGGGATTTCTTCTGAAAATATTGGACGTAAAACATTCTCCTGATAGTATGATGAATTGATTTCAACTTTTTTTTGTCTCTTTCTATTTTTAATTTCCCATTGTAGGAGAAACCTGCGACAATCGTAAACTCCTTACCGAAACTTTCTTTAGAATGACAGAACCAAGTTCGTACATTTTTTCTCCTCATTTTCTACATTAAATGGATCTTTTCTTGTTGCAGTCATTTAAGTAAACCCATGTTTCATCCATCATCACAATGTACTTCCATTTATCTTCTGCTAAATGATTTTCATGCTGGATTCTACAAAATGTTTTGTGTTGAGCCATATGTCTCGGCAAAAGCTGATGAACATTATGTTTTATAGCTTTTTTAAGTTGTAAATCTTGATTTATTATTTTATTTATTGTTGCTACAGATGTATCTAAAGACTTTGCAATGGATTTTTGTGTCGGCGGATTTTCTCTTGTTACCAGCGATTTCACTTTAGAAACATTTGAAACAGTACATACCATTTTTTAATATTATTTTGGAGTCTCCTTTCCATGTAGAAATAATGATTGACGATTTTTACCTGTCCGATTAATAATGTTGCTTATTTTGCACTTAAAAATTTTAATACCATGCATTTCACAACGTTTTTTAATTCTGGATAAGAATATTTCTCTTCAGAAAGCGCAAAAACATATCCTTCAATCCACCGCTTGTTTACATGCGACCTTTTGAAAGAAGAATAAATTTAAAAGTAGCAGGTGATATTTCTGATTTAAAATAATAAGCTGTTGCCAAAAATTTTTATTCTAAAACATTTTTTTAAAATTCTTTATCGAAGTCGTTCTAAAAATGTGTTAATACCCTCTGTATAACAATAAAAACTTACAACTTCTCCTGAAATAAATGTCTAATATTTTTGTCAGATTTTTTTATTCAATAAACAAAATTAGAAATGTGACTAGTAACTTTTTATAATACAATGGCTCATTTAGTATGAAATTTTTCTTCAATATATTAAGATTTTAAAAACTAAAACTACAATTTTGATTTCTACATCCAAATCATTATTTTGCATATTTTTATAAGTGTATTTTAAGACAAATTTTGAAATACACTTTCTTTTATGTTTTACACTAATCTGCATGCCATGTCATTTCTAAAACTGTTATGTTTAAGGAATGTATACATCACTGAATCTCAAACTTTTCAACGTTATCTAAACAATCAAATTAAGCATAAAAATGCCAGCTAACCTGAGACAACTGAGCATTCAGCATAGGATTCTGTAATTGCAAATTCTGCAGTGGGCTGGTAGTGGCTCTCTGATTCCACTGAGGGGAGCCTGCACTGGTAGACGGTGGAGACAGGACCATGAGGGAAGATGCAGTGGATGAAACGGGTGAGGGGGAGTGACTAGTTGCTGCTTGTGGGTAGGAAGGTGGAGGATGAGGGGACAGACGAGCGGCTTGATATGAAGTAGGGGGAGGCGTCTGACTGGGAAATGGCTGTTGTGCAAGAGGTGAAAATGGTGAAGATTGGTTAACTCTTTGTCCCGGAGATAACTGAGCAGAGGTGGGTGATGTCTGGCTATTAGGACTAGGTAAAGAGTTTGCAGAAATCAAATTAAACCGAGCAGAACCAGGAACTTCTGGTATGCCAGAGGAACGCTGAAAAGAGAAAATTAAATATAAGACATTAATTTGAATTTAAATTGTAAAAGATAATCATTTTTGCACAGCTATATTTTTTTACATTTTCACGTTTTATTAGCACAATCTTAATGTTTCAAATTAAAAACTGTGATGTTAATACTTATTTCAGGAAAATTTTCAGGAGGTATAGACATTCATGTTTAATAATTATTTTATTTTTAAAATTGTTCTTAATCAAATATGCATATATTTATGTACATGAAACATGTTTTTATTAAAGTTAGATATTCAATGATTACTTCAAAAGCCCTCAATGACTTCACAGCAACAACAGAAATTTTTTTTATTTAAATAATAAATGGCACAGATTCCTATATATTAATTTATAGAGTATTTCAAGATGTATACATATAACAACCTCCTTTCAAATATACTTACTCAAAACAAATACAACAATTAGATGAAGTTTCCAAGATGACTTTTCTTCGCTCAATTAGTATTTAATTAAAGCAATTTAAAAATTTTCTTCTATTTACTTACAAATTCTTTAAAAACTATACAATTTCACATTCATCTATTTTTAAATAAATTTTTTAAATTTAAATATTAATATTCAGTGAATTTTATAGAATATAAAGATGACAGAAACAAACATATAAAGTATCAATTAAAACCACTCGCGTGATTACACTACATAGCAATCTTGATTATACTTCACTTCACATACATAAATCTAAATACTACATCTCGTTTTGATTAAACTGGATTATTATAAAATTATTGTGGCTGAACTGGATCTTTATTTCAGTCAACAGTTATAAATACAGCAATCTAAGATTAATCATGCGCCACCTAGTGGTAACATTAGTAGCTAATACTCAATTAGATTTTTGAGCCATTTCATTGAAAATTTTAAATTATAAAAAAAAGTGTAAAAATTATAATATTTTCTAAGAAAAAATAAATGAATCAAATTTAGTAAAAATTACAGGAATAATTCACAATTTTCGAGGACCCAAATAAAAATTCATGCAGTTTCCAGAAGTTGCACAAGCTTGCTATTTGATTAAAAATTTCATTTTCTTCAGGCACACTAAAGTTTTAATTAATTTTTTTTTAAAGAAGCTTGGTAATTTTTGAACTATGACACAAGTGCTTTTCAAGTTTAGACATCGTAAATAATACTATTTTTCTACTTTAACATTGTTCAATTATTGGTAATAATACCCATAATATTAAGATGAGACCTCATGCCAAGGCCTTGATATAAAATTGTTTTAAAGATGAAACAAATTAAAAAATTTTCAAATTAATTCACCATTTTATGTACTGCAAAGCATCTGGTGTTCTTAAATGAATAACGTTTACTACAGGTCTAATAAATGAGTTTGCTTGAAAATTCAAAAATTATTTGAATGAAATACACTCCACGTCTACAACTCAAGAAACAAATGCTACCTTAGTTATTCCTTAGAAATCCAAAATAAAAGTTTAAAAAAACTATGCAATTTACGTGTGTGTGTGAATGTACTCCACCTATTTTAAAATCTTTAAATACTATTACTAGATGATATTTTCTTCATAGCGAAATTTACTTTGGTTGGGTAAATATTAAATAGCTTATTTTCCAAACATTAAGTAATTCTATTTTTATAAATTTTTTGCTGTTGATAAATTTAGCTTGTAGTATCTGAATGTGCACTTATTAATTTATTCTCATCATATAACTTTAATGATATTATTCTTTAGTTTCATTAATATTAGAAAATATATTATTCAATTTGCACTACGGATCTTTTCCTCATTTGTTATGACAAAGCTATTTATTGTTAACTTATCTCTACAAGAGATCAACAATTTTAAGAACTAAAGTAATAAGATTATTTTGAGAAATGCAGTGAGATAATCTTTGTATTTAGTGGCTTGATCATATACAAGCAGGCCTCAGATTTCTATGGGTGATGTCACTAGTTTCAATGCCAATCATAAAAATTGCTTGAAGATATTACACTTTGCTTTTAAGACCAATTAAATTTTGTATAAAATTAGACTCAAGTGATCACTTTAATAGAATTACTTCCACCGTGATTGAAATGAAATATTAAATTTAGTTAAAAGTTTCTCATAAAAATAATTTTAAAAATGAAATCACAACTTGAAAATTTTCAAAAGGAGAAAATCTGGTCATAGGATAAAGACATGACAGGCCTGTAAATATAAAATTTTTTTTATGTAAATCAAAATATTTCATGAGGTTAATAAAAAATAAATATTTAAACTGGATATAGAAAAATTCCCCTTTAAAAATTCCAAGATTTTGATATGGTATTCTAAATTATATAATGCAATTGTAGTAATACAAATTCAGTAATTTATAAAAGAGCAGTTTTAGGGAACATAACAAAAATATTTATTTAAAAAAAGCAATAATATATAAAACATAATTTTAGTTCAACATAAACAGATATGTGATTAATCACAGCTAAAATCTACCTTAGAATAATTAAACAGTTTTGATAGAAAACCTTTTTCTTAACTTAGACATAATTCAGTTATATTTTTTAATTAATTTTTTTTGTATTTAAATTATACTTAAGAGGCAATAAATAATAGTAATTTTAATTAAAACACCTTTAAAAATTAAAAATATCAAAGATGTCAAATTACTCTGATTAACAAGCTAATTATAAGACAGGAATTAAAATGATATAAGAAAGCTCATATGATTGAACAAAATATTAAATTATAACCCTGAATGAAAGAATTTGTTTTGGTATGATTGAAAGCAAAGATATTTCATTAAAAATGGAATTCATCCCTAACTCTAAAATATTTTTATAACAATTTGAGTGGGGATGTATTAGGACTACAAAGCTTTTATTAGATTTTTAACAAAGCACAAAAAATATTGAAAAATTCAACAGAGGATTAAAAATCATCCAGAATAAAGAAATTTTATAATTAGCTGAATAGTTATTTAAAAGATGTAAAATATTTTTAGAATATAATGCAGAAAACAATACTGCCAAACATTGTAGAGACAAAAAATTATTGATTAAATACAAAAACTAAATGTTATATAAAAAAGGAAAAATTATTATTTAGAGTAAAAATTGGAAATTTGGGGAAATGATAAAAAATGAATTTATGAGCTAAGCCCAGAAGTATTTACATTTCTATTAAAGGTATTCTTTTAACAATACAAAAAATGAAAATAAGGAGAAATAAGGACATACTAACCAATAAAGTAACATTAGGAGCAACTGTATTGTTCATTAAATCATTTATATTTTCAGTGGTGAAGTTAGTGCTTCCAGGCGAAGTAACTATATCAAGGGGTTGGGTTTGCATGGATAATTGCTGCTGCTTTTGTTGTTCTAATAAACGCTTTTGCTGTTGCAGGAGTGCTCTTTGTTTTACATTCTTCTGTAGCTAAAAATAAATAGTTGTTTAGATTGAATTTTTTAAACATAAACTAAAAGCTAAAAAAATGAAGTGAGATAAAAAGCTTCAAAAACATTTTATAGATTTCACATTTTAGGATGAATTCCAATTTTATACTGATGACCAAACAAATAATTGTATTACAATTTTTTTACACTCGCCAATCACAAATAAAAGAAATTCTTCAAAATAATTTGGAACCATTTTACAGATAAAAATTCATTGAATATGGTAAAGATTATAAAGTAATCACATTACAAAAACGAATTGAATTAGAATAATTTATATATAATATACAATTAAGATAGCCAGTAATTTTTAAAATATACTACTAACAGTATTTCATAAAACTTAATGTATAAGGAGGGAAAAACTGTTTTGAAATTGAATTCAATTTAAAACTCAAATAGCTGAATGAGTGAACATGAATGATGAGGTCCTTCATAAAAAAATTAATTATTACTGTGAATTTTAAATAATTTTTTTTTAATTCAATGAAGATCTAGCTATTTATCCCATAAGATTTTTCTTCAAACATATCCTTTAAGCTTTCATTTTAAAGGTTAGTATTCTTTTCATTTAATTTTTAATTTAGAATATTTTTCTTTCACCCCTGCTCTGCTAACGGATTAATAATTTATGTTGAGAGAAAGTATTAAGAAATTTAAAATGATTCCGGTGACCATTCAGCTTTTATTTTAAAAAATAAATATTTTCCCCAAAATAAACAGTATTTGCTATAAAACAATAATTACAACAAATATTATCTTTTCAGATATGTCTATTTTGATAAAATTTTTATTTGTCCTAACAATTTATAATAACATAAAAAAAACTTTCGTAAAAATAAAGAATTTCATAAAATTAAGATAGTTAGTTTAATGTTTTGAAAGTAAATAAAAGTTAATAAAAAAGAAACAATTTACTGCATTGAAGAGGGAATGTTTAGGCGTACAAAATGATTCTCTTGTGTTAATTTTTTAAAACTTTCTCCTAGTCATCAAATTGAATTTGTTTGTTTAATGCAGAAAACAAATGCTAAATTTTTTAATATGGGGAATTGGTTTAAATTGTGACTTGATTAAAATATAAAAAATACAGTCTAGCAAAATCTCAAATAACACTTCACTTTTTATGCAAGTAAATAATCTCTTATATTTAATAATAAAAAAATCTGAAAGAATATACAATTACAAAAATAAACAGGATACGATTAAAAAAACATTCAAATAAAAAACTTTTTTACATTAAACTGATGGATCTATCTTTAAAAGAATAATAATACAACTAAGATAACTAATAATTTATGATGTTGATATTACTCTTCAAACATTACTAATTTACTAAAAGAATGAAGAATAAGAAATGAACATGATGAAAAATAACTAGATAAAAAGTAATGTCACATACATAACTAATTTGAAAAAAAAAAAAAAAGTACAGATTGGTACTAAATAGTCATTGTTTGTACAAGACTACTAATTAGAGCTGGACTTACAGTTTAAAGTGGATTTGAAACCACTAAATACGTCCAAAACGCCGCTGGGATTCAAACAAAGGGTCTGTTGAACTGAAGGATCGTATGCCAACTGTTTAGCTACTTCTTTGATAAAATATGGGTAGAAAGTTTATAGCCATCAGAGGACAGGTAATAAGACTTCAATTTGAAATAAATATTTAGCATTTGACCAAGAAATTTTTGACAAATATTTGAAGCATCCATTTTTTAAACCAGAAATAATTACAAACTAGTAATTATAAAATAATGCCTACACAACAACTATATGGATGTTGACAGTATTTCCAAATCAAATTAAAAATTTATTAAGAAAGCTTTATCTTTGATATAATAGAATATATTTAACATATTTATATGTACCTGGATATAGATGTGTATAAGAATAGTGAGCGACAGAGTAATATGGAACTGAAGGAAAATTTTGATACAGATTAATCACATTAATATATCTAACAAATGAGTTTTCCATCAAAATTATGATGAATAATTAGGGAACACAAAAAAGTAAGATTTTGAATGAACTTTTAATATTACCCGAAGCATTGCCAGATCAGCAGAGCCAATGTTGACATTTCTGACAACCTGTACATTCCTTCGCTGAGCTTGTGCCAACACATTTTGATTTATACTGGCTTGTGTGGAATTCGGCAAACGAACTCTATTAGTCACTAAACTATAGTTAGGAGGTAGGGAACTATTTGCTAATTGCTGCTGTTGTTGTTGCTGCTGCTGTAGCAAGAGTAGTTGTTCTTGGGTAATTTGAGCTTGAACAACAGGAGTTCCTGACACATTTCCAAGAGGGCGTCCAGCCTGAGAGTAAGTGGATATCACAGCTGCGTTTTGATTTGCTCTGTTGGCAATTGCAGCAGCAGTGCCTTCCAGTTCTTTCTGAATTGCACTAATTGCGATTTTCTCATTTATTTCTTGAGCAGTTGGAACACTTGCCAGCCGAGTTGTAGAACTGGTTTGAGGAATATCAAGGTTATCACCAAGGAGCTTCAGAATAGCTTGGGGATCATCACTGCCCCGAGGTATCTCAACATTGTGTTCCTCACGCAAGCTGTATATCTGAAAAGAAAGATACATCATTCAAATACATAATTCTCTACAAGGGGGGGGGGAATCTAGAAGAATATAAAAATAAGTAAAAACAATTTTATACGTAACAGGCATTGCATTTTAAAATACCATCAATCACTATCCTTGTATGCTAATCAAATAAAAGCAAAATGCTTTTAACAGTATTCATTGGAATATAATCAACATATTTCTGAATAGTTTTCTCGTCGTTATCATTTACAGAGCAAG
Organism: Latrodectus hesperus; assembly: GCA_037975125.1. Classification (NCBI taxonomy): domain Eukaryota; kingdom Metazoa; phylum Arthropoda; class Arachnida; order Araneae; family Theridiidae; genus Latrodectus; species Latrodectus hesperus. The sequence goes on along the minus strand of CM075856.1, from coordinate 98,161,969 downwards.
TCTTTTGTAAAAATTTAATTATAAATAATTGCATTTTCATTTAATAGTTATTATAAATTAATAGCTGTTAAAAATGTAAGAAAAATGTTATATTTGACTCTTTTTTTCTGCTTATCTTTTCTATATTTTGAAATGGTCAGAGATGTAGAATAGAAGTCTATTTCCATATCTGTTTCAGAGGAGGATATATAAACTGTTCTTTTAATTTTTTTCTCCAGATTTTGGTATTTCAATTTTTGCATCATCAGTCTTAGATTTATTGGTAACTGAAGTATATTTCTTTGAGCTATTAAACATTGATGGTAAAGTGGATTTAGATGACAAAGTTGAAAGTAGAGCAGACATTTGTAAACTACTCTTCTTTGCTAGATTATTGCTAATTTTTGCATGTATTTGTAAAATAGAATAGATAGCAGCAGCTTTTGGTCTTCAAATTTTCTACTATTTTTCTTGCTTCCGGGAATTAATATTTTGTTTTATCTTGGTTGCAATTATAAATTTCTCCATGATCCACATAGAGCAACATTAGGAAAATGAAGTGCATGAACCAAAACAGTTACAGCACTCAAAAATTTCTGAAGTACAAACATAAGTTTCACAACATTGCACATTTTCCACATGTATCTCAATAGGCATGGAGATCACTATTTCTATATGCCTATTGAGAATGATTATCTCTCTTGAAATGTGAAACATCTAACAGGGTTGTTAAGAGTGCATGGATGAAGTTGAAAACTTATTTACTGCTTTTACAGATTTTGTCATACTGATGCCTGAAAAGTTAAAACATGACTGCCACGTCGAATGTTTACACAATGTGCAGCACCAGAACATTTCTTGATCACCATGTTTTTCCAAAAAATCTGCTTCTGTAACAGAATGAAATCGGAGTTAGAAAGAACATCACGAGGCTAGTTTAAGTTTTATGTAATAATGCTTCGACTGGAAATAAACCCATTTTTTAAAAATTACTGATTATCAAAGCTTGTTGCAAATCAATGTGAACAAGACCTCTCCTCATTGTAATTTTTTTAACATTTTATATGTTACCAACAAATAGTGTGAGAAGTTTTTATACTAGAAAAAGTGATACTGCATGAAAAGAGTTTGAAGTGCTTATCAACATGTAATGAGTAGATTAACTGGCTTCAAAGACAAAAGACATGGAATCCATAGGATATACAGCTAAGGAAGATGAGCCCCACGGGGGGCTCTTGCTTTTGAAACACACTGGAAATAACCACTATTTTTACTAACTTGCATACTAAATAACTACACTAAATTTTTGGAAATCAATTTGAAATTTTCTGTAGTACTAGAGAAGATTTTTAAACAAACAATATATTTTTAACAGCATATAAAAATTGCACTACTAAAAGGCTAAACTTTTAAATATATTTTCTTTTTGAAAATACAGCAAATCCTTGTCTTAATCAAACTTTCATCTTTGTCTCATAATTTTAACACTTGTCATTAATTTCTAAATTACAGTTTGATTTTCATAAACCTGAAAAAAATATTTTTTTAAAAAACATGGTAATTCATATACAAGTCATACCTGATCCAAGAGAGCATCAAATCCCAAGTCACCTATTTGATTGGATGGCACAGCATCTGATAGAGAATTCACATCCACAAGTGTGGCTTCATTTAAAATCTGAGCAAAACTTGTTGATGCTATTGTGTCAGAAACTGTGGGAGCCAACTGGGTTAATGAGGCAGTATTCTGTTGAACAGGGTTGGCCATATTTGAAAGACTAATAGCCAGAGATCTAGGAATGACTACATTTTCTTCATTTGTGCCACTGCTAAGGATTTTATCCAATATACCCTGATGTTGCTGTTGTTGTTGCTGCTGCTGTTGTTGTTGTTGAAGATAGGAAGCTTGTCGCAAACCTGATTGTATAGCAGCAATTTGTTGTGCAGACTGTTGAACAACATGCCCTCCAGAAGTAACAATATCTCTTTGCACAGATGGAGAAGTAATTGCAATAGTATTTGTAAGTGTCGATGTTGGAGTAACACCAAGAGAAATTGCTGTTATGGGTGTGTGGACAAGCTTCTTCTCAAGATTCTTCGGCAATCTTTCTTGAGGTAAACGTGTCATGATTGCACTGGCAACACATGTTGGTACAGTGGGTGGAGTTTGGGGTGTTTGAGCTAACATGGATGCTAGCATTGGATTTTGACCTGCCAAATGAGTCTGAAAAAAACACATTAACAATTATAGTATCAAGTTAAAAAAAAAAAAAAAAAAAAGCTATTCTTTAAACAACCATTAAAAATTACATTTAATACATTGAATTCACTAAAATTGGTTAAGGGAAATTATAGGTTTTACATAGCAAGAATAAGTACAGGAATATTAGTTTTATTACATTAACATAAAATTAAAACGATTCTGGATTTATTTTTTAAATATATAACAGTTTTCAATAAAAATATGTATCCACTTATAGTTTATAGATAATTTCAATTATTTTTGGGCTTATTTTGCAAATATTTTGGGTTTTGTTACAATAGGATTTCATCAAAAAATACTAATGTCATTAATTGTAGATTTAATATGCTATTTAGTTTTAAATATAAATAAGTGAAATAAATGAAAATATCAAAGAATAAAAAATGTTTAACAGTTAAATATAAATGACATTCTAAAGAAAAAGCTTTTCTTTCTCCTGAAGAAATAACTTTAGTGTTTAAAATAATAAATCCCCCAGGGAAAATTCACAGAAATTTTTTTTTATTATACAAATCATATAATAACTGGATTAAAAACTAAAAACCAAGTACAATGTATTTTTTGTGGATCAGAATTCAATGGAGTTTGAGAGTACTTTAAAAAATTCAAATAGAAGAATTTAAGGCAAAACAAATTATTCCCTCTTTCAAATTCAAAATCGTAAAACATGAATGTCTTAGTACAGCCAAGGAGACAAGAGTTACTTTTTACAATATTATATATGTGGGATTGAAAGTGCCACCAGCGAACCATTCACACCAAGTCTGCTGCCAGACATACAGAACGCAGAGACAACAAGGGGAAGAACAACGAGGAGATGGAAGTAGAAGACATTTAATTTGATCTTGTGATTTTGGACAATTAACTAGTCTTGAATTACAACAAAGATGTAAGATTGTGTTAACATTTATTTGTAAATATGTAAATAGCCTTTTCATATTTTGTCCAAAACTATAATTAAATCATTTAAACAATATGTTAATTCCTGACAATGAACCTAGAGAACCCACATATATATATTAAAAATAAAAAAATAGCAAAAAATAAAATAAAAATAATTAACCCTTAGGCCTCTTTCACATTAGATGACTTTTATCGTTCAGTAAAAAATCTGAAATTTTATGTGAGAAATTATTAAAAAATCACACAATATCATTTCATGTTCAGTATGAAAGAGAATAGTCTATTGTGTGATTTTTAAATAACTTCTCACGATAAAATATTGGACGACTTTTTATCGTACGATAAAAAGTTGTCTAGTGTGAAAGAGGCCCAAGATCTTTATTATGTTACACCATAGAAAAAAAAAGTTTCCTTACTTGAAAAATTTTGTTAAAATAGGAATACAAAGGAATATATAAATTTTAAAATCTATTACCATTTTAAAAGATGGTTGTAATGGTGAATTCTTATGTTGCTTTCTTTTGTGATTCAGAGTTAATCGAAGTAATTTTTTACAATGTTCATATACTCACTGAATATGGAATATTAAAATATACATCACTTTTGAATAACACAATTCAAAAGTGATTAAGACTAACACAGTTGATATTAGTTTCTTACCTTTACTAATTTATGCTATATATGTATAATTAAAAAATATTTATATATTTTCCCTACATAGTTTTCAGTTATTAAAAGGAAAAATTGCTACTATGCATTAAGCATAATGCAAAATTAATATTATAAATGATAAATTTCATACACATTTGATTATATAAATAATTAAACCATCAAGGAAAAACATTAAATTGAAATTTTTTTAAATAAATATCATTATATATTTAAAAAATTCTAATTATGTAACTTACTCCATTATTAGGCTTTTTGGGTGCAGTACTGGGTGAACTCCTATCATTTGCTTTGCGTTTTAGGGCATTTTCTGTTATAAATGTAACATCTGAAACTCCACGGCTTGATTCCGCAGACATTGATTTTGGCACTTCTGCAGTACGAGAAACTGTCATGTTCTCATTTTTTAATTTATCATTCTAGAAAAGAGATGTAATTTCATTATTAAATTTTAACATAAATGACAAATAACAAAATATTTAATCAGTACAGTATAATTTTGAAATAACTTGGTAACATTTGCGTTCTATATGCCACAAATTGTTTCAGAATAAAAAATTTAATAACCATATCATATAAAAAAAAAAAGATTTTCTTTTAATAATAACAATTTAAATTTTTTTTTTGTAAAAACAGAAACTGCTTTGAACAAACAAATGCAAAGTTAATACTTTTTCTAATAAGTTATTAGCTATTATATGAGTGACCTTTTCACTTAGCTGTTAAACAGAAAACTAAAAAATAACGTCTAAAAAATATTATTTAACTCATTTTAAGTTCAGTAATGTTTTATATGATGAATCCTTTGCTCACAGAAAATTTTTCGCTACATTAATATTTTATCTAGACTACTGACATCAGTATATTGGAATCCATTCATTATTTCTTTTATTTAAAATGAATGGAGGAAATTTTTTAAATTAATCAAAAAATCTGAAATTGAATTCTTTATAAGTTTAACAATGATTCAAAATGAAGAAACAAAGCAAATGACATTTTTAATAACATTTACAACATGATCTTCTGGGGAATCTAAATTAAAATACAGAGAGTCTGCAAAAATTTAAGAAATGTCACTGCCAATTTAATTATAGTAGCCAATCACAGCTGTTCATTGAGAATGTATTTTGTACTAAATTAGTTTGTCGTTTTGACCACAGCATACTAAACGGTATTAGGCTAGATCCAAATTATGGTAGCTATCCATGTAAGAGACGAGACTCTACAAATTGTTGAACTAGAGAGCAGATTGCTAACTTTGGCAAAGCTTGCACTGTAGATATCAAGTTCAAGGAACATTAATATATAAAGCAGAATTATGATTTTAATTTTTTTAATTATTTCTAGTACAAAATTTTAATTTTCTAAAACTTTGTTTGAAACGTAATTAACTCAAAAAGAGTATAAAATGCACAATATTAAAATTAGTGGAAAGTAAGCATGGCAATAAATTAAAAAATAACATACTTGTATATGTATGTATATTTATACATGTTTGTGAAGAAACAAAAATATAGAAATCTTATGCTTTACTTAAAGATTCATATGCAAATAAATTCTAAGTTATGTTCAATGGAACTTCAGATTACAGTTGATAATTTAGTTGAACAGTAGAAAAATATAACATCATTGGTATGAAAAATTTACTAGTAAAGTACTAAGTCGAATCAAATATAACATATTCTTGGTCAAATTAATTACCTGTAAGGTAATTTTGCTACCAGGACTGGATACCAGTAGTTGATGTATAATATCAGTTTTACGGTAATTTTTCTCAACATCATCATTATTATTCAGAAGCTAAAAAATAGAAGATATATGAACTTAAATATAGTCAGCAAAAATTACATAAAATAGCAATAATGTAAACATTTGATTACCAATTTATTTTGATAAATATTGAAAACGAGGAAATTAGAACAACAAATGAGAATGTTCACTGAAAGATAATTACTGATAATAGAATTGTTCTTTTCAGAATATTTCAATAACAATAATTTAAAAATATATATACTGAAAAAAAAATTTTTCATTACTATAACACAAGGTTTTGTTTCTTGCTTTGAGCTCATTGGAAATAGATCTAGAATTTAAAAAAATTAACACACATTATTTTATATAAGATAAACTTCATTTATATAAAATTTAAGCAAATAATTTAAGTTTTAAGTACAAATTCTGAAAAGTTATTTATAATTATTACAGTCATGTTGACTAGAATTACAATAGTTTGAAGTTTCCCCACAAGTGAACAGTAGTTTTCAGAGCAGATGACTCAAGCATCCGACTGACTGAATTAAGTATTCAATTTAACTAATTCTCTAACTGAGGCTGATATGCATAACCTTTTGAATGTAAGACTGATAATTTTCCAAAACATTCCTATATAAAATCAAAAGTAGTTCACACAGGTCCCTTTAATTTTATCAACATAAAACCTAAAGGATATTACCTAATGTTTTGATGATGCAAAAAATGGCTATTCTTAAATTTTACACTATTTCCACAGCTTTAAAAATTGCTATTACTCATAGAATTAATGTCATTTAAACAATTTCAAAAATTAAATGGCAATAACTAGATAAAACAAGAAATTAAACATAAATATAAGGCACTCATAAAAATATTTATGCTATTTATTTTTATAACAATATAAACAGTTTTAGCATACTAATTTTTTGTGTATATCTACTTAATGTACTTGCTCATTTTTTAATGGATATACAATTTTAATAGTATCTCTAAATGATATCCCAGACAAAATTTCCATATCTGTTGATTTAGATAATCATTTATTGAATATTTTTTAAATGATTGAATATTTGATGTACCTAGAAATACTAAAAAAATTCTTTTAGAAGACAGGCAAGAGCTCATTATATTAGATGTAAAAAAATAATGAAGATGCTGTCTCAAAAATAAAGGACTAACGAATTTAACAATAGATTGTTCTAAACATAATGATTAATAAAAAATAAAATTGCATACCTTTCGAAGCATATTATTGCCTAATTGCCTTTGCTGAGAACTTTTCTCAGCAGCCTTACAAGCTCCAGTATTGAGAAGTGGATTTGGTACAGGACTATCAATGCATTTTTTGATAGGCTCAATAGGCACATCCTCACTGTTCTCATCATCTTGACTGAGTAAGTCTCTTAAGATAACATTGTCTGGTGGGGTTACATTTTGATTAAGAGTTGATCTGGACACAGTATTGTTCTCCAGTAAACGAGACCCAAGCAGAGCTGCCACCTCCTCTTGAGTCACTGACCTAACATTCTGCCTCAACAAGTTGTCATCAGTGTTTTGAGTTAACAGATTTCGCAATTTTTGATTCGAAAGCTGCCTTACACTTTGACTAAGGTTGTTAGTAGGTGCTTCAGTGGTGAAGTTCAACGTATCCGACTTTGCAGACAAGGCACGTGGAGGCGGGCTTCTACCACTACTGGATTGTGATGCAGATGGGCTGAAACAGCTTCCACCATAAGGTGTAGGTGCCCGACTCTGCATAGCTGGAGACGGAACAGAAGAACCTCCCCGATTGGATGTTAAATTGGGCGCAAAGGCACTGTTTGTTGGGGATGCAATTGTGCTGATTTCTGAACGGTTAGAGAGAGGAGCTGTTTGTGGGCTTGACACAAAACTTGTCACACTTGTGCAATCTGATTCCTTTGACTGGGCAGAACTTGGGTCAAGATTCCAACTTGATGATGGAAAAATGTCTAATACAAGATCACCCAATCCAAATTCTGAGTTACTTGCAGTACTGAGTGAACCTGAATAATTCCCATAAGAATTGTTCACACCCAATGGAGAAAGAACAACGCTTCCATTCATGCTAGTCGAGGAATCAGAAATGCTTTCAGGACCACTGGATGTGCTTGCTGTCGAAGGAGAAGAGATGTTTCTCAAGCCATCTTGCACAGAACTTTCACTGTCTCTGTAAAAAATATATTAAATGAAGCACTTAAAATAATTATAAAATTAAAACATTTTTTATCTTATAACAAATTTAAATTAAGAAAAAAAACCATGATTGTAGAAAATAAGTTTGTGATGATATTTTGAACTATGTAATTTGAAAAATACACAAATTATTTTAAGTCAAACCAATGTTAAATATCATTTTAAAATAATTAACTAAATAATGATTTTAAAAACTTTATTAGTTAAAAAATAACACAAGATAAAAAAAATTAGATCAATATTTATTATTTAAATTTGTTACATAAGCACATTCAATAGAATGACTACAAAAAATCTGACAATTCTTCAATTTAATAAATATAATGAAGATCTATTTAAATTAATGACAGTATGATTAAATATAATCAAAATGTTCCAAGGACCATGTCAATGAACTTTGATAGAAATGTTATATACATATGGCATGGAAAAAATACATGAATATGTATGTACACACAAATATATACATTATTCATATAATTTATTTCACATTACTCAGGCATGTTAACACCAACAATTCTGATTTCTAATCAGATTTGGATAATCAATGTTTGCTCTTTGCTTCCAACAAAATCTATTTTAAAGGGAAAAGTTAAATAGCATTAAAATAAAAAAGCTAATATTTCCAAAGCAATTTTCTCACTTTAAACAAATTAACAACTTACAAAATAGTCACAAATAAAAAATGTATGAACAATAAGGTGATTTTCATTTTCGAATATATCCAATCAAATGAAAAATATCAAAAGAAACAGCAAATTTGACATTAGAATCAGACTTAATGATTAATAGAGAGTGTAAAATAGAAAGACAGACCCCCTATTTACATAGATTAGTAACTAAGGCAAACTTCAGCATGCAATTAACAAAGAATATTCTACAGCATCAATGGTTTGATTGTATGCTGACTAAAATATGTAAATTATGACATTGCATTCTAATATTTTCAAATATGAATAAACATAACTTCATTAAGCAGAAAATGGATGACAAATATATATTAAAACTAGAAAAGTAATTCTCAGAATTATTAATGAACACAAGCAATATTCTATGCAAGTTAGTAATTGTAATTCTTTTTCTGTTCGAATGTCATTACTTTTGGGAGGGGAAAAAACACATTTAAACAAGAGAAAAATCATTTAAATGTTTCACAACTTATATAGACGTAATTATGTAAATTAACTGAAGACTTGGAAAATTTACCTAATGATTGAATGGGTTGATACTGCATACTCTTCAACAGAGAATACTTTGCTTTTTGTCTGTATCTTAGCATATTTATCTTCTTCAATGCGAAATTTATAAGGAACACATGTAGCCTGACCACTTTCAAATGCTAAAATAAAAAAAAATAATTCAATAAAATAATGAATATATATATAAATAAGAAAATAAAACCAAAAAATTCAATTTATAAAAAACTACAAATAAAAAGAGAAATACACATTGCACAAAGAAAATACCACACTTACTTTCTTTTAAATGCTGTTTAAATGTAGCAACATCGTTGGGATGGCACAAATCAAGCATTGACATGTTCTTTAATTCTTTGCGTAGATACTGACTACTTGATTGTGATAAATTGCTATATTTCAAGGTAAAAAAAAAATTACAGTTAACTTTAAAGAAATGATAAATTTGAGCATTTGCAACTTAAATAAATTTCAAATTTATTTTAGCATACCTACCAATCTCAGACAAATTTTTTCGTACAATAGGCACACATGAAATTTATTTTTTAGATCTTAACTTACATCACAAAATGTACTTGCATTATGAATGATTTAAATAAGAAAACAAGTTAATTTTAATAAATTACTAATGGCACATATTGATTTAACTAACCAAGAACTTGTAAGTTCCAGACCATAAAAATTCTATTCAATAACTGATTTTCAAGATTTTTTAGAATATTCAAGTATGAAATAAATAAAATAAATTAAAATTTGCTTACATTCTGTTTGCTAATATTTAGCAAGTATAATAACAGAAAATTTTAGAAATTTCATATTAAAAGTACTTAAGTTATTTTAATTTAAAGGCAATGATATAGTTTAATAAATTTTCCTTTGAATAAAGGATGTAAAAACTTCTATTTTCTACAATAGAATGTGCAAATTTTTATCTATAAATCAATGAAAATAAATTGCTGTTAAATTAAATTTGTTGAAAATAACATCTGCAACAAAACTTTTAAATATTCTTTGCCACTTAAAATATTTTAACAATTACAATGATTGGAAATCTGACAGTGAAATATAGAGAGAATCAATGCATCCCATCTCAATTCATTAATTTTGTTTCAGAGCTTATAGAAAAGCTCAGCATCTAAACACACAGGTTTCTTAACTACAAAATAAATGATTCTGCAAATGTTCCACTAAAAACAAAAAACACCTTTTCTGGGCTAAAAACCTAATTCAGCTGTCCAAGGCAATGCTTTTCAAGTTTAAAATTATCTGAAGAAATATTTTATTTCCAGTAAACAAAAAATTCTTTTTTATAATGTCACTGACAATAAAAGTATCTTTTGTAGTATTATACCACTGAATATTACATGTAGTGGATCAGTTAACTTTGCTTACATTTTGGAAGAATAAGAAGAAGACAATTACAGGCTGCCTATGTTCTTGGATGGTCAAATTATAGTAAAGTGTTTGACGAATTATTAATTGTCTGGAATTGATTTGCTTAAATTTTAAAAGGTTAACATGCCGTTATTAAAAATTACAGGTTTTCCTGATTAATGCAAACAAGAAAATTAAAATTAGTGTATTTGAAGGAGGATAAAAGAGTCCAAGGCATTTACAAATATCTAATCCACTTAAATATATGTTGTAAATATTTTATAGCAACTGATGCTTTTACTACTCTTGTGAAGCAAAATCTTTAATCAATGCTGCTTATGTACCTAAAGAAGCATCATAACTATATTAGACCAGTGATTCCAAACTATTTTTGTCTTGGAACCCCAAAATTTATTGCCAATGATTACGGAACCTTGAATATTTTTTAATCAACGGCTTTCCAAAATAAGCACCTGGTACTTTTTTGGCATTTAATATTGAAATTCAGCAAAATTAAACAAATAAATTCATCATATAAATAATTTATAAAAATACAAAATATAAACTAAAATAAATGGAAAAACTTTAATGTGAAGAACGCATCGGCTTCTAGGATTCCATGGTTTCCTTAAATTCGGGTGTTAGGTCTGATAACTGAACTCTCATATCTGGTGCAGCATCAAGTTTGTTATGATACTTGGTTTTTGAAACAACATATTTTGAAAATCCAGCTTCACAAAAATAAGTCATTGCAAAAGGCAATAAAATTCAAACAGATTGTTTTGCTAAATTTCAATCTTTCTTGAATACATCTGATCAGAATATTGGTAACGAAGCTTTTCTAAATTCAACTTCTAATCGTGTATCCGAACTCAATTTAATAAACTTTTCTGAATACATGCAATAAAATCCTTTTAGCTTTTCTTTTATTTAAAAAGAATTTTATACCCAGTAATTATCTTGATTCTCTAATTTTTTGAAAATAATCATTGAGTGATTGCTGTGAACAAGACAAATATGTGTTTTTATACCACCACAGATTTCCATACTAAAATCCACTTCAGATTCTTCAAGAAAATCACTAAGCGTCTGCAAACATATCAAGTTGTATTGCTCCACAGCTGAAATCTAATATTGTATTTTCCTTAAAAAAAGCAACCAAAAAAATTTTTTTTGCAATATGTTGACTTGTTTTTCCAGCAGAGACAAACACAATTCTTTCAACTTTCCAAATACATCAGCAAGGTATGTAAGTGTAAATAGTCAAGCAATATTATTTAATCACTCTGACAGTTCAAATTTTTAATCAATAAAATCAGTCACTTTTTCAAATTCAAATATTCGTACAAGCATTTTAACACGCGATAACCACCTAACTTCCATAGGAAGTATTAAAGTAGTGTGATGACAATCCACATATTTACACATGGCTTTGAAAATACATAATTGCAAGGTTTACTTTTGATAAAATTAATAACCTTCAATGCGTTGTCTAGAACAGATTTTTATGTCACCAAAATCTTTTTTGTTACTAATGCATACCTATGAAGAATGCAATGAGTTTTTTTAACCTTCTTTGCAACATTTTAATCCTTGTTACAGCACCACTCAATTTTTCTGTCATTACTTTTGCTCGAACTCTACATGCATCAATACATTTCCAGTTAATTTCATGCATTCTCATAAAATTATCAATGCAGTCAAATATAATCTCCCCAGTGATGCTAAGTTTGACATTTTAAAATAGAAGCAAATCTTCAAATTTTTTTATTAAAATCATACTGAATGAAATCAAGCAAAATTGCCAATCCAGCAACCTCTGTGAACTCATCTAGTGGTAATAAACAAGAGTTAAATGCTTGTAACAGTGCAATAAGTTCTACTTCAATGTCATCAGCAATATCATTAATATGCCTTTCTACAATATTGTTAGATGACATACTTTCAACTTGTTTATTATATCTTTGTCCCAACACATCCGAAACAATATCTTGAACACAGATTTTAATAACCGATTTACCAATAGTATGCCTTGACTGTGGGGGCAATAGGGTGAAATACTTTATATGACGAATCTGGTATCTTTTGAATTTATTTTTTTTTACCATGAAACTCAAGCTTTTATTATGGCTTTCAAAGATCACTTTTAAAATACAAAATATTTTGGCCTTTATTTGTTAAGTAATATTTTTCCAAATGCCTCAGTAGTTTTGATAGAGCTAAAGAACTGTTTGCCAAAATTTTGTTGCAAAGCAAACATGCCACACATTGAGCCTTCTTGTCGAACAGTACTAGTAAATCCAAATGACATGTAACTAGTATCACATATATCTTTTTTCGTTGATACCACCTGCCAAAAATTGGAAAATGAGACTGTAGCTGTATGAAACTGGAAGCTGATGACATTGAGGACACCATAACGCCTGAATCTGTAAATTCCAGGATTTCTGCATTACTATTAACAATGTCAGTTTTTTAATGACCCATTTTCTAACCAATGATTCATTAATCATCACAAAATGTCTTTAGCATGATTTTGAAATAAACAAAAAGCAATTCGATATCTAATTGCAAAAGAGCATTACTTTCCAGTCTTTGTAATATTTTGAATTATCAACTCAAATCCTGAAAATTTTTGCCATTCAAATTTCATCTTCCTGGATTAAGAAAAAACGAATTTGTTAATCAAATTATAAATTTTTTTAAGAAAGAGTATTTTATCACTTTCAAATTTGGCACTTTTGTATTTCTAACATCATTATGAGAAGAAATTTAAACCATATATATATATTTAAGGAAATAACAATTTATTAAAAGTCTTTTTCAGAAGATAAGTCATTCTGCAGCCAGGGAAAAAGTCATTTGATAACATGTGAAATGACATATTTATAGCAACATTACAAATTTGGTAAAAATTTACAGGTATGCACAAGCAATTAAATTTTAAGCTTCAAATTTATTCACTAAATGTTTAAGATAAGCTGATTCTTAATTAAGAATTATTACCTAGTATCTATATCGATTACTTTTCCTTCTCTATCAATCCTAGTGGTAAACTGTTCGACATTGTTCATACCAATTCGTTTCTCTTCAAAGGGAACTCGGCGAGCAATGCAAGTTAAACCATTTCTGGGCTCTGTAAGGCAACCAATCAACTTCAGTATGTAGCTAATAAAAGTTAATGTTGCAAGCTGTTAAAAGTAACAAAAAGCTTTATAATAAATAATACCTACCACTATTCCCATCATCTAAAGGCATGAAATTAGCAGTTACATTCAAATTCTCATATTGTGAATTAGGAGACGACTTATTTTCCATCTTAACTTCCGAATCCTCTTGCTTAACCAAAAAACGGCAGTTGAAATGCTTGGTTGGTTTGTTTGTGATAAATGAATTTTCAGATGACCAGTCACGCCCATTACCTAGAAAACATGAAGTCCAGATTAAAAATGCTTCACTCCAATTATTTTATAGAGGGAAAATAAATATAAAATTTATTCAACAAGCCCATTATTGTACTAAAATATCATTTAATACATATTACATATAATAAAAAAAACACATATTAACTAATAAACTCAGAATTTTCAATTACCTTAAAAATATCCCATCAATATAGCCAAAGCAACATTAAAAAAAATTTAGTTTAAAAAACTCAATCAAATCCAATATCTTAATAGAATATTTCTAAATATTTAATAATGATAAAGACAAAATATAAGGACAATAGAAATAAACCTTGCTTTAATGATTAGAAGTTCAGTTGTGATTAGTTCTTAATAGTTGTTTTGGATGCATTTCTATCAAAAGAATTGTCTCAATAATACTACTGACATCTAAACATTCTGATGTTTTCTACAGGCTTAATGAGTTTTTTATACTGCCAAAGAGGACAGTCCTACAACACAAAACTATTATGAGGAATTTGAACGCTGCCTTTAGAAATAAATGAAGGATAGAGTTATATTCACATCACAATTGTTAGATGTAAAATCAAAAGCACCATTCTAACAGATGTGCAAGAAGTAACTAGAAAATGTTTAGTAATTTTAAGAAACATCCTACCTGACTAATTTTTCTAACATCTACTAGAACACAATATACATAAATCATTAATTTGCTATATTAATATAATTCAATAAATGTACATGTTAATCCTTGCCTGCCACGGGCATTTATATATGCCTTTCCGAAGTACGCTTCTCAGCAATGCGCTGATATCAGTAAAGCTAGACACATAAGACTTTGGAATGCAATAGAATGTCTATGACATTGTTGAGGGGAGTATTTCTTGGAACAGAGGAAGCTGTTACTCGTGTCAAACGGAAGTAGTAGTTTGCAGTTATTATTTGTATTTCTTTTCGAGTAGTTCGTAACTTTTTGTTCTTTCGTTTCCATTTTTGTTAGTGAGTTATAAAAGCTCTTTATTTTTTTGCCAAATATGTCTAATAGTGAGGACAGGGAGCTAGATGATGCCTTTTTTTAGTATAATGATTTTACAAGGCAAGACCTGATGATTTTACACAGTAAAACCTGAGATAGCTCCTAAATGGTCTAGAAATAAATTAATCGAAACTCTAATTTTTGGGAAATTCATAAGTAAACACTAATTCTAGCTTATCATGAAGCTTCTGTACTTTTCAGATAATGATAATTTTTTGAAAATTCACATCCAAAACCAAAACTTGTATGGCCTGTTTTTTTATGGTAAAAAGTATGGCCTGTTTTTTTATGGCTTGATAAAGAAATTTTTGACTTAATATACAACTGAAAAAGAACTAAGCAATAATGAAAGTTTGATGCTGTTCAAAGGCAAGCTGCCATGGATACAATACATAGGATTGAAAAGAGCTTGTTTTGGAGTAAAACTGTTTGTACTTACTAAAGCAAAGTCAGGATATATTCACAATACAATTGTATACACAGGAAAGAGTGGTCTTTGATAACTAAAAAAAAGGATGAGAACTATGGAGTTGCTATAAAATCAGTGATGAAGTATTTTTAATCTTTCTTGAAAAAGGTTATTGTGTAATTGCAGCCAATTTCTGTCTCTCACCAGAATTAGCTGACCATCTTATCCAATCGATCTCTGATGTATATGGAATTCATCCTTATTGACATGATTTGCTGATTTCGAAAAAGGCACTATTATCGTATTGAAATGAATAACAAAAAATAAGTATTGCTTCTTAGCTCTATTCATACAGCAAACAGCTCTGAAACAAATTAAAAGGTTACAAAACCAGCTGTTAGCATAGATGATAACTTGAAGTTGCATAGATGATAACTTGATGAGTTGGATCAAGCCCTAGTTTGTTATCCAACGACTCGAAAAAGACAGAAGAGGTTATGTGACACTATTTTGCCATCTATAAGATATGGCTATTTGGAATGTTTTCATCTTACTGAAAAAACTACCCAACACTGATATTTACAACTTCCGCATGAATTTGGTGAAACGCATAATTGAGAAATACCATGTTGTTACACAACGACACACCAAATGACAAAAGTTGCAAAATGATACCCCTTTATGACTTACTCCTAGACACTTTCCAGACATAGTACCCTTAACGTTGTCAAAAAAATGTATTGTTTGCCCAAAGAACAAAATTCTACATGAAACCCGATATCAATGCAATGTTGGCTTATGTGTCCAACCATGTTTCAAAATATACCACACTAAAGATAAGTTGTATTTTTTAAAATTATATTCTTAATTTATACTTTAAGTTTCGTATTTTTGTTTTCTTCTCTTTTGATTTGTAAAAATAAACAATTAGAATAGAAAGTGTGCCTCTTTTTTTCCTCCAATACACAGCATAATACGCACGGATGTGTGAAAACTGGTGACATTGAGCAGCGAATCTCGTAAGTAAGGGTTAATCAATTTTAGATGTGATTGATTATTTTACAAAAATCATGCATAATAGACTGTAACGCTTTTTTTCCTTAATATTTTAGTATCAAAGATGAAATTTACAAAAATCATATTTTTCATCAAAGTAAAAAAAAGTATTTTAAAATTAATTTTTTGTAGCCTCTTTCATAAAAGATAAATGTAAGATATCTGTAGCAAATGACCATTAGCAGTTGCCTTTCAAAAATATTTCAACATGTGTCATGCAATGTGTTGGAAGGCATACAATTCAGTCAATGACTATAAAATGTAACGAAAATTAATTTTGCCGATAATCATAACAAAACATAGTTATAAACTTCATTGATATTAATTTTTTAGATGTCACATTTTTTGTAAAATCTGTCATTGCATACTACACTAAATTATTTCAGAGGCATATTACCATTTTCTCAGAGATTCGCATTTCAATTACAATAGCAAGATGTTTCAGATTTATTATGACACTTGCTTTTTAAGGGTTCACCATGATATAGAAATAGTATCTAACTGAACAGAATGGAAAACTCTGTTTATTTTAACTACTGTTGTACTTGAGTGATACTTCTTAGATCTTTGCCTATGATTAACTCAAATATTTAAAAATATTGTTTCTATAAGAGTTTAATATATTCAAAATAACTCAGATCATTACAATATTTGGTTTGGTTCATTACTCAACAGTCATTTTAGACATGAGAGTTACATGAAAATCTATAATTTAAAATGAATTTCAAAGCATTTTGAATATCAACTTCCAAGGTGAGAAATGAACTCAAGAACTATTAAACAGATGACTGGAGCTCTAATCTTTTACCGATGAACAGTGGTAGATGTATATTTACTGCACACAACTCTAATAACTTTTCCAGGTGTTTTCTGAGCCTCATTTTTTCTGACATATGAGTATCTAGGGAAAGTTTACATAAAAGGTAATATATACAATGGATATTAATGAGCTTCACAACAGGCTGCAGACATTAGGATAACCATAATGTAATACCAAATTTTTCTATTATATTTTACAGTAAAAATGATCGAGAAAGTCAACATTATAGAACTGCATACAATTTCAAAAGAGACTGAGAAACAAGATTTCAAAAAAGAGAGCAAATCTTTCACGACAAGATCTAAGAATTATTTTCCATGATTAAGTTATAGATTTTACAATCGAAGGAGAAGTTATAATATATGCCCAGTTAGCTAAATTGCAAAAAATCTATTATTTTATCAAAACTTCAGCGATCTGATAAACAAGGAAGAATTAATAGAGTGGGGGGAATCATTGTGTCACAAATGGAGGGGGATGGAATTCTTCAAAAGGTTAAATGAAAATGATGCTAAGTCAATTTGTAAAAGTGTGTATATATATATATATATATATATATATATATATATATATATATATATATGTACATACATATATATATATATATATATATATTTGTCACTTTTAAAATTTTGTGTTAAAAAAACATTAAAAGATTAAAGAATGGAAAATGTTTCTGAGAAATAAATATAATTTTTTTTTAAATCAAGCAATTTTTTGAAATTTATGTTGGTTTAGAGAAATTTTTACTAATGTACAAATCAAAAAACTTTTCAAGATTAAGCCAATCACATATATGTACTGAAATAAAATCAATGTAAAACACAGGAGCTTAAATGAATTCCAATTTCAATTTTGAAAAATATAATTTAAAAGTAAAATTTACCTAATGGCATCATAAGCAAAAGATTACTATGGAATCTTGCCCTATCATCTTGATGAATGAAATCATAAATAACTTTTTCATTAACTTCGTCCTGAAAGAAAATAATCGTTCATATTGGTAAAAAAATCCACGACAGGTGATATAAAGAACTCACATTAAGTTTTGGTAATTACTTTCATAATTTACATAAATTAACTTCATAAGAAATACATTTTTTTTGAATAAAAAAGAACTATTTCCTGATATTTTTTTAAACTTTTCATAAAATTACAATAAATAAAACATTGAATACACAATATTTCCTAATTTGAAATACTTTTATTAAATCAAAACTTAAACTAACAAAGAAAATTTTGCATAATCATAGCTTTAACTTTTTTTTAAATTAGATTCCTATATTTAGCATTCAAAACTAACTAAATAAACATAAAAAGTTATAAGAAATTATATACATTACATGATACTTTTTATATTTAACTTTACTTATTTAGTAATAAATCATTAATTCATTTCTATAAATAACAAATGAATAAAACATTTTGTGGAAATACTAAATTTGTACTTATGATATCATGTTTATGGTGACATTAACTAATGAAAACATAATTTTGAAGCATGCAGAAATCAAGTTTGCTTTTATCAACACTGGATGGCTTAAATATTTCATCTATTTTATGTAAAGAAAATGATAAGCGTTTCAGATGCTGGGCTTTCAAAAATATTATGTATGAATACACAATTGGAACTTGTACACAAAAAGAAATACTTTCTGTATTAACAATCATCTTAAAAGAATATTTGCTTTTAATAAAATTAAAGAATTTTAAAGGCATACTTTTTAACTGTTTCAAATAAACTTTCAGAAAACTTTTAATAAGTCTACCATGTTCATACAGATTTTCAAGAAGTAAGTTCCCGGAGTTATCAGTATTCATGTTTAATATTTTTTATTTTAAAAATTGTTCTTAAACAAATATGAATATAATGATGTATATGCAACATATTTCAATTATATTTGTAAATAAAAATAAAGAATTATAAAAATCTTAAAAATTTTGTTTAAGTTAGAATTATATTCAATGGTTACTTCAAAAAATTTCAATGAATTTACAGCTTTAAAAAAATTCTTTAAATAGTCAGTGTTCTTTACAATACTGAATTATATATTGTATAAAATAATGGATAATTTTAGTTTTTAAACATTTTATCTATTAATTTATTGAGTATTTCAACATTTGTATAACCTCTTTTCTAATACATAAAGAAATTAATAACAAAATAAATACAAGTATAAAGAAAAGTTTTTATGAATGACTATTATTTAATAAAAATAATTTTAAATATTTTTTTTCTAATAATTTCAAACTTTTTTTAAAACTATAAAACTTTCCATCTGTATTCAAGACATTTCATTAATCATTCAGCAGATTTTTTTTTCATTTTTTGGTTATTTATGTATGCAAAATATTGCTGCTAGAAAATGCTAACTTTCCACCATAAATATTTTCATTTTCTCAATTCATTATTAATACTGAGTAATAACTGTTGCTTCTCTGAAGCATCACAGCAACAAGTGCTTGATTGTTCAATTGGCTTTAATTTATCAATTGTCAGCTTCCTCAGTATACTCTATTGTAGATTTTCCAAATCCATTTATATCACCTTCCAAACACTTACTTTTGATTTTCAGTTCATCAATTTTAGAAATTTTTTCCCCATTATGGATTTTTTTTTTTTTTGCTTTAATTCACTTAAACATAATTTGTAATTTTACCTTTCACCAGCAGTAAAACTAAGTAGACCTTTGCAAATTATCATTGTGTTGACATCTTCTATGCTTCGAACATGATCATGAATGAGGACGCTTTTCACTTAATTAAATTTTCTAGTATCAAACTTTTGTTTACAAAAAATCCACTTTGAATAGATGCTTGAGTATGAGAAAGTAGTAAAAGCAAATTAATTAATTTCTAAGTGACAATAATTTTGTAACTATGTGAGTATTTCTGATCAATACAATCTTAAACCTTACACTCTTTTGTAATCATTATATTTGTTCTATAAAATTTCTTTTTAATTTAAAATGTTCTACAGGACTTTTTTTGTGTAACAAATCTACATTTACTTGACTAGAATCTTTTTTAATTGTCCTTTATCTGTTACATCAATACTAATAACAGGGTTCATACAAATTTCCAAGAATCAAATTCCAGGAGTTTAAAGAAGTTTTCCAGTAGTCAAAACATTTTGAGGAAGTATTGACATTCACGTTAAATACAGGTAACCCTCCTATAACACGGTTTCGCTATGACATGATTCGTAAATTGCGGGAAAATTCCTATAACACGTCATCCTATAACACAATTTTGTTCCAATGTTAGTAAAGAAGTTGACGAAGGGGATTTGATGGAAATGGCATCCCTGGATGCAAATCAAATAGATTTTGAGGACACTAACTCTGATGAAGATTGTGCAGTTAAGAATTTAACATTAAAAGAATTACAAAAAGGCCTATACTTAGCGGAAAATCTCGAGTCATTTTTCTTGAAAACAGACCCTTCCATGGAAAGAAGTCGAAAATTCAAAAGGGAGCTGCAAAGCTGTTTAACTTCATAACGCGAAATTAACAATGACCTAGTAAGAACTAGTCAGCAAAGTTCGATTACAGATTTTTTTAAGAGGGGAAAACATACAAAAACTTTAAACAGAGAAAAAAGTTCTGAAAGTGAACGCGATTTAGTTCCACCCAAAAAACGTTCTCGGTTGATTGTACTGAGCAGTGACGACGAATAAATTTATTAAATTAGGGTTGCGTTAGATTGAAATATTTTTTCCTTACTTTGTGTTGGATATACATTTATTATTTAATAAAAATTAAGTTGTTAATGTCGAATTTAAAAAAAATATTTGTTTTTAATACGTTTTTGGAACGTAACCCCCCTTTTGTACTAGTTCTGGGTCTCATACAACACGATTTCACTCAACACGGCATTTTCTAGGAACCTAACTACCGTGTTATAGGAGGGTTACCTGTAATTTATTTTATTTTAAAAATTGCTCTTAACTAAATATGCATATAATTAATTACATGCAATATTTTTCAATCATTTCTGTAACTAATAAAAATAAATTATTGCAAACATTAACGAGACTATTTTTTATTTAAATTAAAATTATTAATGATAATTTCAAAAGCCCTCAATGAATTTACATCTTATATAACACTGGATTATACATTGTATAAAATAATGAGTAATTTTAGTGTTTTTAGACATTTCCAATAGATTCAGAAAGCAAAGATTCTTTTAAAAACTTTAGCATCAAACTTTTCAACAATGCATGAAAATCTCCAGCAATAAATGGCAACATTGGTTTATCAATTTGATAAAGTGTCAGAAAAGGTTCTACTTCACAAGCAATAAATATAAAAAATTTCATTTAGCAGAAAAAAGTACATCTTTCACACACTTCTGCACAATATCAAAAGTTTTGATATCAGGATTAGGAAATTTTTTGTTTTGAACAAATGGCATATGTTTTAAGATACCATAACATTTTGACAATTGGAGTAATCCACTTGTTCCTAATTCTAAGCACTTCTCATTCACTTTTTCAAACAAAATATCTCCAGTTGAATGACCTAAAAAATTGGATATCTTACATGGCAGTCCAATTGTTTTGTCTGCAGATGATTATTTAAGCTTTCATCAATGAGAAGCACATAATTAGAAGCATTCTTAATTTCTCTTTCAATAAGTAGGAAAATTAAGGTGCAATTCCAAAAACTGTTAAATAAGCACATTTTATTTCAGCACAACTGAATTGCTTTGCAATAGCACTGTCTGGAAACATTGCTTAGAAGTGGCAAATTATATTGTTACAAGAACTGTAGCTAAAACCACTGTTTAAAACTTTAAGGGCTCTTAGAATTTCAGCCTTTAAAACTTCTTTTGAGGAAATAAATGAGTCAAAAATTTCACAGCATGTTTTGGGATCACATTCTTTAACAGGATCAACAGAAGTTAAAAAATATTTTAAATGAGTAGATTTTTTAGCAGATATAACTTGTTCCGACAACATATATTCTTTTTCACTTTCATACGAGATTTAATTGCTGATTCACTCATACTTGAAATACTGAAGTTTTTCTTGCAAAACAGACAATGGGCATGTGTTATTTCTAAACCATGCAAAAGCCAATCTTTGTATAGCTTTTCTAGAGTTCACTGGTCATTAAAAAGACACATTCTACCAGGCATATTAAATCATCTTTATTTCATTAAGAAACAAATATATCCCGGTTCAATTAAAATTATATGCAATTTTCATCAACGGAGACATGGAAAGCATGTTTTAACTCAAAAATTTTATATTTAAATATTAATATTCAAAGAATTTTATACAATATATGGAAAACAGCAGCAAATAGAAAAAGAATCAATTAAAATTGCCCATCTTAATCGCACAACATATTTGTTTAGTGATTACTTCATATAATGCTTAACTGAATTATGAAATTATCGTAGCTGAACTAGATCTTGAAATCGTTAATACAAATCAACAGTTAAGAATATAAAACTGAATATCGATTACGTCGTCATCTAGTGGCAATATTAGAAACTAATACTAAATTAAGTTTTTTGGCAATTTTATTAAAAATTTTAAAATATTAAAAACTTTAAAAAATTATATTTTCTAGAAAAAAATAAACACATCAAGGTAAGAAACAATTCCAGGAGTAATTCACGATTTTTAAGAAGTCGTGTCAAAATTTCAGGAGTTTCAAAGGCCCTAATCTTTCACACACCTTTCTTTTAAAATTAATAAGCAATTTTTCTCTTTTCTGAGTAATCCAAGTTTTGGCTGCATAAGTTACTATAGGTCTGATTATTGTAATTTATGCAGCAGAACCTTCTTGAGAGCAAGATTTAAGCAGCTTAATAATTATAAAGAAACACATTTCCAACAAACAGTCATCTTTAACTCGGGGTTTATTTCACTTTTTTATATATGATAGTTGAACTGAGATATTTAAATTCAGTCACCCTTACTAAGTTAAGCTTAGTGTTTATTACACTGGTGACTGAATCACATGCTTCAATTATGACAATATATTTTGTTTTTCCTCTGTTAACCAGAAGTTAATTTTAACATTGCCTCTATTTTTAAAAAGTGAATGTATACAAATAATTTAGAATGAGACCATATAAATTTATTTAGTATATTTTAATAGCTTGTATTTTATACACTTTATTAATTTTATACAATTCTTAAACATTATAGAATTTAAAAATAATAGAATTTAATTTGCTAAATATTGGTGTGTTTTCTATGTAATTGGTGATTTTTATAAATTTTCAATTGTTATTTTTCTAAACTTTGCTGAGACTTGATTTATGGGACTCTGTAAAATATGTCTTATAAACTTAATATAGTCATATTTTGCATTACTATCAGGTTTTATTCTTACTCTCATGGAATAAATCAAGATCTGAAAACTCTTTTAGTAATTCACTTAAAGCATGTCAGTAAAACATTGAAATTGACAAAAGGAAAATTTTTTCATTTTCATTAGATTTGTACTTGCACTTTTTAAAACATAAAAAAACTTATCTTCCTAAAAAATACAAAAAATTAATACAATTTTACAAATACCAAATGATTACTGGAATAATTAAAAAATGGTAGAACTTACAGCAGTATAATTCAAAAAGGAGACTATGTTATCTGACACAAATTCTATTTTGCCATCTACATTGACCACGAATATGAAACCATCTATAGCCTAAATAAAATATAAGATAATAAATACACAGGCTTAAACAATAAGAATTACAGTGATTGGTAATTTAAATTAAAATGCAAAAATTATATACTTCTAGGAGAATAGCTCCAAAAACTTGATTGTTTATAATGTTTGGCTTACTAGATGAGACTTCACTCTGTTGGAGTTCATTACAATGTTCACTTTCATCTAAATAGTAAATAATAAGTGCAAATTGTATTCAGATATTAAAATAAAAATAATAAACAGCTTAAAAATAACAATCATTATTTAACACTACAATGTTTTTACAAAGCGTTATTATACATTCACAAAGGAATATAAATATACAGTTTTATAATTAAAGTAAAAACAAATGGATTATTTAAAAAAAACTAAAATAAATAATAATGCAAAAGATAAAATAATATTAAGAGAATTGGCAATAACAAGTTAAAACAATAACTCTACATAATACTAAAATTCAATAGTTATATTTGTGTCGATTAAAAAATTATGTATCAAAAAGTACTTTTTACACTAAAAATGCTAAACTCGTTCAGAAACAGAAAAATTTAGAAATCTTAAATAATATTTATATTTACTGATATAAACATTGATTCTACAAAATAAACCTAATCAAAAGTATATTTAATTTTATTTTTAACCAAGTATATATAGTAAAAAAACCTAGTAAAGCAAACTGTTTTGCAAAATTCCCAAAAAGAGTATAATATATTTAATTTAACTTATTTGGTTATTGCTAATTACTTTTTGCATATCAGAATTACAGGCATTATAATTTTATAGTAAACCTCTGTAAATATCTATGCCTGAGATAGGATGTTTAACTGAATACCAGAGAGCAAACCAATATGCTACCAGCACATTCTGAACTGAATTTAATATATACATATATATGCAAGATAAATCAGTACTCTCAGTTTTGAATTTTATGCAAGCTTGTTTGATTTTAAAACAAAAAGCATGCCATACCCATAACATGGACATATTTTCATTATTTACTGAGAATTCTGAGACCATTATAATTTATGCTAGAAATTCTCGATATTTTAAAATTGCATTAAAACATGTTATTAGAGAAATTAGAAGAAAATCTAATAATTTTTAATAAGAACACAGAATTAATTATAAATAGGTAATTTACATGTTTGCAGAAAAAACTAGCCTCACTATCTTAACAATTCAAGTTATATTCATAATGAAATCACAAGTTCTTTAAATTTGGTTTTTTATAGCTGAACTCATATCCTTAAACTCCTAGAGCATGAGTAAGAATCTTTCCTTGTGTTTATATTTTCGCTTTTTTAGTACAAAAATTTGTTGAGCAAATTGGTTTTTTACTATAACCACAGAAATCCCTCAACATTATACAGCTGAAGTACTGAGATGGAGCAGTTTTTCTATAAATTATAATTACACACACTAGACATATAATGAATTTTTAGAAACTAACTATGAAATTTATTTCAAATTTTAGTAATTAAAGTAAAATAAAAAAATTATTAACAAAAATCATACAAAATTAAAAATTGGCTTAAAACTAATTAAAGCATTTCATAATAATTCAGAGAGGTGCTGATTTGTAAATTGATACTAACAGAAGTTTCAAGAGAAAAATAAAATCTTAAGTTCTGAATTTAAGTTATGAACTTGAGTCAACAAAGAATACCGTGCAAGATGCAGAATCACCTCTAAGCACTATTCTTATATAAAGTATTCTAGTAATGTTACATCCGCTTAAATTAAATAAAGTTGTACATTTTTATATCAACATCTTGAGAAAAACTCAAAATATTAACATGTAGACATTTTTAGAAAACATACTCTTTTTTAGTGAATATAACCAAGTCACTTTTTATTTCACAATAGAGACTAATATTATAGTGGAGTCATTTAACTCAATTTCTTACAGTATAAGTCATAACACAGTTAGACAATTTCTAACTCATAGCCTGGTGATATTACATTAATATCTTATGTAATTCCTTGAAAGATTGTATGTTTAAAAATAAATTTTAAACTTCAACTCAAATAAAACACTGTTAGTAAATTCTGGAAATTATTGGTGACTTTCAGGTGAAAACTAGGATGACAGCTTACAAAAATACAATAATTTAAATTTATTTCTAATAAAATAATGATGAAACACTCAACACTGATTTACAAATCACATGCAGGCTAACTTTTGATGAAAATAGGCAAATTTTATTGCACTCATTGTAAATCTATGATTTGAAATCTTTGTCATCGTTACTTCACTTATATAAGTATACAGATACACACATTACAAAATACACAAAAATAGCTCAACTGTAATTGTCAAATTTTATAAAATTTAACATCAAAAGAGCTACACAAATTAACTCTGCACAATATAGAAAATATAATTAAAAGAAATATAAGAGATCTACAGTTATTACTACTTTTAATAACTAATCTTTAAAGAATAGTCATGAAATTAAGAATATAATTTAAAATGACAGAGGCAGAAATATTAATATGAATTGCAAAACAATACAATAGTACATAGGATCTCACTTAATTCTTTTTGGGTGCGAATCTGATTAACAGTTTCTTTTAATATGGCACACTTGTCTGGTTTGCAAGAAAGCGAACTCATGTCAGATGGGCTAGCAGAAACAAGTTCTGCCAGTTCTTCAATGTGGATATTTTCTTGTTCTCTGCGGCGTTTTTCATTAAGGCACTTGTTTCTGTAAAAATACACAATGAATTACAGTTTGAAAAAAGTGAAATAGGATGATTTTTAAGCATGCCCAAATACATAGTAGATGATACCAAAAAGGAAAGTTAAAAAATTATACAATTATCAACCAACATCTTTACACTGATGTAATTCATAAAAATAACATGAAATACTTAAATTAATAACATTATTGATTGAATAGGTTAAAAAAAACTTTTTTAAAGAATCCAATGCACTAGTATGCTTACAAAAATATGTTAGTTAGTCTGTTACTAATCATTTTTTGAATACCAGAACATACAGTTTAAGACTACAAACACGCTTAAAGTAAGATTCAAATCCACGAAGGACTGCTCAGACACAAAAGTTATGAATATGGTCGTTCAATTTCATACCAAACACAAGTAAGCATATTGTATATAATGCTGACTTTTATATCACCAACACTCAACAATATACTTCTCTGAACAATGTTTTCAACGACTCTTAACAAAAAGAAATCACAAAGTTATGTCAGATGATATAAGTGCTTAATCTATCTTTCCAAGAAGTGGCAAAAAATGAATATTTAAACAGGGAAAAAAATTGACTACAACTAATAACCCATAAAAGTCAAGTTTACAAAAGTTTTTCAAATGGAAAAGTAAAATTCTCTGAAAATTTTCAACTAGTAAAATAATAATAAAAATGATAAGTACGAAATTAATTTATAGAATTATTCTACATGTAAATATTTTCTGCTTGTATATTTTCAATATACAATTTATTAAATATTGATATAAGCCAGACACTTTATCTTCACATCAAATACAACTATAAGTATCTTCACATCAAATACAACTATATTTAAATGTAAGGTTACAATAATTTTTTATTAAAGCTTCGACATAAGAAGTTTAATTTAAAATAGAGAATCTTTTTAATTTAAATACTAATATACTAACAATCATGGAAGAAACTTTAAAATTACCTTTACAAAATGGAAATGATGAATTTATTCATACAAGTATAAATAAAACTGTATGGTGAGAATAAAAATTTTCTGCTGGAAGAGATGTGTGTAAAAACACTCTAAGAAATAAACTAAAGTAAAAGCATACCTACATTTGTGAGTAGGGCTTTGAATCTGATTTTTTTCGTTTTTTGCTTCCTACATGAGGGGCTACACTCATCGTAAATACTCATCCAACATATAAAGAGTGATTGACCCTAGAAAAGAAAAATAAATATCAACACTAAAAACTTTTAAAATAAAGCTTTTTATTAACATGAGGTACACACAGAAGAAGTAAAAATATTATTACTTAAAAATTTTCAATGATCACCGCGATCCAAAATAGTTTTGAAAACTGCTTAACACACAAATATTTTAATTCTTCCCTTAAACATATTTATTCCTTTCACATGTTTTTGAATATGAATTCTAAGGATTTATCTAATAAAAATTACAAAATAAAAATTAAATGGAAAAGACAAATTATTTTTGTAATAATACATTTAAATAATTGTTTTCCTTTTTTAAAAAATTACTGTTTTCAAGCTTAGCACATTTTTATAAGAAAAAATTACTTATAAGCAATTTCAGTCAGAAATTATAATAATTATTTACATCTACAATAATCCTTTGGCTAAGAACTATAAAAAATTATTTTTTCTCAATGATTATTCAAGTCTTGCAATTTTGAAACTGGTATTAACTTTTTTTATTGAAAAGCTTAAAAAAATATATTTACTTTTACCTCATAGCAGAACCAAAGTATAATTATTATTTTCAAATATTTTCAATTTACTTTAACATTTTCAAAAATTTTACATCAACAATTACAGTTAAACATTTTGATTTTTACACTGTTTTTAAATACATATTTTTTAATCAAATAATTATTTAATAAAACTGCAATATTCTGCAGGATGAGGATTTTATTTTATCAGAAAAACATTCAACTGTTTGATTTTTTAAAATATAACAAATCAAACATACTATATTGACATGTGGTAATTAATAATATCATGAAAAGTACATAAAATATTTAGATATTCCAAGCAATCAATCCCACCAAAATAACTGGTACATGTATAAAATCCTGTCATCCAGAGAATTTATTTTAGCCAAATGGTTTTTTTTAGCAACAATAGAAACTATATCAAATACATAGATGTCAATTGGTTAAATGTTTTTTCTTCAACCAGTTCACAGTTCTAATAAACAAATGCTATTTTGACTGCACTCAGTTTCATTAAAGAATATCATATAAGCATTCAACATTATTTTCTGTCTTTCTTTTGAAAATCAGCCAAATTTTTAATTTAATGATATTTCCTTATCAATTAAAAAGGTGTTATCAGTTTGGCATTTGACTATTGAACTCTCCACTCCCCATGTGCCTTCCACGCTCCATTTTCACAATTTTGACTGGACATGACTTTCTCCGGGGGCACTTAAGCCGTATCGGTGTGGTCATCTCACCCTATTGTACCCTGTGTCTTTCAGGAGCTTTTATGGACTTCATTCATTTGACAAGCTGTCCTACGCTTTCTCTTTTGAACTGTTTACCTGACAACTTTCATAATAAGACTAATTTTTATTGGGCTGCAAGAGGACTTATTGCAGATAAGACCGCTGTCTCGACGTAGGATAAATAAAAAGTTAGGCATATTTTAAAAATATTAAGATCAATAGTTCTTAACTACAAGAAAAATAAACAATTTTTTACTCAAAATAGAATTTTATTTATGAAACAAATAACACAGAAAAAAATTGATTATGCAAAATAAGGTAAGAAAACATTAAACAAAATCGAAGTTTGTTTTAAATATTTTTATTTTACTTACTTTATAAGCAATTTATCATAAATACTAAATAAAAATTTACTTAGAGAAATTCTAAAAATTCCATTCTTTACACCACCAGGGGTGTTTGGGACCCCAAAAAACCCCCGGAAACTTTTACGGACTTACTGTCGACATTTTGGAGTTTCGAGAAGGGGGGGAGAAATGAAAAATTACAATTATGAAGTACTGAATGACCTAATTATTGAGTTTTCTGCTTTCAAAGCAAACAAAATTACCCAGATCAAAATAAATAATTCACTATTATTCATACTTCCTTATGAATGACGATCCCCGGAATTTCCGGGTATCTAAGTTCAAAATCCTCGGAATTCCGGGGTTTACCCGAAGCACAAACACCCCTGCACCACTAAAAGAATCTTGCAGTGCTGAGTAAATAATTACAGTGAAAAATAAATAAATAAAAAGGGGGAAGGGATAAATCTCTCAAAGTGGTTTCAATTCAAAATAAATTACAAGAACTATAGGATATCTGTGCAATCAGGCAATCAAAAATAAAACAGTTTAGATACTACTAAATATCCTACATTTGGCAAAAAAATCAAAGCATAAAAATAATCATTGAAAAATTTATAACATGATTACATTAAGGGAAAATTAAGAAATATATGGATCAGTAATTAGTTCTTTTTTCTTGAGGTTTGTCACAGCCTAACATTTTCTTTTCAAATCAGCAGTATAATTTTAAATTCTTTTCCATATTTTTTTCCAAATGAATTCTATAGTCTTTTAGAAAATCTTATAAAAAAAGTATTAAAAGTAAGCAAGCTTTCATGGCAATAAACTCATTATAGATTAAATCTTGTTTCCTCAATATTTTATAACAAAAAATTGGATCAATAATAAATAAATGTTAGAAAAAATTCATAATTCATTACACTAACACAAAACAAACAAAAAAAAAATCAAAAGTAAAATTAATCATGCAAATGTAAAAATGATATAATTTTTCAACATTACAAATCATAAGATTTTATGACTATTATTGTATGCTTGGTTTTCTCTGCAAGAACTATAAACATAATGGCAAATGAAATTTGTGTTTTAGTATAAATATTTTAAAGTATATAATACTAATTTTTATCAGAATATACCAAATGAGATAAAGTACATAATTTTAAAATAACATCTATAATATAAAATAAAATAATTCTCCTAATACAGTACGTGGTTTAACTTCTTGAGTAAATTACTTGTAACATCCCAGCAACTAAGCATAAGTTTTTATATTTTTTATTTCATCTGAAGATCTGTTAAAAAGGTTTTTTTAATGAAATCTATAAGCAAAAAAGCGATAGTAAATTTAAAATACCTTAATAATTTCTATATATATATACAGACCAAATTTAGATAAATACATAAATTAGAAAGTAAAACTATTTTACTAGTTTTAGGTTTTTATATCACTTATAACTGCATAGAGAAATTAAATATATAGAATTTAAATAATTCTCTACTTTTCAATAAATCCATATAAATTAATTTTTAAAAATAAGCTTGCTGTCAACATTATTAATTGATAAATGAAGTAATTGCTACATATATATGTATCTATGTATTATATATATATATATATATATATATATATATATATATATATATATATATATATATATATATATATTACAGGTAATAACATTTAGAAATTATGAGTTTCTTAGAATCATCAAATCATAATTTTTTCTATTATAAATAACAAAAAGAAAATATACACATGAAAATATGTACTATATCTATAGAGTTAATGATTTTACAAGGAATGGATATTCAGTTCTGAAATTTTATATATACATATACATATAACACTGACCTTCACTCAAGATAGCCTGGTCAGTGACCCAATTCCCAAGGTCACTAATGTCCAATCGAATTCGTAATTAAAACTTTCATAGCTCCTCACCTTTTTCATAGAAGCATTAAAAAATTTTTTTCGACGCAGAAGGGGGAGAAAAGGGTTAGATGGGGAAATAGCCCTCATACCTTATAGCAAACCGGACCGCGTGACCTAGTTTTGAAGAGAGGAAAAAGCTTAGGCCTAGTTATGTTGCAAAGCACCCCTTAAAATATTAGAAACATGACTAAGGAAAAGCATTACAATTCTCCGACATAAATTATTTTCTTAAAAATCAAATAATTAATCGTAACTCATTTCAACAAAAAGGAAACTAGTTTACAAAATAGTTTTTGTTTACAAGGCCATCTGTTCGATAGCATTCAGGCAGCAGTATAATTAAATTATTAAAGTTACCAAAACAATAGAACACATTATAAGTTAATATTTAAAACAAAGTAACTAAATGCTTGTGAGATCAATGTCAAGTTCTCGGTCACTACATATAAGTTCAATTTCAAACCATAACCTATATTCCAATTCCGGCCGAACAACTTTTCTCCGCGCCGACATTAGCGTTGGAAAACAAATCAAAGAGCATATTGTTTTAGATTGCTTCATACGATTATCACTCTTGTGAAAACAATTCATCGTGGTAAAATTCCACTTACCTCTCGAAAGTAGAATAATAAACATCCAAAATATACGATCCTCCATCTTGTATTGTATCGTCAACAAAAGTCAATTTTTTGCCAAGATGGAGAATCGGGCAGAATGTCTGAGATTGCCTGGAAAAACCATTCGATAAACGGGTCAGGATAAACTTCCCGGTGTAGAAACTACGACCGATGTCAGCTGCTAGGCTCATAATTTGGCGAAAATGGGAATTTTTGGCGACCACTTGTTTACAATTCTATGACAAAGAGCGCTAGCGAGTTTTTTCCTTTCAAAATTATGTAATCAATTGTTTCCTGTAATAAACAATACCGAAACATGCATCTTGCTTAGTAAATAATTCTTTTAAAAAATTGCGGACAATAAGTTTTCCTAAACTTAGAGTAAAGTATGTTAAAAAATATTTTTATATTACTCATATTTTATGTAATGCATTATAAATTTTTAAATTATAAATTTATGAAAAATTAATATTTTCATTAATATAAATAAATTTGAAAATTTGTTAAATAAAATATTTAAGTTAGATTAAATAAATCAAAAAATTAGTTTTTATTATTTTAAATACATAAAATCAAATTTTTAAAGCAATTCTTTAAACAAGAAAAGTATTGATAACAGGAATTAAACAATATATAAGATTGTGTTAGAAATAAATTCATCTATATCAATGAGCAAAAATATCAATTACTTTCATTAAATTCATTAGATAATAATCAGCATGCTATAATATTTGTAAAAATAATGATGCTTTTTAAACTAGAATAATTTGTCAATCCTCTTAAAAAAAACACACGTCTTATGTGTTTTATAAAAAGGATTAACAACTTATTTTCAATAAAACAGATAATACTGTGAATTTTGAAGTCCTAATTCTACTCATAAAGTTTTGATTAAAATTTTAATGTATAAATATTTACCATATTTGAATATGTTACTAAAATCAACAGTTTAATTGATCTGATCTGCCTCATTCAGACTAGATCAATGGATAGGAGATTAGGAACAACTAAAATCAAAATTTTATTTTTCACAAATAGTATTTTCCTATTAAAATTTATTAGTAACCAAATGAAACATGATAATCAACTTAAAAAAAGGAATAAATACACAGGAAATAGTAAATAAATTAATTTTGTAAGAATTATTTTATCAATTTTTTTAAAAAATCCATTTTTTAAAGGAAGAGACAAATTTTTAAAAAACAGATTCCTTTGTTGATATTTTTGTAATTTAATTTACATGTATTACAATTTAGCTAAATCAATTATTATTAATTATACATATATCTCTTTTTTTTTTCATGAATGATATTTCTAAGACCTGACTTGAAAGATAGTCTAATAAACAATTATTTTTATATTTTGCAATCACCTATTCTACGTAATATTGAAGGATAAACACTGTAAATAAAAGAAAAGGAGAGAAGCTTGACATTCTATAGTTATCTGATTCTTTTTAAATCAATAATACTGGATATCTGGTGACAAAGTGAATTCCAAATAAAAAGACTTGAATATTGAATTTATAGGCCAGGAGCACTAAATTTTTAGTAAATAGCTTGGTTATTTAATCAAAAGAGGATCCATAAAAAACTGTTAGTTATAATGGGAGAACAATGTTAGTAGTACTATGACATTAAAATGATTTTTAAGCATACATAAATAAAATTACATCTTACGTAAAATCAGAATAGTTGAAGAGTTAAATGATGTGCTCCTAAAGCCTTAAAGGTTCTCAAAATTCTTGAAAGCAATATGCCAATTCAAAATTTCATGTACATTAATTTGAAATATATTAAGAGGATTGGAAAGTAATGTCATTTCTGAATGCACATAAAGATATTTGATTGTCATTTGACTACTCATGTCATCTACTTTCATTTCTGTGTAAGTGCAGCTGACCTTCTCAGTTTCTGATATTGTCTATTGAGTCACTTCAAAATAATTCACGATTAGTTTTCCTCCCCCCAATTTGGGATGAAATGGCTATGTAAATATCAAAAGAGTCTTTACAGTATTTTATGTGTTTAGAGTTTTGCAAGGATAGTAATGTAACAGTTACGATCAAAAATATTGGTGATGTTCAACTAAATGCATTAGATATTCTTAAATGCCAAAG
Source organism: Latrodectus hesperus (assembly GCA_037975125.1). Taxonomy (NCBI): domain Eukaryota; kingdom Metazoa; phylum Arthropoda; class Arachnida; order Araneae; family Theridiidae; genus Latrodectus; species Latrodectus hesperus. The sequence continues at coordinate 98,128,036 of CM075856.1, read as the reverse complement.
ATGATTTTCCAAGTTCAAATTAATCTGCCTCCTGTTGATCAGGAAGACTAATAACATTGGGCAATAAGCTAAGGGTAGAAGTAGAAGCAAATCCAAGTCAAACAATTGAGGAACTGTTAAACACCTTGGTCGACCATCCAGGAACATTTACAGCAGGTTGGAAAATTATGCAAAGTCGGTGTTTAGGTCTTCTGTAATATAACAGAAGAGAATAAAACCAATCAATCGATCACATGCAATTTATTGCTTCACCAGCACCATTTTTTAATCATTTTGTCACTAGTGACAGAAAATGGATCCTACATGTTAATCCAAAGAGCAAAAGGCAGAGCCTCTATCCAAATGAATCACCACAAAGTACTGTGAAGGCAACTTTTCATTTCAAAGAGGTACTTTTGTTTATTTAGTGGAAAATTCCTGGAATTGTTCACTTTGAAGTACTGATACCTATATAAATTGTTAATGAAGACCTTTATTGTGAACATTTGGATTGAGAGAACAAATCTTTAATTAAAAAGTATCCAGTAATTATCAACAGGAAGGGCATCTTTTTGCAACGCAACTAGATTGTGCAAGGTGAACACTGGAAAAATTAATGAATTATAGTTACCTGACCCACCATACTTACCTGGTATCACACTCTCAGATTTCACTTTATTTAGATTCCTACAGTTTCAAAGTGGCAAAATATTTGAAAATTTGAATGATGTCCAAAATGTATAGCTGCCAACACTACAGATTTTATGGGGAAACTCCTGATTTTTTTCACATTTCTCCCGATTTCCTGATAAGTTATGAAAAGCTACTGATTTTTGACAATTTCAGTAAAATACTTATAAACAGCCAAAATTTTGCTGGAAAAAAAGTCTATTGATAGTTTTAGTAGTTTAAACAGTCTCAAAACAGCTTAAATATTCTCAAAATGAAAAAAAATGCTTTGAACAGCAGAACCAATTCATTTCTGAAAAATGCTAAGTCAGCAACGTATGAAAAAAAAATTGTTTAAGAGTTATTTGAATTTGAAATGTATTGTGTTTTTATGGACAAAGTATTTGATAATTTTTATATTCTTAGAAGTATTTGTTATTGAATTTAAAATCTATAAATTGCCCTAGTGTAGTAAAAAGTTGTCCTATAAAATAAATGTTGGGACATAAATGTAGATGTTTATTTTTTTATATGAAACATTCTTTTACTTTTATAAAACAAAATATGTTAGCAACATTCTGTTTCAACCAAAAATGTTGCTTGTAGTGTCTCCTGATTTTTTCTTTCAAAATCAATAGAATCTACTGATTTTTTTTTCTTCCAAAGTTGGCAGGTATGAAAATGCCATCTTGAGATATTTTAATCAAAACCAATTGATTTTTATCAGTCCAAAATTGAATATTTGCACGCTAGATGGCAAAAGATTGTTGATAATGAGGGTATACATTAAAAATAAATACTTTTTAAAAATTTATTCATTTGAATTTAATGTAAGAAAGCGACTCGAGTCCCCCAATATATATTTATATGAGACCCAGAAAATGAGCAAAACAACTGCCTTTTTGCAATAGATTAGTGTAGATGTTTCCAATTGTAAAAATAAGGTTAACTATTATATAAGAGACATAAAATAAAAGAACATATGTAAATATAATTTAACACATTCTTGTGTTTTTCAGAGCTATTAAGTACATTTTCTTTATACATTAAAAAGTCAATATTAAAAAAATAACTTTCTTAATTTATTAATCTAGGCTCAATCAAGAAAAATAGTTGATATTTCCTTATTTTACTATTATAATAAGATGTTGAATCAACCCACCTGAATATCTAGAGAAATTTCTAAAAAATAATTAGATTTAAATTTTTGAACATAAGGGCTAATTTATCAGGAAACTTAGTTGGAAATTCAACTTGGGAAAGCTATTTATTCAGCTGCCAATTTGGCTGCAAAGCTTATGATCTCCATTTACTAAGCTTTTTTTTAACTTAATATTTTTATTTATAACTCAATTTTCAGAACTTTTGAATATTTTTCAAAAGATATATGGTATAACAAATTCAATATATAAATTCTGAAAAATACTTGTACTTTGTATTTAAAATTTTTAATTATCATTAAAATCTGAATAAAAATATAATGGTAGAAATTAAGAAAATAAACATATTTCATATTCTTCTAATGCTTAAAATAAAAGGAGAATACCTTTTACATCTTGAAATGGTTTCTCACAAAGAACTTTTCTTAATTTAAGAAAAATATAAACACCATTAATACTCATTCTAATGTTTTACATGAAAGAAAAGCAGCTTTTATGTTTCAAGAAGGTTTTTAAAAGTTTTTTCTTTTGCTCTCCTTAATTGAAGAAGTTAGTCTTTTGTAGTAAATGTCTTCCTTTCAATTTCTGATTTTCAAAACTTATTTATCTTTTTTAAATATAACCTATCCATTTAAGTTTTTAATTAGCATTTCATTCTAAAATTAATTAATATTGTAATAAAAATGTTTTTTAATAAGTTTTCATTCACTTGAATGAGGTAGTATGCTCACCTAATTCTTTAAACAGTGACAGAATTTTAAATGTCACATTTTTAAATAAACAATAGAGTTTTTAATTTTATTTCTTAAATTTTGAAATTCAAAAATATCTCAGTATATATATATATAGAAAATATATATATATATAGAAGATCAAAATATATATATATATATAGCAGATCAAAGCATTAATGGTTTCAGTAACTATGACGAATTAATCACCCCTCCATTATAAACCTTACAAACATTTTTGTATGTAGTTTGAATTTTCTAAATTTTAAACTTAAACACCAAGCAATCATAAAACTTAAACTTCTTTCAAAAGTATATTTAATTTTGAATTTTTAAAATTTTTTTAAACAAAAAACTTACATATTTTCATAAAATATTTTAGATATAACATAATTAGGTAAGCTTTAAAATTTCAAAGAACTTATTCTATTTATTTCAACTAAGTATATATTTGACAAAGAATTGTCTTTTATTTAATTCTATATATATAAATTCTTTAACAAACTAAAATGAAAATCATTTTAAATAAATATGCATAGATAAAATTTCAAAGTGCCAAAACCACCATTGCACTCTTTATCAAGTAAGAACCAGTAATTTTATATTCTCTTCACAGAAATCAAATATTTTTATATCAAGCCTTTGTTCATTGTCAAAATCATTTAAAACGAACTCAATGTCAATCTCTGTAGAAAGAGAAGATTTATAAGTTTTACTGACAAATCTTTCATTTTTAAATAAATTTTTAAATTATTTTCATCAGATTTCAGCTGTAAATTGCACTGCTGCATTTACAATTGAATTGGATTTTTTGAGAATTTTTATTTGTTCCAAATATTTTTTAAACCCTCTGTAGTTTGTATTATTTGTGACATGGAAAGCAAGGTTGGATAACATGAGTCCATATAAATAGCTTCTACTAAATTATCACCTTCTATTAACATTGCTTCCCTCTTAGATAATTGATTATAATAAATTATCTACAAAGAAAATTTTAAAATTTTGTAACTTTATTTTGCAATGAGTCCAAATTCTGTAAAAATCCCTCTTAAAATTAATTCACTTTGTAGTTTCAAAGTCTACAAATATCAAATAAAATTATAATATTTTAGAAAAATTTCTGTTGAAAATTATGATAGCCATTTTTTGCAGGATAATATAGCCTCAGATAAATTACTATCAATAATTAAAATTTTCAGTTTCATAAAAAATATCAGTTTAACTCCATTTAATGTATCCAGGGGTGTTTGTGGGACCCCAAAAAATCCCCGGAAACATTTACAGACTTACTACAGACATTTTGGAGTTTCGAGAAGGGGGGAGGAGAAATGAAAAATTACAATTATGAAGTATTGAATGGTCTAATTATAGCATTTTCTGCTTTCAAAGCAAACAAAATTACCCAGATCAAAATAAATAATTCATTGTTATTCCTACTTCCTTTTGAACGACAATCCCCGGAATTTCTGAGTATCGAAGTTCAAAATCCCCGGAATTCCGGGGTTTCCCCAGAGCACAAACACCCCTGTGTATCTTCACTTACTTTTGTTCTGTTACCAACTTATCAAAATATTTTCTAATTTGAATACAACCTTATAATTAATTATTACATACATAGTGCATTTAATTTTTTGTTTTATTGTTCACTAATATTTTTTTAATTCTGCATGAAACAATCTGAATACAGATTTATTTAGTTAAATGAACTAGTAGTGTACCTGATATTCAAGAAAAATATCAGTTGAACTCTCAGCATGAGATCATCTAGTAATGTTTTTATAGACTGTTTAGATTGACAAAGCAGTTTCTCAACAGGAAGTGCACAGTGCAGCACCATCCTAAGAAAGGTATTGTGATGTACATGTAACAATATGTGTCTCTGTCTAATTGGTCAAGATTGAAAAAAGCTATTAAGTATTGAAATTAATTCAGGAATAATAAGTACAATGGCTAACTAGAAATAAATAGTCAAGTAAATAATTAATTAGAAATTACACATTTAACTTTCATCCAACTGTCTATCCATTTGTTTTGTGTTCCAAATTTAATTGCATCTGTAGCATTCCCAATAAAGATTTTAATATATTGTATAAAAAAATCTTTATTGGAATGTAAGTAATTTAGCTTACCTTTAGTGGAAAATTATTTAGATTATTATTTTGCTGACTGTAAAAGGGTAAAATAAAAATTTTTATACCCTACAATCACCCTAATGGAAACAATTTTCAAGAAAGAATTTATAAATACCATAGGGAAGACTGCCAAATTATTTTCTTATACTATACAACAGTAAAACAAAAATAAAATGAAAAATACTGATATAGTGGTGCGATATGGCATTGAATTTTAATTTTGTTATTACCAAGTTACATATATCTGGAACATTAAATAAAGAATGGTATAGTTCTGAGATGTTGAAGCCATTTCTCTTTCCTTATCTGCACATACCATTTGAATAGGATAATGGATGTCACCATATTTCAAAGTTTTTTCTACGCATATTAAATTGCATTGATTCCATGATCATCTTGAGTTATCACTTATCAAATATATCTGATCACTAATTGGAGAAGAAATACCCTACTAAATAGCACTTGTTGGTACGCCAGATCTAATAGTTATTAGTGAAGACGACATGGGTTGCCATTTCCCAAAAAAATATCTATTGTTGCAGGATATACCAATAATCATTAATATAAGCACTGTTCAATACTAATTTTATAATCTTCCCCAACTTGCCAATAGCTGTTTTCATTATCCATTAATTTATATATTAATATTGTGTCATATCTGAAATATATATATAAATTTGATATTGAAATTATTGGTTAATTATTGGGTTAATCATAGTTTAGTGGAGGATTATGCTCTTCAAAGTGAAGGATCCAAAATTTATTCCCCTTCTTATTGAATAATAGGTTATTGATCATACATTTGTACACACACCCTTCTCATGGCAGATACTAGGGAGATTTCTAAGTTTTATTACTTGTGATGTATGACATTCTCTGAAAAGTCAATATCGAAAACAATTGATGGTGGACATTCTTTCCGCCATTAGGTTATTTGTTTGACTCTAATAGTTTAACAGGTATCAGAGCCAAAATTATCAATAAATAAAATGCTATATATTAATAATTAAAATAAATTTACAGCAATTTAATATTTATTAAATAATTGTCTAAATATCAGTGAATTACACAAATTACATAAAACCCCTAACCAATATGAATTTTGAATTAAGTGTGTCATTAGTGCTAATGCAATTATAAACCAAAAATTTTAAAAGCTTTATTTGCAATTATTTAACCAATGTTATAGTGTTAAAACACTAACAATTGTTTTAACAATATGTGTGTTATATGAGAAAAAACAATCTTACTGTGAATTAATTTCATCTTTCAAAGTGAGCATATTTCATATTATATGAGAAAAAACAATCTTACCGTGAATTAACTTCATCTTTCAAAGTAAGCATTAAATAACAAACACCACAGCTTTCCTAATACAAAAGATTGCAATATGTTAATTGTTGAATATTAGTAATAAAAAGACAAATAGCTTTTTTTACCAAGGGAAAATAAAGATATTACTATAATTGATGCTGCAAGCAATTAATATAGAATCCTATACAAATAACCATTCACAGCATAAACATAAAAAAATAAAATGGTTATACAATAATTTAGATACACAAGAAAAACATTAAAATTATAAAAGAACTTTTAATACAAATCTCTTATTCCTAAATAAATTATTTCCATTCCAACCATAAAATCCTATTACAAAGGGATCGTTTGAATGAGAAGAAAACTTTAAAAAGTCAGAATTAAAACAAATATTAAATTACAACTTTTTTTACATTTATATGTATAATATTTTTTAGAAATTATCAACATTCAAATACTAAATTTATATTAAAATATTCAAATTTGAGAAACATACCATCACATAAATACCACCCATCCATAAAAAAATGTGCATTTTTTATATGCATCTATAAATATAAGGGCGCTTTTTTGCAATTAAATTATTTTTTACTAAGTATACTCACAGAAAATAACAATATAGACAATTATTAAAATTTACTATTTACCAAAAATAATAAAATTACAAAATCTTGTCGATGGAGGAAAATTCGCTTTTTTTTACCATTAAATAAAACAAGAGAAAAATTGAGGAAGATAACTTTGTGCATTCCCCAAAATAATAGAAATTACCAGATCTACTAATTTACAAATAGAGGAAAAATATCAGTGTTATCTATTTTTTTCTTATTAATAGAAAAAAAAGTAGGAAGACAAGAAAGAGGAGCGCTTCCTATTATAGTATACACAAGAGAAATAATTCAAGAATACGCTCATAAAATGTTGGCGAAAATAAAATAGCGATTACACGAAAAAAAAGCAAGGCCAACCAGACCGACCATCTCTCCAGAGTGGTAGGAAAACGATTTAACCTCCTTATATGAATGGTCGATAACCCGAGTTAGAGATCCGACCTTGAAAGAATCGAGCTCTGCTGGTTGTGTGTTCTTGAAAATAATCACACGAGAAAGCTTCTAATCGAAACAAAGGGAAAACTTGGTTAGTAGTAAGAGGCTGACAGCAGAAGTCGAAATTAAAATCGGCGTTTGCACTATTTCAGAGAGAGAAAAAGTTTCAGCTGGAACAAAATAATGTAATGAAATTTTATTTTATCGATGAGTTTCGTACGAACACATATTAAAAAATATTTTTATTGTTCTTTAGGAACATAAAGATCGTTTTCATAAAAAAGTAGTAGTAAAAAAATCACATGTACATAAAAAGAAAACACCAATATAAGCATTTATTTGAATCAAATTTAATTAATGGCACATGCACAGAGGTCGCCTATTATATTCTCGAACATTTTCGTTACCAATTATAAATATATCCCTTGTCTTTTGAATATATGTTATCGTTCATAAATAAGCCACCTTATATTCAAAAGTTTATTTTAGCTTACAAATATGTCTCGCAAAATTACAATTTCTAATGTAACTAAAATTTCATGAATTATTACAGCATGTGTCAGATTTATCTATCCAATGAAAATATGATTCAGAATAAACATACAAAAATAATTATATTTTAAAATAGCAAGCGCCATTCCAATATCACGCAAGAATAGTTAACTTTTTTCACCGCTTTCCTTTATAGGCACACAAATAGGGTGAGCTCCCTATTATAATTTCACAAGATTTCTTCCTCCTCCTTCTTTTCATGACTGTTCAATTAAAGTTTGAATCATTTAAAATGCATTACAATTATTCCTGGTTGAATAAAAGTTGAAATTTTGCTATATTAATTTGCGAGAAAGTACAATTTAGAAAAAAATTATTATTATTATTATTTATTTATTTATTTTTTTGCAAATTTTACGAATTGGCAATTTACATAAATTTTACAATCGACTGCATAAGAAAATCGAGTAAATCTCTTGATGTTTGAGTCTGTTTTTCTGTTTTCGCCGCTATTTTCTGAATTTCGCATTAGCAAGCAGTACTTAGTACATTCCTCCTCCCCCATATGAGCAAAAATAAATAAATCATAAATCCCACTTTCCCTTGGATGTTTGATTCTCTTGAGCCTTTTCTTACTATTTTCGTTTTTTCTTCACATAAATCAGATCGATTCGAAAAGTTTATCGACAATGGTTTCGGGAAATAGTAAGACTTATCACCAGCCATCCGTAAGCAGCGCGCTTTATGCATATGCGGCTATGCGTTTATCTATTTTAAAAGGAAATTAGCCTATGTTTGGCCACAATATGAATAAGAACTTACTTTCCTTTTATTCGCTTTGATTAGATTATTTTGTCGATAGTTAGTTTATTGCTGCCCAATCCATTTCTACACACGAAGACTCATTAAATAATTGAAACTTCAGTTTAAAATGGATCGTAAATCACTATAAATATCCATAATTGAGACTGAGACAGAATCGCGGTCTTCGGAATAAAAGTTTTCTGGTTCGATCATGCCAAAGGAAGCAAGCGAAGTGTTTCTAGTTTCTAACCGCAATCTACTGAAGTGTTTGGTTGTTTTTCAAGTTCTTCTTCCTAGTGACACAATAACATGGCCAATTATGAAAGGAAAGTCTCACTGTGACATAGAGGTAAGACAGTGTTTTCCAGAGCGAAAGATACCAGCCATTATTGAACAACTGGAGATATATATTGAATTTCAGCATGAACGCATGTCAAAGTTGGTGCTTGGGAGTATTCCCGACTTCCTTCCTTGTGAAACAATCACTATTTATAAAGCCAATTTATGTGTTGGATATTAAAATGTCTAACAGTCTTAGGCCTTTAGGTTGTCCACTATGCTGTGTTAAAAAAGTAAGGCTCATCATGGCCCAACAGTGGAATAGCGGTCGTCTTCTACGCGGAAAGTCTTAATTCAATATCAGACACAATTAGGAAAACGGAAGATAGCTTCTGAAGAGACAACTGTTGTAGTAGGTACTTGGGAGTTTCCTTGCTTGCGACACACACATGAATATGGGATATTGTTTATGAAAAGTTCGCTTGGAAACCAAGAAGTGGGGGATGCTCAAATGCCTTACAACATCTTCTGGTATTAGGTTATCAGCTCCGCGATATCAAATATCTGGGCCAAAGATTAGATACGAGAACTTACAGACAATTGTTATCGATAACGTATACCTAAAAGAGAATTCTGTGTAAAAATGAAGTGAAATAATGAGAAACTATCATTTTAGAAAAGATGTAGAAATAATTAAAATATTTTCCTCGATAACTGAAAACATACAAAGTTTAAAATGCTCTAAATTTCTTGGCTTTTAATTACAAATATTAATAAGACAAAAAAATTAATTTGTAATGCTTAGTTTCGTTAAATTTCTAAGGTTGCATTTTGCCTGATTTTGCCCACAAGAACCAATTCGATTAAGATCCATGGTTTGAACTAGATTCCAAGTCATTACTCAAATCAATATCCGAAAGCGGAAATTGAACCTACAAATTGACAAATAAGAGGTCAGAAAATGCTAGGCATTCGTGATTGTAACTCGGCTAAGATATAATTATTTAGCTGAATGTTTGAGGATATCCATTCAGTTTTATTAATTTGTTGTACTATAAAATACAATTCATTACTAGTCTAAAAAATACGAATTTTCTTAGTTAATGAAAGAAAATTTATTTGGAAATTAATTTTAATATGTTTTTTCATGCTGTAACACGACACTTTTACTATTCTTACTTATTAGTCGCAATTTTAATTTATTCCCAGTTAGATGAATGATTACAGAGGAAGCTAAATAAGTTATAATTTGTATTGAGATTATGTATTTCTACATTTAATGACGTAAGTATCTACGATTTCTTTATCACCGCGAAAGCTTTGAAAATTGACCTAAAGTTTAAAGAGGATTTCGAACCATTATAAATAATTCAGCTTTCATTTATCAAAATAGCATAAAACACAGAATAGTCTCAATTCTTGTTTGTGACAATTTTCCTGTTCAAATTCTTGCTCAATAAAGTAAATTTAAAACATTTTTTAATAATTAGATTTATATTATTTAACACTCCTTTTGCACAATGCTATGAATGATTTCATATTTTCGGCATTTAATATTTCAAAATTGGGTATATATTTTAATTTTTGTACTTTCTATTTTGATTATAATGTTTAAAAACATACATAATTAATAACTATCAATTACTTTTATACCATTAAGCAAGACAAGGAGAAATCAAAAGTAATTTGGCAAACAGTCGCATTGCACATCAGATAATTATAATAAGTATATTTAATATAAAAAAAATAAAATATAAAGCATTTTTTTATATAAAGATTCTCGAACAATTTATGCAAAAACATTTATTTAAATATTTTAATACAGCTTACTTATTTTTACAAAGAAACTGGCTCTCATTGAATCGTCAATTTAATTTTCTAATGGAATATAAACCTTGAGTAAAAAGCTACAAAACAATTTTCTGTAGTAATTTCACCTTGTTTTTAATTATGCCTATTTACAATTTGGAGATACATCTAAATTTTTAGTTATATTTACGGAAATTTTAGGGAATTAAAAATGGCTTCAGCATTAATGGTGACGAATTTTTGAGCAAGGATCAAATAATTCAATAACAATTATTTCTTAAAATCTCGATGAAAATATAAATATATATCTCCAAGGAAATGAAATTCTTCAGAATGAAAACGATGTCTACGTAAATTTTTTAGGTTAAAAAAATAGCCAAAAATCAAGCAGACGATTAAGGCGGATGTTCCATCATTTTGATGCATTTTTGTTCTAGAAATTCAAAGATCAATCCTGATGTATGGAAAAAGATTCATTGTCATAATAGAACATGCAAAGCACTTTGAGGAATTTCTCGAAAACATTTAAAAGTTAGTTGTAAGCCCTTAACTTCTGCAGAAAACGATATACATTCTCATGTTACTGAGTTTAAGGATGATGTTCAGAAATTCATACTATATTTTCTTTACATGATTGAATGTATCTTAAATATTTTTCACCTTCAGTTTTGATTTTATAAATAAAGCTACGGTCATCAATCAACTTTAACTATTTAAGTTTTCTTAGTAGTACTTTTCCTGATATTTAGTTACCTTATGAGAAACCCAGGAAAAACTTTTCTTTTATCAAAACATCCTGCAATGTAAGATTTTTAAATAAAATGGTGAATCCAATGTTAAATCCCCCACCTGTATCAAATGGTTAATACAGTGATTATTCATCGATAAATATTTTCCGTATGGTAGGCACATCCGGGATTAAAATTGATAGCGTAATTTTCGTGTTCTTCCACCCTGAGGAGAATTACGACCTTCGTGAAATTCTGTAAACCGTTCAAATAAGAATTCCATCAGGTTCTTCCACCAAATAATAACCGTCCACTAGGATGGAATTCATTTCAAAATGCTAATTGTAGACAATGAAAGGATTCTTCTCGATTTAATTCCAGTTTAAATCCATACAATAATAATATTCTTCCGACACTTTTTTTTCCCTGTTTAAAATTTATGGTACAATAAATAGTATTTGTAATTGGATAATAAAATATAAACTGTCAGGGTAAAATTGTTTACAGTTTCAAATATAAACTATCAATTCTTATCAATCAAATAAACTATCAAATTTTAGGCGCGATATGGTTTCTACCATATCGCGCCTAGAATTCTCTTGTTATAAGAGAAATTATAAGTGGCATGAATTAAACAAATTATGTTTTCAGTTAAACAAATTATGCACGGAGATAATAAAGACAGATTTTGAAATATTTTTTAATGAAAAAGCAATTTTAAATTTAAAAGTTTGAAGAGTTAATAAAAATAATACATAGTTCTGCCCAAATTAAGCACACACACACACAAACGAGTTTATAAATAATTAGTATAAAACTTTTTCATTCCTACGAGTTTTTGGTGAGTTTTGAGTTCCTCAGCGCCAAAGTTCCACAATACTTTCTTCCCACTCCTTTAATTTCCTTCACGCCTTCCTCAACCTAGGTCTAGTTATTTCAATTTTGGTCTTCTTTTCCTAGAATATAATTTTCCCTTATTTTCTTTGGTTTATCTGTTCCTTTTTCTTTCATTATCTTATTCACTTTCCTTTAATTTGATAAGTCATATACCCTTTGTTTCAATTTTTTCTAGTTTACAACTGTATTTTCATCACCACATGTTATTTTCTTTAATGGCAACAAAACAGTTTTAAATGAAAAAACTACTTTTGAAAAATATTTTTACAATGTACAACAGTGCAAAAAGGAGAGTGTGAGTTGTCCACAGAATTCCAGCACACCCTTTGAATTGGTTTGTTTTTCATTCTAGAGTCACTTTTTAAATGTGAGTTAATTCCATTGGAACTTACAACTTAAAGTTGACTCTGAACCACCATATCCATTCATGCTTAAATAGAAATCAAAAACAGAACCTTTGAAATTAACATGAAAGGGTATTTTTCACCTATTTTGTACTACTAGGCATAGAATTGATGCAACATCTTTATAATCTACCATAAGCACCATTTATGCAACTTATGATACTAAAAACTAAATAAGTAAAACTGGAATTCGAAGATTTAATCTTTTTCAGAAAGAAACATTTTTCTTTATATGAATTATAAAATGTACCTTTTAAAAACAGTGTGAGAAGAAATTGTATAAAAACTAACATAGCAATGTCAACTCTGTCAACCTTGTATGAAAAAAAAAATCAGTAGATTCTATTGATTTTGAGGGAAAAAATCAAGAGACACTACTAGCAACATTTTTGCTTGAAACAGAATGCTTAAAACTGAAGTACCACAAAAAGACACAATTTTGCTCTTCCGATTATACATTCTGAGAATGATTTATGATAAAAATATTTTGTGTCTATCTTAATTTTTTTTTATAAAATATTCATCAACCTTATAAAGAAACTATAAAATATGAAAGAATATACTAGATATAAAAAAATAAACTTCAACATTTATGTTCCAATAACTATTTTATAGAGTAACTTTTAGTATATCAGTGCAATTTATAAGTATGAAACTTATAAAATTACGTAGAAACATAAAACATAAACAAAAATTAATTTAATTCAGTGACAAATATTTTGTATGATAGAAATATTTTCCAAACTAAATTACTAATGACTAGTATTATTCCTCCTAATTGAACTGCTTATGTAAACAGGCATCTAGCCTGTAATGTTAATTATATGATTGTCCACTCATAGGAGTCTAGGCGACCAAGTGGTTACAGCACCATCCTCCAACGGCAAACTCGAAACTCAGAGGAAAATATTTAAAAAATATATATATTATCAATGCATTAATGCACCTTCTATTGACTATTTAAGCTCCTAAAACAACTCGATAGACTTTTCCGACAAAATTTCGGCTGTTTTTAAGTTTCTCACTGAAATTGCCAAAAATCAGTAGATTTTCATACATTTCAGGAAATTGGGAAAAATGATAAAAAATCAAAAGTTTCCCAAAAAAAAACCAGTAGAATTGGCAGCTATGCAATTGATTTAATGGAATGCATGGTTTCATTTTTATAGGGTTGGTTAAGTTTGTTTGTCGCTCACTGTTCACTTCTTTTCCATAAGAGGGTTAATCTGACTGAGACCTACAGTTTAAAATGCATTCCAAACCACTAAAAGCATCCATGCCTAAAGTGGAATTTGAACATACAAACTATTGAACCAAAGGCAAGTTAGGTTTCTTTGCCACTTAAAGGTAATTTTTTTGAACACATGAGCTAATTGGACTAAGACATAGCTAACGGTGAATTCTGAATCACTACAAACATTTAGTTAAAGGTGAAATTCGAACCCACAAAGAGTAGAATAGAAACAAGAGCGATAATTATTCAGCTGTCAGCTTGGCCATAAATTGAAGGCAACAGCAAATTTTTGGGAGATAAATATCTTAACAAATACAAAGAAAAGTAAAAAAATTTATTTGACAAGACAGAGTGTTTTTATTTATAATAACATTAAAATGTTAAGTAACATTAAGATGTTAAAATAAAAAGAAAATAAGAATCCTAGATATCAGTCTTGACAGGACCTGATTAACACTCAAACAAAACCTCAAGTTTATATATGTATATAGACCTTATGGGACTTTTAAATAATCAGGACCAAATCAGACAGAAAATTCAACAACAGCTGAGGTAAAACACTGACCAACCAGAATCTACGAAAGTTTGACTAGGGAAAATTTTAAATGAAAAATGATAATTATGTTTCAGATTTTCGGCCTCTTTTTTTGTCAAATATAAGGTCATATTCATATGTTGCAATGAAGGAAACCTGTTAATTCTAAGCATTCACAATGATAGATGTTTAGGTAGAAAATAGAAATGTTCATTTCGTGTTGTACAACATTGATTGTTGTTGAAATCGGGGTTATTTTGAAGAGTATGATTATTCAATTCTGTTTATTTACAAATTTTAATATTGAGAATGATTTGACAACCAACTTATAAACAAATTTCAATCTTAATTCATCAGCCAAGATCTAAACAAATTAAATCAAAATATTCATAATTCACTTAAGAATATGAATTGATAAGCAGTGTCTACTTCATTTGTTTTTAAAATAAACTGAAAAGGATAATTTAAAAAAAAAACATCTCCAAACAAATTTTTTATTCAAAGCAACATAAAAATAAATGTCAGAAGTTTCCATTTTTGAAATGACAAGGAAAAGCAAAGCAAATTTTTCTTTTGAAGGAATTTATACATTTTGCTTCATTTGTAATAATAAGTATATTCACAAAATCAAAGCAAGTAATAATAAAGTATATTCACAAAAACTTTTTATCTAAGATGAACAAAATCTTCTAAGCATTATCAGTTTCTATTAATAAAGTACTGATAGAATGTCATTTAATCAGTATATTTTTAATTTGAAATTGGACAATTAGAAGTAAATACGAAAAAGATACACATTTATAAGAATGAAACTTATTTTATAGATAATTAAAATAAAAAATTATCCATTTATAAAGGAAGCCACAAAATGTAACAATCATATTAAAACATAAATTTAAAATCCCCATTTTTATTGCTATAAAATAAAGAAGCATGGAAATTTTTTAGCAGTGAATATTAGAAATTGATTTCTCAACTTAAAACAAAAAACACAAAAAATGAATAAGTTTCTTAATGATCTTTTAAACAACTTGAAGAACAATACAATATCAATAAACTCATGGTTTATTATCACTGCAATTAGCATCACACAAGCAATATGTCTATACAAGCAATATGTCAATTAATCTATACTAAAGGTAAGGTACGTAGCTCCATGAGAACTTAGCATTGTACTATAAAAAAAAAAGAAGTAGCAAAGGCAAAATTAATCAGACATTTAACAGGGATATGCTGCAACATCCTGGGCTCATTTAAATCTTAATCCAAGTGTTTAAATCGAAGGGAGGAAAAAGTTTCACTCATATAGAATACATAATGAAGTTTAATTTATTGACAATTTCTTTCTTATGATCACTAAGTACTCCCATTATGGTGAGATATCTTTAAGGTAACATTGTCCTGTAAGAAACCTCTCTGCTTAAGCTTTAATAGTACATTTGGCAGTAAACAAAAGAAGGTTTGGTTAATAGCTTTACTTGATTTCATAACTGGTTTTCCACCAGCTCAAACACTATCGTTTTCTGAAGGGATTAAAAACACTGCCTCTGTGATAGTTTTTTTCTAAATACATAACACTGATTCTGGAGCAAAATGTTTAGGTTTCATGTTTTTTGATGAAGTAATGCAAAATAGCAGCACATTATTATATTTCAACAGTATGTTTCATACATTGTACGAAAATTTCCATTTTCAAACATATATTTTATATTATATTTGATCAGTTTTGTAGGTGATTATTAAACATTAAAAAATTGTTATCATATAAAGTAAGTAATTTTATTTTACGTCTGACATTTATTTACCAGAATTTTATTTTTGAAATTTTTTATAATGTGAGGCAAAAAACTGCAAAATTTTGTAATAAAAATTTAAGGTATGAAATCCAAAATTAGAACGGGAATCTAAATTTTAATATTTTTTTAGGTTCTTTTGCATTATACCTCACTTATGATCCTAAAGAAATAGAATGTTTATTACAGAGAAACGAAAATAATATAACGTTAATATGATAATTATATTGGCTCAAAATTTTACTTTTAATCTAGTATATAATATTTTTTTGGTGAGAAAATTGACTAAAAAGTGATAAACAATGGTAAACAAGCTAAATGCTTAACAGAGCTAAAGCTAGTTGGTGAAAAGATTGCTTGTTAGTAATTTTGTCGATTAAAAGAAGCATTACATTCACAAATCACAAAAGAGAAAAAACAACTAAATATAGCAAAATTTTATTTTGTCTTATTGAAAAAAAAAGGTACTATTATATTAACTTTTGATCACTGACGTGATTCCTAAACAGTTTCCACCAGAAATAAATATTGGCGCTTCAATAACATTTATCAAAAAGTGATAATTGTTTCTTTTATAAAATGCAAATAAAATATTTCTATTATTTTTTAATAGTTTTTGAAAGCGTAAACATTTTTAAACAATACATAATGCAATTGGATAATTTATGACAGTAATTTATGATTTTTGTTTCTTGTTACAGTGATTATCAAAAGCGGAGATATAATGGAAAAATACCCAAAAATTTGTTATGTCATTTATTGCATTTAATGAAAAAATTAAAACTCAACTTTGCTGTAAATAATTTTTTTTTCTTTCAAATATGACATTTTTCATCATCAAACTTAGATTGATATTATTCTTTAAAAAATTCATTCTTCCACACAGTTAAGAAATTTTAATTTAAAAAACATTTATTACTATAGAACTTGTATACATTTCTGACCAATTAGTTTCTTTTGGTAAAAAATAAAACCAAAGAACAAAATATATTAAGCTAGTTTGAAACAGGCTTAATTAGGGCCACAGAAATATCTTTCACTTATCTATTTCAGCATCATAAAATTTAAACTTTTAAATACAGAACACTTACTTACTTATTATTAATTTAAAATAAAAATTCCGATTTTAGTGTGTATTAATAAGCAAAAAAAAAATAATAATAATTGTCAAATTTATTCATTAGTAAGAATAGATTTTCCTGAGTTCTTATATTTTCGATTTCCTACATTTATTATAGATTTTTTTAGTACATTCATGAACATGAAATTGCTTATTAATTAAATAAATAACTTCAATTATTGCCTAGATTCAATTAACAGAATAATAAATTTAAGTTTCAGAGCTTAAAATGTTTAATTCTGTCAACAGTGTTCACACAAGAACAGTGTATTAAATTTTCAATGTTTAAAAATATAAAAAGTAAATAAATGTTATTGAGGATGCTTTATTATATGTTAACATATTGTGTATTTTGCATTAATATGAAATTACTCATTTATTGTTACAAAAATTTTTAACATTTAATATATTTTTAACTGTTTGATAAGTTAAGTTTAATATTACATTTTATCACAAAAATTTAAAAAATGTTGCATTATTTTATAAGGTATTTTTTATTGTTCTTGTCATTATATTTTAAGGAAAACATACCAATTACGAAGACATAAATCAGCAAATCAATAACAGAAAAAATTTCTGAATGAAAATAGTAAATAATTTGGCACAGGTATTGTATAATCCAGGATTCCAAATTCTGAGTTTTTTTGGCGATGAAGAAATGTTGCCAAGATGATGTATCATGATGTGTGCGATGACGTAAATACTAGGGTTATTGAAATAGAATTCTCTGCATAATTCTTATAGCTCTAAATATGTATGGCGTAATAAAAACAAGATTGCCAGATACACAAGAAAATCCGCCAAAAAATCACCAATCTCAGAATTTGGCATCATGGATTATATGGCACCTGTGCCGAAAACAATCTTTATGATGTTCATCATAAACACAAGATTTATGATGAACAATTGAAAGTCTAGAAAATCACAAAATGCCATAGCTTTTTGATATTTATTTACTACAACAATAGAACATTTTAATAGAATTAAATATCTTAAGCAAAAATTTTAAATAATTTAATGGTTTCAACATATTTTAGCAACTTTTACATGAGGATGCATAAATTTTTTTATTGATAGTTCGTTTAATGGTGCAGTATTTGAAATGGACAATCTGTACCAAATTGAAGCCATAGATAGATGTTTAAATACCTATTAAAATTTAAAAAAAAAAGCAAGAATGATATAAACACATAAAAATTTTGTTGAAATCTATTTAAAATAATATGTAGTTAAATTATACAAGATTAAATATTCTAGATTTAAAGCTAATTATATTTAAAAATACAACTGCCTATAGTGGCATATAGGTTGCAATGGGAACAGGTAGCTATGAAGGTCAACATTAAGGAATACAAGGTAATGATGACTATGTATAAATTCCACAAAATAATATGAACCATTACATGAAAATTATTTACTTTTTCCAGAGCAACAGATTATTAATTATTCTTTAAAAACAATAGATTATACATACATCATCCATGAATGTCCTTGAAATTAACTAGTAACCTCAATAAAACAGTAGTCCTTATTTTTCAAGGTCATTTGTTTGACCATTCATAGAAAACAATGCAAAAATTTTTGTTTAGTGATATGTTTAGTTATATTAAAAAGATAATTTTCTAATTAACAGCCTTAAAAGATTTTCCCTTAATGAAACAAGTATTCCAGATCAAAAAAAAAAAACTTTTGACTATCAATTGTTGACTTATAAAATATATCCTCGACGAGAATTAGAAGTATCCCCATTATTCATATATACTTTATAATATATTTCAGTCAAAATATTTAACTTTTCAAAAATCACCTACATTACTTTTTTTAACTTCTATCAGTCAATATTTAAAATGCATAAAACAAATGAGAAATCAAATAAAATTTCTGAGTGTGCATGTAATCTCACTGAAGAAACTCGTACAAAACGAATGAAAGTCGTCAGCAATATAATAAGAATCACAAATTCTCATAAGACAGTCTTGAAATGTTTAGGAAATAATGTACACAATGCAGTCAAGTGATGCAATTATTCAAAACAGATCAACTTGAATGATCAAATTACTAAATGATGGTAATAAAATTCATTAAAAAATAAATTTCAAACAATACCTTTTATTATTCATGAGTATAAGAAATGGAAATTCATCAAAGTGTTTCTATAAATTTTTTATAAACGAAAAACTAATTAATCTGCATGAAAATTACAAGATCGAAACAATCTTCGCACGAATCACGTCGACTTTTTTTCTATCTTTTTATTTCATATCACTTCATTCCTTTAGGATTTTTTTTATTGAATTTACTAAGAATACTTTTTAAATCTTTATCTATAAGTTTTTCAAATAAAAACTTAAATAAATTTTTAACAGCCTATTTCTTGTTCAGTTCAATTATTTTAAAAGATATGCTTAATTAGTTATTTAAAATATATAATTTTGAGCTTAAAATCTGGCAGCAAGATCCATTTCACATGATAGTTTTTATTTGCTATTGATGAGCAGACGATAAAGCTGAAGTCTGTTATCACAACATTCCATTCTTGTAATTTTTTAATTTCTGAAAGAAGCTAATTTTCTGAAAGTTAACATTTCTTTTAGTATAATTCTATAATAGTTGAAAAGTTTCAAAAAAATTTTATATACTTGAAGTTAAGCACCGAACAAGCACCATGAAAAAAAAGGTAACAAATGTTTTCACAACTCAAAAACTCTGACAGCTGATTGAAACATTATTTTGTGAATTATATACTCCTCTGAAATGTTTTATAACTATTATCTTTTGACTTGGTCCTTATAATTCATTATTTTTTTCCATATAGTTTAAGTATATATTTTTTCTTGTTTTCCAAAGTGTATTTTTTATTTTTTTTTATTTTAAATAATTTGGTCGTTTATTTTCTTATGTTTAAGTCATTTATTTAAATACAATAGCCAAATAAATAATTGGTTATGAATATTTCTAAAAGTTGATAAATATATGTTTTCAAAAATGTATTTGGTTTATAAAATCTTTAATGTTTCTGTACACGTAAATATACCCTCAGAATTTGGTTCTTTCTCTTCCATTTGATACGAAGTAATTATGCATCAAAATTTTCTCTATTGTATTTACTATTTTAATAGATTGCATTTTTAATAAAATTTTCATTACTTTTATTGAGGCTTTTTGCAGTAAAGAAAAAGAAATTCTGATGTGCATAAAATTTTTATTCTAATTCATTGTTGTGTAATTTTAATTTAGTCTTAAATTTTTAAGTTATTCTTAATGGTACATTTAATATTTTAACAGGTACTTCTGATGGGCAAAAATGGTTCTGGTAAAACAAGCATGCGTTCTATAATATTTGCAAATTATATAGCAAGAGATACAAGACGACTAGCAGCTACTAGTAAGAAAACTAGAAATATTTTTTATTGTCATATTTGAATCATTAATTATAGATATTTTTGCATAATCATTTGTAATATTAATTATAAACTGCATATTAACCCCTTTCGATACCATTAGCCTTATATATTATTCTTTCAAATATTTGGTACCTAAATGGCTTTATAGGATATTTATTGTTAAATAATATCATATAATTCATCTTAATTATAATAATCTTTAGGTTGGAAAATAGATTAATTCTCTCTCTTGCTATAATCATCAAATGTTTAATTTAATGCCATACATAATTTCTATATATATATATATATATATATATATATATATATATATATATATATATATATATATATATATATATATATATATATATATATGTATATATATATATATATATGCATATATATATATATATATTGCCTGTCATTATGTAAAATGATATCTTTTTTATAACTTCATAATTGTAGCCATACATTTTGCTTTCCTGTATTTTTGATGATGATGAATTACATACTGTACAAATATTACTGAAATTTTAACATTTCATTTTTAACATAAGTAAATTTAAAATAGAATAAGTGTCTGTTAATATTGTACCAGAAATAACTATAGATCAAATCAGCAATTTTATTATTTACTTCGATTTAACAACAATAATTATGAAATTCTAAAATTAATAGATTATATATTCTAGGAATAAGAAAGTAATTTTACAATTTTTGCCGATGAGATATGTATAAAATAATTGAATGTATTCTTATTTGTAATAAATTTTTAGAATAGTGAAAGAATTTCTTACATCTGACATTAAAACAAAAATATTTTTGGTAATGTTTCATAGCTTTATCATTTAATATACTTATAAGTATAAAATATTGGTATAATATATTTTTAACTAGAAAATGCTTAGGGATATTGAAATTTTTTAAAATTTTATCTGAAGAATTGTATAATGCAAGACTTCATCCAGATTGAGTATAAAAACAAATTACTCTTAAAATAATCAGAACTTTAATTTAAATGGACAGTGCTACTTATAAACTTTAATTCAAATGGATATTTTATTCTTTTTAAGAGTAAAATATTTTTTGGAAAACCAGTAAAAATTATAGTAAATAGAATCAAATAGGAAAATATTATTACTGTTATTATTGGGACCATTCTTACTCTCTAGTGTTATTCAAAAACTGCCAAGAATCTATGAAATCACCTTTTTAATCAAAATAACCTCTTATAAATTTAATATCAGTTGAATTTTTATCAAGGATATGAAAATTTTAGAATTGTTTTTATTGATAAAGTTCTCTCAGCAGAATTTTTGAATTAATCTTTGAGAAATGAAATTTAAAAGAAATTGTCCTTCAATTCTTTTAAATTTGCAATTTCAATTTTTTACAAAACACTAAGTATTTAATGATATATAAATCTTATGATCAAAAAATTCCTAACGTTTAAAAAAGAAATTGAAGATCTTCATATTTAGATTAGTAACATTTAATACATAGTACCATTTATATGTAATTTTCATTTTGTTGTTTTATCATGTGTAACTTCATCCTAATAAATTTTTGCCGAGTTGGCAGCCGAATGGTTAGTGCTCTTGCCTTCGGTTCAACAGTTCGTGGGTTCGAATCCCATCTTGGGCATGGATGTTTGTAGTGGTTCGGAATCCACTTTTAACCGTAGATCCCGGTCTAAACGGTACTAAAATTCATACATTTCTTAATGATTCTAAAAATTATGCCTTTTATGTTAAAAGTATCATTCATTATTTTAATGTGTGAGAAAGTAGCAAAAATTTATAATAACAATCTAACATTATGATTTATTTCCCCAAATTAATAATCATATTACTCATTGATATTTAAGATTTTATGTATAGTTCATGTGCTTCAGACTTAATTCATTATATGCATCCTTTTATCACTTATATAAAAAATTCATTTTTTCTTATTTTAATTCTTAAATATTTTCTTTAATAGAATTTAGAATTCTGTTAAAATAAATTACATTTAAAATTGTGTGTTATGCTTTAATTGTTTTATTTAAAATTTTATAAAAATAAAACTTATTATACTTTGTACTGACTTTTGTTATAACAATTTTTTGTTTAGTTGATGTGGAACATTCACATGTTCGTTTTTTGGGAAATCTTGTCTTAAATTTATGGGATTGTGGAGGACAAGATTTATTCATGGAAAATTATTTTGCAAGTCAAAGAGATAATATATTCAGAAATGTTGAGGTAATTATAATTAATTATTATTTTTCTGAAATAAAATTTTAAAAATTTGTATTAAATCACTATGGTATTTTAATTTTAAAATTATGTTGATATCTATTATAAATTCGATAATTTTTAACCAATATTTTTTGCCTCATCAATTTTAATGTTTCATATTAGTAAAAAAAACTATTAAGGAAATTAAAAATTATCTATCTCAGAAGTAATTTTGTTTCATACTAAATTCATGATTTGGAATTTAGTTTAAAAATGTTGCTAACATATTTTGCATATAAAAGTTAATAAATTAATTTGAAAACCTAGAATCAATCACTTTAATACTTTGTGCGCATATAATCAAATATGTAATGAAGATTTGACGAAATTTTTCAATATTTTTCTTGCCTAGTAATTATAAAATAATGCACATTTGAAATGATGAATTTATCTCTTTTTTTTTCTAATACTTAAAAATTAAATCAATATTAATTTTACCATAATGCTTTTTCATGAGTAGTTTATTATTTCACTTATTAAGCAATCAACCACAGTATTTTCTTCATATTGATTTTGTTTGAATTGATGTTATGTATTATGATTAGCTTCTGATTAATAAATTTTTGACTAGTGAAAGATTGATTACTGCTAATATTGTCTAATATACTAGTGGTACTAAAACTTGTCTAAGTTAAGACACTATTAAGTCAATTAAAATCTTCTCATTGCATTCTCATCTTATGAAATCTATTTCATATATCATGTACACATATATTACATAAAATATTAGGTTGTCCAGAAAGAGTTTGTGCTGATTTTAAGGAAAATAGAAACACAGTTTATTTATTAATTTATATAGGTACTATTCTGTTCCACAACTTTTCTGCCTCTTTTATGCAATTTGAGAATTCCTACTTTCAAAACCACTCAGGTTTTTTGGTAAAAATTTGTTTAAACAAGTTTTTGTCTCAACCAAAAAGTTGAAATTTTTCCAATTAAAAAAAATTTTGTAATGATAAAAAACGGTGAAAATTTGAGAGCATGAGGTCTGGTGAATACAGTGGATGGGATAAAACATCCTAATCAAACTCCAACAACTTTTGTCAAGTTGTCAATGACACATGAGATCAGGAATTGTCCTGCTGAAATATAATGCCCTTCTGATTTCCTATTTCTTGTCATTTTTGTTCTATTGTTGTCTTCAATTTATCTAATTGCAATACTTTTCAGAATTTATTGTTTCATTATTTGGTAATAGCTCATAAAAAAGGATTTCTTGTAAAATCTCTTCAATCTCACCAGACACAGAACATTACCTTCTTTGAATGTAACTGGCTTTTTGGGTGTTTAAAGGTGGTTCATCACACTTTCCCTAAGATCTAAATGTTTTTATAAATTATACATTTTTCATCCTCCATCTCTAACTGCTTAAAATATGGTGTCTCCTTGTTGCATTTGTAAAGCAAGTCGTAAATGATGGTGGGATCTTACAGATTTTTCTCCATTAAATCATGCGAAACTCATACAACAAGTTGGTTTTCGTAGCTATGCTTCACATTGTGGTCATTAGATTGGTTTTGATTTATTTATCATTCCTGCTAATTGACATAAAGTTGAGTAGGGGTTATTCTTGATTTTTGTTTTAATCTGATCTTTGCCTGTTATAAATGTCCCACCCAGGTGTTCTTCATCTTCAACGTCGAAATTTCCAGATTTAAACCTAGAGAATCACATCTGCCCAGTTTATTTGGATACAGCACCTTCACCATAAGCACTGCATATCTAATTTGCTTCTGTGTGGCATTTTTAGCTCTTTTGGAAAAATAGAAGCATTAAATGCTATAATGCACTTTATATTTTGCCATATTCTAAGGAGTATAATACTAATAAAAATTAATGAATCGTAACCAAACTTTTTCCAAATACTGTGGGTGATCAGTTAATGTACAGTTCAGAATGTGTACAAATCGGACTATGAACACTTTCACAAAAGATTTTTATCTTCAGATAACAAACACATATTCTGATAACATATTTGGAGCACATATTCTGATGCAGGCCTCTTCTCGTGCTACTTGCCGAAAATCGGCACAAATTTTCCGGAGAACCCAATACATGTATGTCATATTTATATAACTGTGGAAAAGAAATTAGAGAAGAGCTGAAAGCATGTACATATATAATTCAACCTAAAAATCATGCAAGTATTTTAATTGTAAGTAACACGAAAGCATGTCAGTAAAATTTAATTAAAAATAAAATAATCTTAAAATCTTTTCAATGTATGTGCATTTTGTCTTAGTGTGATGTGCAAGGTAACTGCTCAATGAATAATTGTTGAAATCTCTGACTAATATTCAATATAGAAACTTTCACTTCTTTGTCAAATGATAGTGCTTTTTTCTGGATATTACGGGAAATCCAGCTTTGCACAGATATAGATTAATTAAGAGACTAAGAAGCCTCATTGCTTTCCCACATAGAATGGGATACTCATTTTTTATTAATATTCAAAATCCTATCAAATCCACCAGTTTGGTTGCTGTCCTTGAGAGCCTTGACCTATCCAACTTGGTTTTATGATATATTGCAGTAGAGACTTCGTGTGTTAGGATATTTGCTTTGTGATGTCAAACCTTATGTTTCATTAAATAATGTATATTATATCTAATAATGTATGAATATCTAACATTATAATGAAAGCTCAAAAAATTTCTTTAAAAATGATGATAAATTATAGTTGTAAAATATTTATTTTTATTCTGAATTCTCTCTTAGAATTAAATTTCATGTTATATCCATGAAAAATTTGGTCTGTTTCTACTGTTCAGGTTCTTATATATGTATTTGATGTTGAATCACCAGAATTAGAAAAAGATATGCATTATTATCAGTCATGTCTTGAAGCCATCTTACAAAGTTCTCCTGATGCTAAAATATTTTGTCTTATACATAAAATGGATTTAGTTCAGGAAGATCAAAGAGAAAGAGTAAGTTTAAAATTTATTTTTATTTTGTAAATTAACTTTGAAATGTCTGTCAATTTGATTTGATGCTGAATTTAAATTATAGATATAATAATATGAATAAATATTCTATATGTATGCTGAAATAAAAAGTGAAAATTAATGCACAAATTATTATTAACTCTTATTATTATGAAACTTACGTACAAACTTAATATTATGAAACTTAAGTAAATAGGCTAAGGTTTTTAATTTTAAAGTTGTTTCAAAAATATAATTAAAATTATGAAATATTTTTACCAAGTTATAACAATTAACAATGTAGTGAGCTACTGTAACTGAGACTAAAGTTTCATTGCCATCAACTTTTGTAGAGATATAATGCATCATTGATGAGGATGTTTGTTCATTTATTATATAAATAACTGGTAAAATTTTAAAATTCTTTTTTTAAATTTTCGTTATACCATCATTTTTGTAGAACTTAAATTTATATTTAGTTATTACATTAGTAAGCAAATGATAAGCTGATATTTAATATTTACAGATTTTTAAAGAAAGAAAAGCGGATTTGGAACGTTTATCACGTCCTCTGAATTGCATTTGCTTTCAAACTTCTATTTGGGATGAAACATTATATGAAGTAAATACAGTAAAATTTTGATAATTCTCATATTTTAATGCTATGCTGTAATAAAGAAGAAAGCATCATATGTATTCTTAGCTTATTAGAAAAATTTATAAAGTTTTAAAAATACAGTAAAATATTTAACAGATAAAAACTTTATTTATAAATACCGCATGTACAGATAGTAAATTAATTTCCAAATTATGTAATATCTAATTCCCAAAAATTTGCTTATAATTGTACTTGCATAATAAAGATCCAGTTTTTCATATGACAAAGCTTAAAAACAATCAAAAATTAGATACAACTTATTAGCTTATTTATAATTAATGAAAACTAATGAATATGAAGTAATTACAACAAAAATCGTTTATATAAATGTGTTATTTTTAAAAAGGATCAGTAGTACTAATTTTTCAGATTTTTTTTTTTTTTTTTTTTGTGTGTGTGTGTGTGTAAATTCTATAGCTTTGCATTAAAGCTTTCTTTAGTAAAATCTTATTTTTTATAATGTTTTTCTTTGTTAAAATTAAGAAAGTATTATTTTATTTTGTATATAATTTTTGTAATTTAGTGTAATTACTGTATTTATAATTTAGAGATTCATGGCTTAACAATATAATGCATTATTAAATTGTGTGATATTAACCATATTGGACATTACTTTTTTACCTGTTAACATTTTATCATAACCATATTTATCTGGTGACTAAATATTATCTAAAATTAATATTTATTTATATCATCATTTTTGTATGAACAATCATTAATAAGAAAAAAATGTAGACTGCCTAGCTTAAAAAATGACTTATAAAAATTATTATTTTAAGTTTGCATAAATATCACATTGCATTAATATATACACAATACATTATACATTTTCCATTTCTCCTTAGGCTTGGTCTTCAATTGTCTACAAACTGATACCTAATGTTCACCAGCTGCAAGAGAATCTTAAGCAATTTGCAGATATTATTGAAGCCGATGAAGTGCTTTTATTTGAAAGAGCAACATTTCTAGTAAATCTTACAATTGCATTGAATATCAGAAATGCTAATAATATAACTTTCTTGAAATAGTTCTGTGTTTAAGAAAAGTGTTCAAAATTTGTATAAAATTTAAATGGAGAATCTTATAGTTGAATCTACTATTACTGTATTTTTTCAAAATTTGATATGAAAGAAAGGAGTAAACTAGATACTTTTTAAACATTTCTTATTTCTAAGTGAAAATATAATTTCTTATGTGAACATAATTTATTTTAAATGAGTATTTTCAAGAAAAATATAACAACCAAGGAAAGGAATCATTAATTATTGCAAAATTTTTGATTATCATTTTATTTAATTTTTCATTTGAATTAACATACTTTTTGCTTCTAGTCTTTAAATTGTATTTAAAATTTTGTTTTAAAAAATAAGTAATTCTCTATATATAAATAAGTGAGCTCAAATTTTTCATGATCTGTTTTGATACTGTATAATAGACAGGACAGCATCAAAAGCTGTTGTAATTCATTTGAATATCAACCTTCTGGGAGGACTTTTCATTAACAGTGGGGTGTATTCACATGTTACAAAGGGAAAAACCTGGAAAATTCACAAGCTGCATGATAAACCAACAAATAAACATCCATCATGCACAACATCAAATACCAACCACATAATCTACAGTGGTTGGAATCGAACTCAGGAGCTTATACTAAAAAGAATAAGGCCCTACCATTAGGTAATTATTATTTGCTGAATGGGAAGGTGATTTCTAATTGTTTCAGTTTTCAATTAAAAAGTTAGTGAGTTTGTCTCACATTTCACATTAGCCCATTTGTACAAAAAATTATCATATAGCATGGGCTCAGAATCTACTTTAAACTGAAGTACTGACAAGCTAGCAGCCAAATTGTTAGTGCTGTATTTTGGTTTAACAATTTGTGATTTCAAATCCCGCCTTAGCCAGGAATGTTTATAGTGATTGGGAATCAAATTTAAACTATAGATACCGGTTTAATTAGCCCTCATTTCAAGAAAATGATTGTTTAGGGTCAAATAAATCAAATTCAGTATAATTAACCCTTATTGTAAAAACTAACTAAAATGACAGTAACTGAAACTAACCAAAATGAATGTATATTAAAAAAAAAACCAAAAAATTTATAAAGTAACTATTCTATTCTTTAATTCCATTTTTTTAGGAAAAATAATAGTTGCTTAAATCTTATTACTTTTAAATCAAGTTTTAAATTTTAATTATTGTTTGAAATGTCATATTTATAGAAAATAATTAACATCCTCTCAAAGAGTTTCACACTCAGATATATCTTTTTGGATAGAGACTTAAGTAAAACTGAACTACAAGTAGATGAAAGTGTTTCTATAAAATCCTGATTTATTAAATAGCTTATTGATCTTTTTTTTTTTTTAAAATATCTAAAGTATTTATTTATAGTTATTTTGTTTTTTCATTTTAGGTTATTGCAAGAGCTGAACGTAAAGAACATAAAGATATACATAGATTTGAAAAGGTGTCAAACATAATTAAACAGTTTAAACTCAGTTGTAGTAAAATCGCTACTCAGTTTCAAAGTATGCAGTTATCCAATGGAAATTTCTCATCCTATATCGATGTCTTCACACCTAATACTTATGTGATGGTTGTCTTATCTGATCCAAACATAAGTGAGTGCAAAATTTTACACCAGTAATATTTCTGAAACATTTTTATTATCAATGATTAATTCAGGTATCGTGGAATCTTTAATATTTGGCTATAAATTCAAAGAATGAAAATAATTGCAAAATATTTGCAATGCAGTTAAAATGGAGAAAAATCCAATGTTAAAAATGTGCAAATATTATAAATTAAAATTTAAGTAATTGTTTGTTCATTTCAAAATAATAGGTTGGGGAAGAAGAAATCAATTATTTTTTTGGTAGATGGCTGTAATGATCAATATCTTATGGAATATTAATCAAATAACTTCAGATTTATGATTGTTGAAAAGGTGACATTTCATGCTAAAAATTCTTTTGCAGTTTTTTTTTATTTTTTTTTATTCCTTCAATTGTGAGTTATAGGGTGTTAAAATGGAAGTCAACAAACAAAAATTTCATTACATTTTAGTTTTTCTTTGATGAAGGTGAAAATGCAAATCATGTGGCTGAAATTATGGATATTGTATAACAGTTGCAATAGTGAATGACACTCATATGTACAATTTTGGTTTCATCAATTCCATTCAGGTATTTTTGTTGTTAAACATGTACTTCACACTAGTAGGCCTGTTATCGAAAATGACAATAAAATCACAAATGATCAATGTTAATAGTCGTAATATCACTAAAGAGTTAAAGATTGGTCATAAGTTTCAAATTATTTGCACAAAGCAAATCAAAAGTATGTTAAATAGTTTTGAAGGTCATACAAAAATAATTGATTTCTTTTTCTGTAATCTAATATTATATCAAGGATAGAAAATTTTAAAAAATAAGAAAAATTCTAATTTTTATATATTTTTACATGCATTTTCATGTTATTGTTTTATTATTTTTACATGTAATATTTTAAAGTCATTTCATTGATTTCTTTTTATTTTAAAATTATACCACGGTTTTTTTAAATTGTTTTGTTATCAAAGATGAATTCAAGTATCACCAAATATTTACAATTTTGGAAAAAATTACAATAACATATGTTTTTTTAAAATCTGAATTAGAATATCTTTCATTTTTCATATGATATTCTATTGATTTTAACCCTCTTTTTAGTTATTTTTTATAAGGAGTTATATGTTTACAAAATTTTCATACATTCATTTGAATTTGATCCTGAGATTTCCTTACTCTTTTTTTTTTTTTTTTTGATTATAAATTATATTTTAAATTAAGTTTTCTTTACTAATTGCTATCCATTAATTTCTTTTGGCTTTTATAGATTTTTTAAGAAAGGGATATTTATTTTTTATCATTATGTAAGCTTGGCAACATTGTTTTATTTGCACAAAAATAATTATATTATAACTCTTCTAAGTTCAGATAAAAAGTCGGCAGAATGCTTCTGATATACAAGTACATGAAGCTTTATGAAAGATAAGACCAGTTATGATCACAATTATTTAGTTTTTATGCATAAACGTCAACATCTTAAATACAGTTTATAGTTTTAACCTTCATATATCCTGTTCCATCTTTACTGCTGAAGCTACAGCAATATGTGTACAGCAAATGCTTCAGTTTGTGAATACCGTAAATTCTTTTAAATTCTGTATGTGTAGTGACAGTTTTGTCCTAGAAGAGTTCAAAAATTCAAATATTGATTGTCATCCAGTTGTGTCTAAGATTTTCAAATGTTGGATTTCCTGCCTTTAATATAAAGTTCTATTGGATCAAAAGTTTTTTTTTTTTTTTACATAGGTCAATGTGTGTGTGTGTGAAATTGCTAAAGCTTCATCAGTTTTATTTCATTCAAATGTCACTATTTAATTGTGAAAAAGGTTGTTAAAGTGTTTATTCTTTCTGGCAGAAGTTCTGGAATATGCAGATCTCCAAAAAACTGCATGCCATTCTACCATCAGTTTTGCCTTTACTAAGAGCTGATGTCTGTTTGACATGCCTTTGTATTGGCACACATGTTTCACACAAAGACATCTAGACTAAATGAATTAAACCCTAAGTGGGAAATATGTAATGAACTATATACTGTATTTCATATTTCAATTTCATATCAACATTTTAACCATTATTATTTGTTTTTTTTTTAGCACAAATATTTTAATTTTGTTTGATTTATTTGAAGAACCACTCAATAGAACTATTTTTGCATTTTTAAAGGAAAATGGATTTATGCCATATATTTAATATTTTAAAATTTATAACTATACCTACATTTTTATTTCAATTTTTAGTTTATATATAGTAAGGTTTTAATTAAATTGTATAAATTTATTTTTGTATTTAAAATTTTCAATGTTGCTTGGGTTTTAAGAAAAGATTTCTTTATATTAAAATTTAATTTCTGGCATACCTTGAACTTTTGTTATCAATAAAACCCAACCAACCACATCTTAAATTTCTTTGTTTTATTTCTGTAATTGCATTAATTATATATTCTGTTTCATAACAAAAAGGTTTTTCTTGATGTAATTTAGCTGCACAATTATATTTTTAGTAAAAACTAAAGAAATATTTTCTATAAGGAATTTATTGAAATATAACTTTCTTTATCATTTTATAGCACCTGCGATCACTCTATTAAACATTAAAAATGCTAGAAAGCACTTTGAAAAACTGGAAGGTGTACCAAAACCTCGACAACTAATTACCAATCAGTAATTGAATGTAAATATATTTTTAACTGCGAAAGAAAAAGAACTCTTCATGTATAAAACTTGTAATTGAGAAAGTTCTTATAAATGTTTTGAAGAATACATTTTGATGATTGTGACACATTATTTTATTATTATGTATTATGTGTGTAAATAAAGTGTGCATTTTATGTTTTTTTATTTTTGTGTATTTAAATATCTAGAAAATTTTCATATGCTTTTGAGAAACTTATCTGTCTTTATTTTTAATCCTCAATTTTTTCAATAATTAGGTCTTTTATCTAATTTGATTTCTTTTTTTAATAAAATAGTTAATTATGAAGTGAAATTTTACCTTGTCAAAAGCAAAGTACATGAACAAATTATAAAATTAGACTTAGATTATGATTCATTGAATCAAATGAATTCACAAATTTATTTGATTCAATAATAGGATTATAAAATTTTCTTCAAAAATTATAAAATTTCCTCATTATATAAAATTGAAGATAGAAATACATTGATCAGTAACTCAAACCATCATTTAAATGTATGGTATAATTATTTACAATAAAGCATAAATTGAATAACAACACACTCAGTTAATATTTATATAATTAACTATTTGTATCCTGGAACTTATTGAAAATACTTCTGTAATATTCTGATTCAATCTCGAAAATCTTCCAGAATGCATATCAGAATCAATTTGTTTCTATTGAAGTCCTTAAGATTTCAAATTGATTTTTTTAAACGTTATTTTTCAAGAGCTTTGTTTGATTAGTTAAATGGATGTGTGTTAATCAATATAGAGTAGTTTCTATTATATTCATATAAATTGTAATAATAATAGCTCCCAAATAACTAAATTTTTGATTCAGCAGACCACAAAAATAGAAATAACAAATTTTTTACTGCAGTATTACAGGCTTCTCATACGTAACATGTCATATTACAGTAATTATTTTAGACATTCGTCTTATTTTATTAGAAATAACCTCTTATTTTCCATAAGCATTAAAATAGAAATTAAAAGTAATGTTCGTCAATTTTTTCAAAACTATAGGCTTAATTTGGAAATTTAATTATACAGTTTAATTTGCCCTATTTTATTGGTATGAATTTTTTTAACCACGACTAAGTTGACACTTCGACTACTTTCTTATAATGGATTAAAGCAGAGGTGTCAAACTCAATTTTGCAGAGGGTCATATTAAATTTAGAGTGTGTAGGTGCCGACCAACTTGTCTAGTGGTCACATAGCCTGACTAGGTATAAGGAGGTCCTGGGTCCGAATCCGGTTCGGACATGGATGTACTTTCTCTCTCTATCTATCTATCCTGTCTTTGTCCTTTTCTTGTATGAATGAGGTGTGAATGGTTGCCTACCATATAAACGGGTCTTTATGGCATGTGTGTACCGAGGAAGTTGGATTCCACACCAAAATATGGTTCAATTGGAAAAGTGGAGCAGCGCACCCCATGTTGCCAGCCTAACTGGCACACAACAATGGATGAATGAATGAAAGAGTGTTAGGGTGGGCCAGATTCAAATAAAAAATGCATTAAATTATTATAGCATTTTATTTATTTAATTATATAGGTATATAATATAAAAAATCACATTAGTTGTTAAAAATCATATCACCGCGCCGAAGCACTCCTTTTATATCGATAAGGAATGCTCTAGTCTAGACTCGAAACACGTGGAAGATTCGATTGTTCTCAATGAAAATAATAGGGTATTTCCGCTTGTTGCTAAGAGATGGCGTTGCTATCTCTCTAGCTTGTCAAGGTACGCGCTGCACTTGAATTTACTTATAAATGTAGCGTGCGCATTTTAAAACTTCCTTAGAGGAATCGAAGTGAAGTCTAAATGCTCTAAAAAAACATGATTTTTCTTTCTGCGACACATTACGATCGCGAGCCTTATTTACACTGCACGGGGGCCGGATGCAGCCTGCAGGCCGTATCTTTGACATATCTGGATTAAAGGGTTAATATCCTCTCTTTTTCAAACAACCTGTCCAAACGCTGAACTTCGTTCTCGTCATGCAAATTATGGTGAACCTCACATGACAGCTGGATATCCTGGATACCAGAATCCATTTCATAAAACTACCACGACACGGAAAGCACATGGCCATCTAAAATTCCGCAGTAACTCGGCGTTGAGGGTATCAAGTACTGCAGGCAAGAATCTCATCCTGTAGTAAAGGAAACATTCCAAAGGCTTAACACCTCCACCGAACTTCACTGTTATGACAACACAGTTAAACGTAAAACATCCAGATCATTGGTATCTGAACGGTGAAAAAGAATTTTAATCAATTACTCCAAAATATCTATTTCTTCTACGGAGTGAATGAAAAAGATTAAGATAAAGAGCGGCAGCTTTGGAATTCTTTTCTACAAATTCTAAAATGAAATCGCTCGTGCTTTACGAATCGGCGATTTCGCTCCGTAGCTTTCCGTTGATCAGTTGAGAATCGACTGTTCAACTCGATTCGCGTTTCGTTTGATTTTCGATTTCTTTGATCTTTAATTCCTTACCAGTTCTAGCTCGCAGTCACCAGCTTGCCTCACTAAACTTTATTCTTTCTGACTCGCTCTTTAATTCTGGGCGATGTCAACGGTTAATTAATCATCGTAACTACTAAAGAATAATTGTCAAAAATTTTTAATCACAATTATGAGTAATAGTTACATTATGATCTGAAATTAAATTTTTTATATTATCATACTTAATAAAGGCATTTATCTATTGTTTTTTTATTTGTATTCATCAATTATTGATTTTTTTATTAATTTAATTTTTGTTGAAGTTAGTTTTTTTAAAAAGTAGATTTTAATGTTTGAGGAGTTAAACTAGTAAGTATTGGACTAGTGAACGCGAGTATTCTTAATTCTAATTCCCAAAATGAACCATCAATTAAAAATGGCTTTGCCTATTTTCAGTTGATGATTTTTCTATTGTGAGGGCTGAACTAATTGGTTGGATTTAACGATACTGTTATAGTAGCAGGACCATGATACAATCAAATGTACTTCCTTGCATGTATATTCATCAGCACAAGATTTTTGGATTGCTTGTTGTAATTTATTCCAAATATACTATAAAATGTGTAAAAATATACATGTGCAAAAATTGAAAGGTATGTATTCGAAATGTTCTCATTTTGGTGTATCCATGTCTTTGGGTCTACAGTGCATGAAAACATTAGTCAACTTTTGTAAATTATTATTTTTCATATGATTTTAGGTATAAAATTGCTTCCATTTCGTCCCTTTTTTTGGATTGGAATAGGGCTGTATATTTGGTGCAAAATGTAAAACAGAACATTTATTTAACCAGACATATGAGAAAAGAAATTTTTAATTATAAAAGGCAGTCAATTTCCTCATGCAAAATGATAGTGCTTAAATTTATTGAAAACGTGCATGATACATGTTTGATAAACATTCTTTACTCATTCTTCTTGAATGATGTCTTCAATTTACTCAAATATTTCTTTTTAATAATCAGAATGATATGTGATGATGGTAGGTAAAAATGTTTCTCCAAATAAAATTTTGTGCATTCTTTTTATTATAATCTGGGAACTTCCTTCCTAAATATTGCTACGAATCCTCAAAATAACCTGTAAAAGGAGCTTTCTCACAAGACTTGGCAAAAGAAAAGCAATCAAGCCTAAAGGCATTTAATTATGACAATCCCACAAAGTATATTTTTGGGGAAAGCTTTTACCGTGTAATTTGGAATATTTTTTAAATCTCATGAAAGATAGGCAAATATATCTTCTGTCTAAAAGAATATTATATTAGATTAAATTTGAGAACCGTATTAAGCGATGCTTACAAGGAAACTCACTCTGTATAAGGCATAATTACCAAGTTAAGTAATAAGTAATTATAAGTTAAGTAACAATTATATATAGTTTGCCATAATCTATGAATTAGCTGCTTGGTATATTATGGCGAACATTTTGGAGCTCTATGCTAAGGTTACCATCCACTTTCTACAATGTAGCTCACACGAAAGAAAGCGGATCTTCGTAATTTAGAAGTAGCGACCGAGCAAAGCAGAAGATTCCCAAGACTTGAAACCTTAAGAGATATCACTTCACGTGGAGAACATTGCCACCACTTCTTGTTTAACGTCCCACATCCATTATTAGTGAACATAACGGTTCTTCGGATGGGTTGGGTTTCAAACTCACTGCCTTCCGATAACGAGAACGAATGCTCTTACCAACCTCCAATTGCTAACTGTACCAGTATTTATAACCCATTTTTATAACAGGTATAAAGTATTTTGGAGTATGGGAAATTTAAAATTTCTAGCAGATAAAAGTGTTAATATTTATTCTCTACGAATATTTATTTCATATTTGTAAACCATTTAGAGTATAACAATATTTCTTAATTAACCGAATATTTAAATTAATACAGGCAAAATGCATAGAGTAAAATTATGATTTTATCATACGTATTTAGTTCTTTCGTTTCATTATTTTTTAATGTATCACATAATTTAATTTTAAAAGACATAATATGTAAAAGTGTTTCCTTTAACATTATATGTTCATTGGTGCAAAAAAAAATTTTTTTTTTTCATAAAAAGACAAATATTGTATCCAGTTTTTATTTTTCACAATTTTAAAATTATATGATTTCCATATATGAGAATGATTTTTATATAAGAGGATGGAATTAGATTTTAAAATCGAACGGGTGCAGATACTTCCCTTTTTTAACCACACACAACGTGTTGTCTGTGGCTACAAAGGGGAGATATCGCTTAACTAAAAATGTACTAACTTCTAAGACATGACGCCAATAATTGCTTTTTAAATGACGTTAATAAAAAATTTTTAATTATTTTAAAAACAACTTATTAAATTTTTAAGACGGTATAATAGTATTCTTTCAGTAATATAATTAAAGATCCAGTTCACATGAAAAAACATTCTATAGAATCGTTTTCCTATAAACCACTGTGCTAAAGCAGTATTAATTTTCCTTTACTTTTCTAATCAAATTAAATGATATGAAAATGTAATGCAACATTATATTTAAATAAAATAAAAAATTCGTTTTTAGGACAAGCTCTGGAATGTTTTGATTTTTCATACATCAATAAAAATAATAAATAATAGTTATTTCGTATTTACTATAATTGAGAATCTTTGAATTATTTTATTTTTTAAATGTTCTTTTATTACTGGAAATAAATTTTGTTGAAGGTGTGCTATATTTTATCTTAACAATTTTTTAAAAAAATTATATTATATTATTTAATTTACAAACTTCTAATATTACAAAAATTTAGTTAGGTTAGCCTTTGCACTTCTAATTTAGAATCACCTCACCTGGTTTTTCATCGAAATTTTTAAAATCGTTTGACATTTAAAAGATATCGATGAAAAATCAGACTAAATGGAACTTTTTATTTAATATAAAATTAATTCCCAAAAAAGTCATTTGTGTCTCAAAAAAACAGTGAAAAACAAAATCAATCTTCAATTTTATGGAAAATTTCGTATTTAAAATGGTTTCTTTTAGAACATCAATATACAGGGCTCTACTTAACCTAATTGGCCGACCGATGGCTGAGTGATTATCGCTCCTGACTCCTGAGCTGAGGGTCCCGGGTTCGAATCCCGGTTCGGGCATGCATGTTACTTTCTTTCTGTTCTCTCTGTATTTCTCTGTCCGTTCTCCTATGATGATGTACGAAAGTGGCCCACGTTATAAACGGGTTTGTGGTGGTATGGCGCGGGCTACGATACTCACCTCCGTGACTTGGTTCACAGGTGCCCGCTTGGTAACGACAAATGAGTAGCAGTTTCTGGCCTTGTTGTGGCATAGGTTTCGTCACCCAAGTGCCCGCCGTTGGGAAAAATAAATCTTAACCTAATTGAGGATAGACCAAAAACTTCTTTTGAGGCTCCCCTTTGCTTCATAACAACTTTCTGTTTGATTTGGAAAACGATTCTTTTCGGTTAACAACGCAAAATAAACTTTCTATTCGATTTGGAGGCCCCTCTGATGTAGGGCCCCGGGGCAAATGCCCCATATGCCTCTACCTTATTCGGACTCTGTCAACATAAACTAAAATTATTTTTATTGTAAAAAACTCAAAATGCTGTGGTGCAACATTGAAAAAGCTATGATGTAATTTAGTTTTCCAAACGGAAAACAGATATTGAAAATATCTAAAATTCATTTTGATACCATTTCTGATATCAAAACTAGAACAATCTTTATTAATAAATCTTATCTGCTTTCAGTTAAAAAAAAATAATTATGTCATAGCATTATCAATGCAAAATATAAGGAAGCTACTACACTCATATAGATAACAAAAACATTTTGCGATTGCTTAAATCAGAGATTGCAATAAATTTCATTTCAAAATACACATAAATTCAGATAAAATTATCTAATTATATATATTTCACAAAATTAGAAGTAGTCTCAGTTTAAACAGCTTAAATTTTTTATTTTTGAAAGCAATTTTTTTGTTCGATATTGATAAACTCAGCTTTTTTTATCAAGTTTTTTATTGATTCAAATTATATTATCAAGAATTACATGTGCTCAGAAAAAAGATATTTTTTAAAATTTCATCTCATGATTTTACAAGGTAAACAAGAAAGTACCTGGGGCCTGAGCAGCTACCAGGCGCGTCGGTAGGTGGTGGATCACCGAACGTCCTGTAGGAATGACAGGATAGCCTTGAATATAGAATCAGAGGCCGCGAACCAGCTCCCGTAAACCCTGGTGTTATGCGATCCGTGCCTAGGGCTAATTGGCACCCCGGTATTGGTGTCTTAACGGAGCCTCTAGTTGCCTGGCAAACTTCTAGAGTAATTTGCCTTGCCCAGTATCTCAGGCAATGCTGGGTGGACTTATATTACCTGAGCTTATAAATTGTTATCTTGTGGCTGAAAAGACACAAGAAATAACAAACCTTTCTGCATCTGCAGGTGATGCCTCTGAAGTAGACCTTGCTGAAAAAGACAAGGGAACTCAGAGGCAGTCTTGTAAAGGGGCAGTAATGAATCCTTCACTTGAGGTAGAAATGACCTCCAAACCATCTTCTTCTGGTGAAAGTCAGGAAGCTGTCGCTAGTATGACTGACTCTCTGACCAGAATCATCTGCGGATCATCAGCAAGGATTGCCTCTGAAATTATAAGATGCTCTAGACCGAAGATACATTTAATCGTAGGCTTCATAACTGGGCACTACTATTTCAGAAAACACCTTTATAAAATGGGACTGTTTCAACAAGACCGTATCTGCAGGAAATGTCATACGCAAGAGGAAACGGCCAGAGCATACTCATTTACGAATGCGAGGCTCTTACCCTCCCTAGATTAACTTCTTTAGGCATCATCCATATTAGAGAGTTACACCTAGACTCCATTAAAGGGTTATCGGACTTTATTAATAAAGTGGGTGACCCGAGCAACTGGAACTATGAAACATTGGGTTTGGAGTTAATGGTACAAAATGCTGATAAAAGCAGAGGTGCCCAATGACATACAAACCCAATTCTAAGAAGAAGAAGAAACAAGAAAGTTCATGTCGTCTTTAATGACCCATAAGAACATGACCTACAAAAAATGTAGCCGATGGGGGGATTTTTCACGCAAAAATGTCCGTGAGTGCTTGGCACAAATCTGCTTCATTGGTGAAGTCTTTTCTACAAAGATGATAATGCAGGGAATGGAAGAGGTAGTAATCTGATGCTGCAGTGTCAGGTGAGTAAGGAGGATGGCACAAAATCTCCCAACCAAGTCACTGTATAGCGTTCTTGGCCACCCTAAATAATCTGCCGAGAACAGTACACACTCGAGTTTAACCAGTGCTGGCTCCTTCTGTTGTAATGCCTGTTGCACGCATTCCAATTACAGCGAGTACAGGTCCGCAGTGTCCATATGGCCCGTTGGTAGCAGCTCATTGTGAACCATTTGGCGATTAGTCCACTAGACACCAGCTTCCCTCACAGAGAGACATATCTCCGGACCTGAGTTTGTGAAACCAATGTCTTGCCATACGTTCAATCATAGTACTATCTCCAAACGCTTGATATATTCGGTGACTTGATGCAGCAGTTGATAAGCCCAATTTGAAGTAGTAGGCAGGCCGCAAACTCGGTAGACAATCCGATTGAGACGCCGTCTTATGGTAGACGAATGTAATCTCCTCGATGTCTTAGTGTGACGTAGCTAAAACGTTGTATCTGACGTCATGAAATTTTAAACCAATCGCTGTCTCGCGGAAAGTTGCCAGATGCTCGAAATCTAGAAACGTCTCGCGCTCTACCCCTTTTCTGACGTAACTAAGACCTCAATGACGCCATTTTGACTGTTGCAATTCTCGCCAGACGCTCTGAGCATCTCGCGAGTCAAGTCTCATGCGATCATCTACGAATTTGCGGACTGCCGTAGAGCAAACAACATTGAACGAGCTCCTTCGACAAGCCTATTTCTCTTCTCTACTGGACGAGTTACGACTGATGAAAGTGCGTGGTAGACCTGCTTTTATAACAACTAATATTCCTACTCTCGACTGATCAGTGCCTCAACCACGTCGTACTCTAATTGGTATATTTATTCTCCCTTCATTCAATGGCAATGCTAAAACGGAAATAACTTTCTTGTTTAGAATTCAGTTTTTTAAACTGAAAGTAGATAATGAAAACATATAAAATACATCTTGATACCATAAAATAAATTTTTCTGATATCAGAACTAGAAATATCTTTATTAATAAATCTTATCTGCTTTCAGTTTAGAAAACTAAATTATGCCATAGCATAATCAATTTAAAATACAGGTTAACAACCAAAACTTACACAAATAACAAAAGCATTTTGCGATTTTTTAAATCAGGGATTGAAATAAAATATTTTTTATAAAATACACATAAATTCAAATAAATCATTATATATATATATATATATATTTCACAAATTCAGAAATTTTCTCAGTTAAATAGTTTAAATATTATATTATAGAAAATATTTCCATATTGATACATCCAACTTTATTTTTTTTTCAAGTTTTTCATTGATTCAAATTATCAAGATCCTGATGCTCAGACAAAAAAGAGATCTTTATCTCTTGATTTTACTAGAAGCTTATATTCAAACAGTTGTCTTACTAAAAAATTTCTGGTTATTTTTTATATAGTTAATAAAACTATTTTCTTAAAACAGCGAAATATATTTTCTTATTAAAATAAAATTTCATTTATATTAAAATAAAAGACTATTTTTATTATCAATTATATTAAAACCACAGATCTCCAACTATCCGAATGGCTTTCAGAATTTCAGAAAAATAAATTAGACTAAAGAAGAAAAGGAAAATAAGAGAAGGGAATACCTCAAGAAAAGGAATGGATAAGAGGAAGATGAGAATGATGTGTCTTTTTTCTGGAATTCAAAAACATTCTTTTGAAAATTCTTGGATGTTCAGAAGTTCATACTGAAGATATGAGAGAAAGAATTATATGAGTGAGACATAAGAATGCAAATGGTGATAAATGTATTTAAAGTGTTGATTAAGAAAATAACCTTATTGTTCAAGTTGAAACAGACACGGGGCACTGGATCATCTACTAGTGAAGCATTTGCTGGCTTTGAAACTTTTTTGAAGTGGACAGAGCATTAGCACGAGTGTGACTTGACCACTTGCAAATTGTCACTGTCAAAAAGATACGCGATTTAGCAGCCTGAAAATGAATGAAGGCAGTGAAACAGTTTACTCTGACCGAGGTGTTCAACCAGAAATGACTTTCATTTACAATAGTATACCTACTTTATCCACTTGTAAGTACCTAAACATGTAAAAGTATTTAATTTTCATTTAATTGATTAAAAGTTCTCGTAATCTTTAAAAGATATGTTTTTTCTCCCATTTTCAACGCATAATAATTAATTTTAAAAAAGCCCTTTTTACGAGAAAAATATATTTATCCGAATAGGGTCCGGTCCCAATTAATTTGGATAATTGGAGTTCACGTAATGGCATACAATTTTCTTTTCCTTTCAATAAATTTATAACATTCAAAGATGATCCTAATTTTTAAATTTTTACAATGCAGAATAATAAATATGATTGATTTGTTTACATTCCTTTAATGATTTTTTTTCAAGTTAAAAGATGTTTTCTGTATTAATTGTGAAATAATTAGTTAAAAAATATATTTTAAATACTTAAACTTATACAAAAAAGGAAAAAATATTTAGTATATTTCTTTAATGTGTAACTTTATAAAAAGAGAATTTTTCAAAATATATCGTGCTAAAGTCAACAAAATTACAAGTCAAATAGAAATTATTTCTGCGAATAAAAATGTTAAACATTACATAAATTAATATTAAGTAATGTTAAAGCAATTTAATTTATTAAAGCATTATTTAATCTTCAAAACTCTACACACACACAAGCATATGTGAGGAAATATTTATACTGGCAAAAAATTATATTAAATAATCAAATTTAAAGAATGGTAGACAGAAAATAAAACTTACAGTAATTATATTTTTTTGAAGTCAAAACTCGAGACTCTCAAAAGTTTAAATTTTCGTTTTTGACGAAGCAGCGTTTGGGAAGAAATTATATACTTTCATGAGGACATATAATTTGGGAATATCATATCATTTGGGAAAAAGTTGGTTGGTTGGGTTTTCTGGCTCAAGGTCCAAAAAGGACAAGCTGCACCAGTCTTTGATATTGGACAAAAGGAATCATTAATGAGAAACACGTTTTTGCAAGAATTTTCTCGTGAAAATAACCCGACACAAGGCTAGAATAAAGCTACAACAAAGCCTGAGTTAAATATATACTTTTTTTCATTCTAAACTATGCATATTATTTCACAAAAAA
Source organism: Latrodectus hesperus (assembly GCA_037975125.1). Classification (NCBI taxonomy): domain Eukaryota; kingdom Metazoa; phylum Arthropoda; class Arachnida; order Araneae; family Theridiidae; genus Latrodectus; species Latrodectus hesperus. Next base: position 98,085,505 of record CM075856.1, on the reverse strand, counting down.
GTTTTCTTTAGTGAAAGGTGATAGATTAGCACGCGATTGATGAAAAGAAACCAGAGCATCTACCAAACCAGAGATCTTAACCCACACCCCAACTAGATAAAAACTCTGTTCCAGAACTTAACTACAACCGTGTAATTTCAACTGCATTAGCCAGACATCGCACTAAACACTATAAAAGAATGAAAATATCCTCGGATGGCCAAAGTCCTCACTGTTCTGGCATCCAACTTTGTCAAACTCTTATCTTTAATTGTTCTTCTATATTAGCTATACTCTATAACATTGACTTAAATCCTACAGACCACCAACTGCTTTACTCACCAGAAGCCTTGGACATAGCCTAAGAAGTTCTGAGCTCCTTCGGCTCAATCTAATTTTAATTCCATTGCAATGCACATCATAGACAAGACAACAACAACAAATTTCTTAGGTCTGAATCAAAACTAATCTTTCTGTTACTCTTCTTGATAATCAAAGTAAATCTATGAATTTTCTGTTGCTATCAGCACATTTAGATGATTCTTAGAAAATTATGACATGAAAATTGATATTTTAAAGTAATTTGGACAGTTTTGAAATCTTTAATGCCTTCATCCTAATCGGGCTCCTTCTTTGCTAGGTAAGGAAGGAACCCAAGTACAATTAATTCAATCACTTGGTAAAAAAAAGTTATAAATTGAAATCTTCTGTATTTTTTGATATAAATTTTATTTTTTTTAAAATGAAGGTTTCCAAAATTCGTAATTACTATCATCCAGATTTTGATTTGCTAAGACCTAATGTGAATTGTATATTTATATTACTATTTGTGCTTTATAAAAATTTTTCTGAAATTTTATTGAACATGTTTGATAGACTAAGTTCTCTAGAAGTTCATCAAAATGAGCGCTCAGAATAGCTTATTTATCGGGTAAAATTCATGATAATTCTAATTTCCGTAAGTTGTCTAAGCGAACAACAGTCAGCAAAATAACATATTTATGTATTAATGATAATAACAATAATTATTGTTATAAAAATAGCATATTAAGAAACATACGAAATATTTTACAGAAATTCATTCATTTTGTTTGAAACAAAATTTTTTACTGATTATGCTCATTTTTTATTAATTTGGAATATTACTCTACTGAAAAAATTCTTTATATATATATATATATATATATGTATATATATATATATATATATATATATATATATATATATATATATATATATATATATATATATATATATATATATATATATATATATATATATATATATATATATATATATATATATATATATATATATATATATATATATATATATATATATATATATATATATATATATATATATATATGTATATATATATATATATATATATATATATATATATATATATATATATATATATATATATATATATATATATATATATATATATATATATATATATATATATATATATATATATATATTCTTATAAGTTTTCAATAAAAATATTTTAGTTTTATGAAATTTATTTTTCGTGACTGATTTTTTATGTTATCGTTGTCAGAATAAAATAAAAAAATTTATTTATAAAAAGAAATAAAAGAATATTTTTTATAAAATATTGCTTTTGTTAAATAAAATGGCTTAAATCTCTCATAAGAAATTTAATAACAGGTTAAATAATATTTTATAACATTAAAATTTTGACAAGATTTTTACGTTTTGAATTTTAAATAATAAATAATGACATCTAGATGGTCCAGTGGAAATAACCTCAATTGAACACTATTTTTTTTAAATTTAAATAGAAGAACTCATTTCTGTAAACAATATTATTGTTACCTTTCATAAGCATATAACTTGACTTAGATAACTAGTAAAAAAATTAGGAATCAGAAAGAGCATTGAATCCTGCTGTATTCACAAAGCTAAATAAGATGTATTTCATAAAACAATAAATATATTAATAGGGTATGCTATATATAGCATAAATATACTATAATTATACCTTACACTTCTGGAACCTTCCACAGTACATCAATGCAAATCATTTAGTAAAAATACAATTTTAAACTTAAATTAACCTCCCAAATGTATAAAAATGGAATTGACGAATCTAATAATAGTAATCTAGTAGTTTTATTTGAAAAAATATGATATTTTTTCGTAATAATATTGATTGATATGAATAAGATTTGTAGTACATAATAATATAGTACTATAAATGTCTTAAGTTTCATACTCTCTCAAGATTATAGTAATACATCTTATATATGATACTATTGTACCACATATAAGTACAACGATCTTGAGAAAGTATGGCACTTAAGAAGGAAAGGATTAAAAGAATGAAAAACAATAATCAAACCCATTGATTAAGAAACGATAATTGAAAACCTCATCAAAAGAATGCAATTTTGAAAATAATTAAACTGTGGAAAATTATTATTAACAATTTGTTTATTGCAAACTTCATCAACTCTTCCCTCGTCATCTTTCGCCTCTTGTCTATACGACGTCTGATTCCTCCTTGGCTTCACGGTTTATTTCTCAATATGACACAATGATTATTAAATTCAAATTACATTTCTTCGAATAAAATTATTAGTTTGATCAAAGTAAGATTGAAATTTCCTGAAAAATTTTGTTTCTCTGTGAAACGATTTGGAAGCCCTCTGCAAGCACCTCCGAGACATGATAGACCCTTTTACGCCCCCCCCAGCAAAATCACTAACACTCCTTTCGGAAATTTCCTCTTTTCAATAAAAAAAGCAAAAAGTTTCTTTTTCATTTCTTTCTTTTTTTAAAAAAAGATTAATCTTTTTTCTAAGCGTAATGTAATCTAAGCGTTGCTTTTGGGAATAGAGAAAAATATTTATTGTATAATGGATCTCCTTTTCTTTTTACTATATTTATTAATTTTTGAAAAACTGGGTTTTTCTTCTTCAGCGAATGTTTTTCCTCTTTTACCTGTACGTCATTTGTCAGTAATTCACATATGCGTATCATAAACTGTAGTCGACCGTAATCTATGATGCCGACTTCAATACTTAATAACTTCAAAATTAAGAAGAGTATCAAGTCTATAGAAACTACATTCAATTTATTGGTAATTAATCTATGCATAAAACTTCATTCTAAAAATGCAAAATAACGTTTTGAGATGCTGACTACTTAAATTATTTTGTAATTCGCACACATTTATGTGTCAAGCTGTAGAACGTCGCTTATTCGGATTTCAATTATTATGGATTGCAATAGATATTATTATGGATTACAATAACATTTGTAAAGAACATAATTAACAAATTTAATTTGACTTCAAATAATTGAAGTTGTAATTTTACATTACTGTGTATTATAAAGTTGGAATAATTATTATCTCCATATTTTTACAGTATGAGCTAGACATGATTATATATCATTATTTAAAAAGGGATTGATATGGTATTGATCTTGCTTTCCAGAAAAGTTTAATTGAATAATTATTTTACTCTTATTTTCAACATCTTTTTAAGCATAATCCCTGATAGCCTGAAATTGCATCCCTGATACTGACATTGTTGACATTCACGCCTCCCAATGGAGAATTCTTTCTTCCAACAAGTTGTTGCTCTATTCTCTTCTTTTTATAATATTTCGTTTGGCAGGCAGCAAACCTGTGCACCGCGTTGCTTGTGGATGGTGTTTCATTGGTGTCTGTTTTGTGGATCCCTGGTGTCTGGTATACCAGCCAAACACGAAACAAACACGTCATCCACAACGTCACTCCAAATATTAACCAATAAAAGTTTATTTACTGTTTAACATGCTTTATTAATGTATTGTATATTTGTTAATATTTTCATATTTGAAAACATAATCATGCCCAAAACGTGAAGAAATATTGAATGTTACACTTTGATTTAAATATCAGCAGTAAATATTATTGTTGAAGTATGTTTGGAAGAAAAAAAAATAGAGAGAACAAAATTTAAATAACATAAAATTTATTTCAATTGCTCATGCAACTTATTTAAAATAAAGTTAACAATATTTCTTTGAAATGAGAGAGAGAGAATTTTTATAAACTATAAATAAAAATTAATTGAAAAATCTTTCTATAAAATTTTGTTTTGCTACAAATACTTATGCATTTGCATTATACTAAAAATCCTAACTTAAAAAGTAATTGCATTCTATTTCAGAGCCTGTTTCATAATATTCAAATAAAAAATACAAATAAATTTTTTATCATATTAAACTTCATGTGTTTAATGCATTCATAAAAGTAATGATAAATAAAAAAATATTATTTAAATTAGTGTTTCTGCTGTTTTAATTGTAGTATAAATTAAAAACGCTTTATTCTGTTAATTTTTATTAAAAACTAAAAATACTCAAAATATTTTTTTAATTTTAAAAAGCAATTTCAATAAGGAAGATTTAAATATAATGAAAATAGTTTTCAAAAATCTTGTGAAATTTTACCAGCGAATTGTTTTTTGAAATTATTATTAATTATTCAAATGAGATCTTTATATAGTTGATTTTTAAAATTTTTTATTTAAATAATTATCATCACGTAGGTTTTACAAGCATTTGTTATCTATAAAAAATATATAAACGAATAAATAAGTATATATTATAAAACAAAAACTGAAATTCTAAAACATATTGACCAATTAAATTTAACTTGTTTTTAAAATATTCAATGATAAATTCTTCAATGTCTATAGAAAATTTTAATTCCATGCTCTTACATAAGCAGCGCGAATCAAGTAAATATACACTTGTCGCTCGGTTGTGGATGAAAATTTAAGCATGCTGAATACTTCGTTTGGTGGAAAGCTCCGCCTCAATTTGTTCATACGTGACGTCTTTCGTGGATGGTTGGTGGATAGCTTGTGGACAGCTGGTAGTCATCCACCATGTCCGGTTGACGGTGACCGGGTTCTACTGTTTTGTATCAATGTTTGGCAATACAGATTTTATCAATGTTTGGTATTTTTTTTTATAGTTTGGTTTCACTTCACATGATTGACGGTAGTAATTGATTATTGTTTATTTGTAGTTATTCCTAGTGGCTGTTTATTTTTAGACTATTCGCCGTAATTTGAAACAAGAAGGAGTAGTCTGAACGTCGTTATTATTTAAAGTAACGTCTGTATATATTGAAATACTTTTTGTCACTGGTTTTCCTTTAAAGAATCATTATGAAGAAAAAAGTAATTATATTTTTTATTTATCGAATTAAAATAGATTTTCATAATCAAAAAGATTTATATCTTTATATAATAATTTTCAAAAATACTTTGTTTCTTGGTGAATGAAAATTATCTCTTAAAAATAAATTTCATTTTCCTTTATTAATGTTATTTATAAGAAAAATGTTATTTATCATTAATTATCTGTTAGGAATTCTTTATGTAAAATGATGCGCTAAATTTGGTAATTTTAGCGCATCATTTTACATTTGTAATTTAAGCATAATCTTTAAATTAAGAAAATGGTACATTTTTTATGAAATTAAAATATTTGGATACATTGTTTTATTTTGACGGTGATAAATATTGATTGAAGCCTAAGATTTAATTTAATAATTAAGAATACAGAATGGAAAAATTATATACATGTTTCACTGCATCTTACCATATGGTAGATAAAAATCAGATTCTTGCAGTATATTAAGTGCAGTTGTCAAGTCAGTGTTTAATGTTTGTCAGTCATTTTTGATTCAGTCATCATTATTTTCGGTTTCTTTTTTCGTTTCTTTTCTTTTTGAAGCTGATATTTATGTTTCTGGAATTTTATCAAAAAAATTAATTTAAATATTCTATTTTGAGTTTTTGTTATTATTGAGTGAAACTATTTTTATTACTATTAAAAAAAATTGGCTAATTTTTATCCTATGCCAGACCTTGGCATGACTGTCATTAGTCTGAGACAGACAAACCAATTGTTCTGAACGACAAACAAAATGAGAATTTTTTTTAGCAGAGTTGACTGCTGCTACATCACTAAGTCCAGAACAAGCGATCAAGTGGTCTCCAGACATGTCAAAGGCACTGCATAGGGGGCAAGTTGGGGTGTCTGCCAAACCAAATCTGTTTAAATGTTTTAAAAGGTAGTCATGTCCTGTTTTGATTCCAAAACCAAACCAAACCAACAGCCCTGGGCAGGTAATGAGGGATGGGATTTTCCATCAACTCACTCCAATTTTTTCCCTCCTCCAAACCCTTAAAAAACCCTCTAAGAATCACTTTAAATCTAGCATTGACAACTCTTTTAACATTCTAATAGTGAACAGGTGGATCAGGCTATGGGAGATTGGAGCCATTCTTGGCCAGAGAATCTGCAATGATTTTATTGCAAGCATTTTTTACATGAACAAATTTTGATAGTCCAGAATCTTCTGAAATCATTCAAACAATGGATTGGTATTTTGTTTAATGTTTATTGCAATAAATTCTAGTTTTGTCACATGAGACGATATACACAAACTGTGAAGAACTGAAATCGAATTTTTTTTTAATTTGTCAATATTTTACACAAATTTACCTTTTTAAATTGAAATATTGATTGTAAATATAACTTTTGAATTATTGTGCAAAATTGAATGCACATGACTCTTTGATTTATTCAAAGAAGGTTCTATTTCATTATGTTTCATATAACAATTAAAATGATTATTTTTCTTATAGCATCAATATATTCTGGATTTGAAGTTTTTAGATTTTCTTGTCATGGTTTCGCAAAAATTTCATTTTTAGATTAAAATAAATTGTCTGCAAGATCTATTGTGAATATTGTTTAAAATAATACAAAACTGAATACATATGCTTTGAAATTCTCAAATATGTTTTATTTTATCATATATAATAAGTCAAACAGAAATGATTTTCTCAGAGACAGCATTTCTTGGTTGCCCTTCCCAAACACCTTTACTGTAATTCTTATCAATGCAAGAGATTTTAAATCATTGTGTAAGTCATTGTAGCAGATGTTTTGTTATTACACATCAATTTCATTTTATCTTCATGCTGTTTTTTGTCAAGTCTTATCAAAAGTAAAAAAAATCATGCCCAAAAATCTGTTCTTTATAACTCCAAATACTACAAACTTCTGATTTTTCAAAAAATCACAGGGAATATAATTTCACAGCTTTTGATGTTATGTAATTTTAAGAGGTGTGTTCAGATGACTTTTACAAAAATTCAATCAGACATAGTGATTTGTAAAAGTCATCTGCACTGTAAATAGTGTTTTTTTTTCCCATTACCAAATCCTTAAAACTTTAGTACTGCCCTTTATATATATATTCAGTAAGAAATCATGGTACTTTTCCGTTTCACACAGTATACACATAAATAAAAAAATTTAAATAATATTTTTTTATTTATTATTCGCACAGTATACACATATTTTTTTAAATAATGTTATTTTACATAAAATTTTTTAAATTTATTTATTTAATTGTTGTTCCCGTGTTCACGCTATGCGTGGAATGATGGATGCCAGAGCCTCCATCATTTTTTTTTGTATTTACTTATTATATTAGATTACAATTTATTGGGTGATGCATACTTCAAAATCTTATTATCTTTTTTAAAATATTTTTTATGTGAATTTGTTATATAAAGATATATTTTTAAAATCCGATTTTTTCTAGAGAGATTTTATGAAATTATTAAATTTGTATATATATTAGCATAGCATAAAATTATAAAATGGGGGAAAAAGAGTCGAAATAAAGTAGTTGACAGTAAAAGGCCGTCATATGCTTTGGAAACGTAGCAGTAAAAGGTTACCAGCGGAGATATTCCCTCTAGTGCCGGTTGTATCATTATTGCCTACTTTATCGCCGGCGAAACGGAGAAGTACCGAAATCATTATTAAACTATGAAAGTGAACGATGCATAGTTAACTTTTGTTATTATTTCTTTAATCCCAAAGGAAAGCAGCTATCCAAATGGTTAATGCTGTGTGTATTTTAGTTCAACAGTTCATGTGTTTGAATACATCTCAAACTTGGGTGTTTGCAATGGTTCAGAATTTATTTTAAACTGGGTCTCAGTCTAATTAGGCCTCATGTGCAAAGAAATAATCATTGAATGACAAACAAACCAAATATACTGTTAAAAATATCCTTATTTATAACAAGATGTTAAATAAATCTGAATAAAAAGTGACCAAAAATTGTTTTATTTAAAAATTTCAAACTAAAATTGTAATCTTTTTTTACCTAAAATTTTCCAACATAACAAAAAATGTTAAAAATAGAAATATCTTGAATATAATATAACAATGGAAAAGGTGTACAATTAAATAATAATATTAATTGTTCTTTGAAATGATTGTTTTAATTAACTGAATAATGAGCAGTGATATTGTCTATATTGCAAAATGTGGAATTAAAATGTAAGTGGAAAATTGGGAAAATATCTTGAAAAGCATCATAGTTTGAAAAAAATTACTTAAATCTTCAAATCAAACTATACTAAAAAATTAACTGTATCATTTTTATTCTATAAACTCACTTTTCTTATAATCATTTGAAATTATATACGTAAAAATTATGTTAGTTAAAAATTTGAAAATTTTTCATTTTGTTTTGTTCCATATACATGATATGTAATATTATCTGATTTTTTGTTCTAATGTTAGTATTTCAATGATTGTTGATACTTTAGTAAATATTTTCCATTTCAATAGGTGCTTTTAATGGGCAAAAGTGGCTCTGGCAAAACAAGCATGCGGTCCATAATATTTGCCAATTACATTGCTAGAGACACAAGACGATTAGGAGCTACAAGTAAAATTGTTTATGCTATCTTATACATTGAAATTCTATTTATTATTTTGCAAATAATATAAATATGTATTATAAATGTAAATTGCAATTTTAACATTAATTATTTATATACCAGTTATCTTGGCAATTACTTTTATGATTTCCAAACTGAATAAATATTCTTTAGGTGCTTTATTATTATGATGATGTATTGTTATCGATTAAGAAAATGAGAAAATGGTGTGTGCATGTATATACATACCAAGTTTAACTTTTTTGATATGAATTTATATTTGCATGATGTAATAAAATATTTAATTCATACTTTCTGATGATCATAAATCTGGTGGGGTTTTTTTTTTTTTTTTTTTTTTTTTTTTTTTAAGTAAGATGGATAGAAACAAACTATGCACATCAAATGTAAAAAAAATGAAATAGTGTTTATATATTTTTATTGTAAAGTATAAATGCTAAAATGAGTTTTGCTGATTAAGATTTCTCACTTGAACTTGTTAAATATGAACTATCAACACTAAAATGTTTTACAATGCAGACGGGAAAATGTTTTACAATCACTGACAAAATTAATAATTTAAAAAATTAATTGGCTACTTAAACATTTATGTTCAGAATTGAAGATTTATTTATAAAGTCATTGGTATCAATTTTAGTTGAATTATTAAGAGCTGGAAGAAAAACTTAAATGTTAAGCCAAATAAATCAAATGTTTTTAATGTTATTGGTAGAAGGTCCTTTTAAAGTTGTGTAATTTTGTATAATCGTATAAGAACTATTGATTTCTATCATCCATCATTGATTATATCATTAGATTCTGTTGAATATTAATTTATTCACAAAAATATTTTTTAATTTTTGGCTAGTTTTTTCCTCACTTGATGAGCTTATATATTGAAAATTATAGTCCCATTAATGATTGTTTTGATTTATTTTATTATGTATGAAGTGTTATTAGTTTATACATATAAAACATGTTTTTAATTCCTATTTATAAGTATCCAATAAGTTATTACATATATAAATAACCAATGGAAGTATAATTTATAACATTTGCACATAGATTACTTTCATTGATATACTTAATAACTGAAATAATAAAAAAGATAATTTATCTTTGCACAGTTGATGTGGAACATTCTCATGTCCGTTTTTTGGGAAATCTTGTCTTAAATCTGTGGGACTGTGGTGGTCAAGAGGCGTTTATGGAGAATTACTTTGCAAGCCAGAGAGATAACATTTTTCGAAATGTAGAGGTAATTTGAAATACTTGTCTTGTTTTTTTAAAGGAATTGACAAATTTTTACCCTGTTTGATTTTGTAATCTATTGTCCCATAGTAAAAAGACATAATTTTTAAAATGTGAATGCATGTTGCATTAATTTTAGATATTTTTTAATTTTAATGATAACTATTTTATTGCTTGCTGAAAATTTTATAGATAAGTATCTTTTTCAAGTATTAGTGTGCTGTTTTTTCAATAAAATAAAAAAAAATTACCATATTTTTTAGTTTTAAAATTTTACTGATGAATTGTAAAATTTTGTGTTTTTATATTTAAATAACTTTTTATTGATATGTGCAGGCAAGAATTTGTTTATGTAGAAAATTTTCTTGCTTGATAAATTATTATATAAACACATATTAATAATGAAATTTATGATTCATAAATATTTCTCTGAACTAGCTTTATTTTAGAAATCAATAGTGAATTATTTGGAAAAGATGATTTTTTTTTTATCTTCTGTGTTCAATTGAAAAGTAATCTGGTATATTATTCATATTAAAAGGACAATTTGAAGCTAATAACATACAACTACATTACATTATATTATATATATTTATTTTGAATCTGCATATTTTGATACATAAGTGTAACTAACTTTTTTATTTGAAGTGCTAAATTTGAAGTTCAAATTCTTCTCAAATTCATATTCTGCTGGAATTGCTCACATAAGTGTGTCAAGTAATTTTATCTGGATCTTTGATGCCAGTTTAACAATTTCAGCAAAATATAGTCAAACAGTACACATATATTTTTAATATTGAATTTTATAAATTTTTGAATTTTATAAATTTTTGAATTTTATGAATTTTATAAATATTTAGTTCGAAAAATTTTCAGCAATAATGTATTCAGCATTGAAAAATTGAAGTTATTTTTTGAAGTGTTAAGAAATGTTTCAGTACATGTCTAAATAGTTAAACAATTTTCTTTCAAACTGAGTATTATTCTGCATCCTGAAACGGCAAACATATCAGTTGTAAAAAGTGTCTCAAAATTAAAAAAAAATTTTTTTTTTAAGTTTCTCCATTAATTTATTTGTTTTTGGTGATTGAGTGTTACACATTCTTTAAAAGCATTTTATTCTCTTCTGTTATAAATAATTGTAGAAAATACTTTATAGAGAATACCTGTTTTTCATTTATGATTGATAATTCATTTACCTGTAATTATTTTGGAAAAATAGAATCAAATATAAAATTAATTTTTTGTTCTATTTTTATCAATGTTAACATTGATCTTAATGGGAGTATTTATGAAAGTAATGTTTATTTCACCTTGACAAATATCTAATTCTTTTGATTATTTCCAGGTTCTTATTTATGTGTTTGATGTTGAATCTCGAGAATTAGAAAAAGATATGCATTATTATCAGTCTTGTCTTGAAGCAATTTTACAAAGTTCCCCTGAAGCTAAAATATTTTGTCTCATTCACAAAATGGACTTGGTACAAGAAGATCAACGAGATGTGGTAAAATTTTTAATTCATGTTAAAAAAATATGTAATTTATTATGTATGCAGTTTATAACATGTTCTTAATGTTTACTATGTATAAAATTGGATCTATATTTTATGATGGTAAATTTTTCTAAAAGTTTAATACTTGCTTTTAAAAACTGTATAATAGTAGTAGTCTTCAAAGCAGTGAAATAAGTATTTTTTTTTTCTTGAATCATCTGGAGCTTGATTAAAAAGAAGGGAAAGAAAGAGAAAATGCTATTTGATCGAATGACTGTCTTTTGAACTTGACAAATCTTAAAATTTGTTAAAAATTAATAGAATTTTTTACTGAGAGTTATAAGAAAACTATGCTTTTCTAATGCTGTATATATATGTATACTAAATAGATCAAAAAGTCTAATGACTTAGATAATATTACCAGTATCTAACTAAAAAGATGTTTGAAATATAAAAGTTGACTAAAAATTATTTTTTTCTAAGTTTTTATGAAAATATTTGAATTTTAGTAAATTAATTTATTGACTCTAAAATTAAATTCATTAGTTTTATCATATATACCAGTATAATTAACACATGTTTTTAACTTCAATAAAAATATTTAAAAATCAGGTGGTTTTAAGTTATATATTATTTGTTTTAATTAAGTTTAAATCTTCAGGATATATGTTTTTAAAAAGTCATAAAAATTTGGAACACAAAATATAAAATAAAAATCTACATATCTGTGAATATAATGTGCATGGTGAATTTGCAGGGTACATGTTTGAGATATTGGACCCAGTGGAATTCCATTTATCTGTGTATATAATTTTTCTCTATTATGAATTTAATTATCATGGATGCAAAATGTACATAAATCTTATATGTAATAAATTAAAACTAAACTGAAATAATTGAATGAATTCTTAGTTAAATACAATCTACCTTCACATTTAATATTACTCATACTGAAGTCAAATGCTAGCTTGAAAATTCAAATGTCAGCAAATTTTTTAAATCATTTATGTGCTTTTGGTAATCTTTTACATCTTTTAAAAGACATTTTTATATGAAAAAGTACTGCTCACCTTGTCTAGTGGCCAGAGTGCCTCACTAGATAGAAAGGTCCTGGGTTCAAATCCCAGTTCCGGGTATGGATATACTTTCTTTGTCTGTTTATCTTGTCTTTGTCCTTCCTTTGTATGAATGGGTTGTGAATGGTTGCCTACTCTATAAATGGGTACCTATGACATGTGTGTACTGAGGAAGTAGGACTTTGCACTAAAATATAGTTCAGTTGGAAAAGTGGAGCAGCACACCCCATATTGCCAGCCTAGCTGGCACAAGACAACAATATGAAAAAAGCAATTATTCTAGACAATTATTCAAAGTAATATAATAGAGTGTTAAAAATAATTTTATGTTACATAAATTTAAATTAAAATTTTATTTCCTCTAGATTTTCCGTGAAAGAGAAAATGACTTGGCACGCTTATCAAGACCATTAGAATGCATATGCTTTCGAACATCTATATGGGATGAAACCTTATATGAAGTAAGTCATGTCTGATTTTCTGTTCAATTTTTAGTGGAATAGCCATGGTCATTTGTGTTGGAAGTAGTTTAAATACTAAACTTTTTCTTGTTTAAACTGTCCCATGTATGCCAAAAGTGATCATAAAGCAGCAAATATATCTGTATTGATTTAATAAGCTTTGTTCATGCTAAATATAAGTGAGTTGTTTTCTTCAATGCTGCAATTTATTTTAAAATACAATCAAATTTTAGCCCACTGTCACCCAATTTAACCATCGATCTTTGAATAATGTTTATTTTCCTCTGAATAATTCTCTTGAAGTATTATGAAAGTGACATACACAAAAATTTTATTAATCAGTTTAATATTTATCTATTTGTATCTAAACATTTCATATTTTCTTTTTTGCTCCTTTCTAACTGTATTTATTTTTTAATACAAAGCTCCTTCAAGAACAAAGAGTCAATATTCCTAAAATATAATTCCAATTTAAAAAATATGTGATGCACTAATTTAAATTAAACTGTATACAAAGTGTGAAAAAATACAGAAAAATTTCAGTGCTATGTATCTCAAATATTTGTTAATATTCTTATTTGTGCTTATAATATTGCTTAATATATTGGATTGTGTTTTTATGGAAGGAAGGTTCTAGGCTTGATCTCAGTCACTGTTGAACAACAGGTGATGGATTTTGCATTTCTGCCTTATATGCATAGGTCTGTTCAGATTTTCTTGGTTTTCCTACCTTGCAACATATGACAATGGGCTATTATGTATGAAAAGTTCTCCTGGAAAGCAAAAGCAGCAGGTGTTTAAATGTTTTACAATGATTTTTCAGCTTTAGACAATCTTAAGGCTTGTCTGCAATGTGAAATATTTTATCTTCTCAGACATTCTAAAAGCTTTTACAAGTTTAGGATATGAATGAGTATCAATAACCATTATTTTGCAATTGATATTTGAATATACTTGTCAATAAGCAATATTTTTGTAAAAAATATTGTAAGAGCAATCAAATTCTTTGGAATTAAAAAAAGCTATGTCTATTAAATATGGGTTTCATTCTTTTCCCAGTCCTTTTCCCTTAGCTGTCACTGGATATAAAGAAAAGGGAAATAGAAACTGTAAGTAATTATAGACAAACTAGTTAATGCAAGTATTTCTAATTTTATTCTGTTGACTAATAGGTAATTGATTTCAGAGGAACTAATTTAATGGATTATTACAGGAAGTAACCTTTTTATACTTTTATTAAATATAGAAGGGTAAACTGAGAAATAATTTAAAAAGGACAATTGAAAATGAAGAGTTAAACCATAAAAAGGATTGTCTCTAATTGCAACATATGTATGTGGTCTAAATATGTTTTCAAAACAACATTAAGATGACGATTAAACATTAAGTATTAAAATATTTTACAATTAGCAATTCTGAATTTAAATAAACTCTATTTAAGATCCCTTCATTTGAAATCTAAGATTTTTAACTCATTGAGCAATTGTTACTAGTACATTACTGATTTAAAAATAAAACTGATTTTATTTTTCCAATAAGTTATCACAGTGATTTTCTGTTTATGGTAATTCAAAACATTCTAAAGCTTCAGAATTAATTTTCTCATTATTATATGATAAAATTAAAAAATTTTCCTGTTTTATATTTTAGCAATTAATTTTTATTCAAAAATTTTTTTCATCTTGTTCAGAAGTTGGCTTCTATCTTAGCCAGTTTTTAAGATGTGGGAAATAAATGTGGCTTTTCTGCATATGCATCTCTGTAAGTGCTTGGAATTTTCTCCCTTGCCACAAGTGAATTTGGTCCATAATTGATGAAAAATCCTCCCAGAGGAAGAGACATGACAAATGTTCTAATTCTTTATATAATTATTATTTGCCTGTCTGTCCATATGTGGTGTCAAGCTATATTAAAATACTTCAATTAGTTAAAATTCCATTATCAGAATTTTTCATATAAAAAATTCAGTATATTTTTACATGCTGACAGGACCAGGGGAATATTTTATTTTTGCAATTAAATTTATTTTATATTAAAAAATCTTTTATTTCTTACTGATATTCACATCTATGAAGTTTCTTGTATAATGCCAATTAAAAAAATAATAAAAATGTTTACTTTTTATATTATATTATTGCACTAAACTTTTTTTTTCTTAGGCATGGTCTTCAATTGTGTACAAACTCATCCCTAATGTCCATCAATTACAAGCCAATCTTAAACAGTTTGCAGATATTATTGAAGCTGATGAAGTTCTTCTGTTTGAAAGAGCAACATTTTTAGTTAGTAAAATTGTATAATAGTCAGTTATTCATATTTGAAGTATTAAAAAAATATTTTTAAAGTGAAAAATGAGCTTATACAAATTACAATATATTTGTGTTTTAAGAATGTAGTTCTTAATTACTAGATAAACCATCGTTGTCTTTTTTCTGTTGTAGGAACAGTTTTCTCTTATTGAAATATTAACAAAAATCTTCAATTCAAAAATTGTTTTATGATAACATGGTGAGATTACAAAATTTCCTCACTTACATTTTGAAATAAAATTCTGTAAGTCTTAAAACTTCCATTCTAGCAATTATATAAAAATTAAATCCTAATATCAGATTAAAATAATTGATAAGTCCAACTTGGCTGATTTTGTTAATAAATGAAATGTTATTTGCAAATCATTCCCAACAATTAAATTGTTGTTAATGGTTAATATTCTCAGTTAATGAATTCACACAAATGTTACCGTGATTAAATCATTTGAGACATTATCCTTTGAAATTTGCTAGTGCATTTTTATTTTTGAGTTGGGAACTTTCTAAAAATTGAATGTTAAGGAAAGCAAACATACTATGTGTGTATATTATTTTTCCCATTTTATTAATGTGTGCATTTTTTTAAAAATAATTGTTATTTTCTAAATAATACAATGTTGATTTTTGAATTCAGAAGAGCAAACGTGTTTTTCACATTGCTTTGCAATAATATCTTTGAGAGAAGAAATGTTTGAATAGATGTTTATTTTGTATTACAATTTGTGTAATGAGATTATATGTTATAGTAGATGCTGAAAAAATAACCTTTATTTTATTTTTGTGTCCAGGAAAATAGTATCTAGAAACAAAAATAAATATTGAGGCTTATATTTAAAATTACATTTTAACTGCTGAAAAAAGTTTGAGTCATTGGTGAATTAAAAGAATAAATTTTTTTAGTCTTAAGTAGAACATTTTTTCATAAATTAAAAAATATTCTAGCTGCTAAAAATTAAAAAAAAATGTCTTTAATTTTTTTATAAATCAAGACATTTTCTGCTACAAAAATGGCTCTAATTTGCTTTTGTGCATTCATTGTATTTGGTGTCTACTGAATAAATCCCCATGTTTTAAGAGGGTTGGAAAGCAAAAAGCCTTCATATAATGAAATTCATAATATGAACTTTATTATTGACTTAGTCATTTTGAAACATTATATGTTTCAAAAAATTCAAAAGTAAATGGGAATAGTAGAAAATAATTTAATAAGTAGATTATTGTATCTCAATAATCAGCTTATGAAGGTATGGCCCATACTATATAACATTCAGTCAAAAAATTGCTATATTGAATGCTACAAGTTGAATATATAGATGTACATGGATGTATTTTTATGTGAATAAACATTTAATGAACATTTAAATTTATTTAACCAACATTTTTTTTCTTTTCTTTACCAAAAATATTTTTCTTTGAAATTCACTAATTTCTATTTACATTATCTGATAATAAAATTTGAGGTGTGCATCCATTGTTGAATTGAATTTGTTGCTTCAAATATATTCTAAGAGAATATTTATCAACTGTATGTAACTGGAAATTCACTTGTTAGTTGTTTTAAATACAGTTAACGATATTAATATTCTTATATTAAGAATTTATAGGGAATTCTTTTTATTTAAGTGTATAATATAGCTATTAATCATTTCATTTTTATTAAATTAATTTTTTCCAGAGTTAATTTTGATGTTTTTTAAAATAGCTATTTTATTTATATAATTTCAAATATTAAACTTAGTTAAAGCACAATATGCTACTATTAGTTCATTGAAAAAACTGGATTCATTCTTATTTAAATAATTTTCACATTAATAATAATTGTAACACATGTTATTAAGATTTACTGAATAAATTTCATACAATATGTTTTAATATGTCCTATTTATTGTTATTCTATTCATGTTTTTTTAAACTTCTGAATATTTACCATATTTTCCTGTATATAATCTGCTGCAGTGTATTATCTGCAAGATCTTTTTAGAATAAAAGGAATTACTACAGATAATCCATGTCAATTTTTAGGCGAATAGTCTAGAATATATAATGTTGTATCACATAAAATAAAGAAAAATATACAGCATGATTAAAAAAAATTTTTTTTGAACAGAAAAACGATTTATTTTGAAAAATAACCTATTTCCTATTTAGATCCACCTTATCACAAAGTGTGATAAACTGAGATGAAAGCACCAGATCTATATCAAAAGTGATAATTAAAAAAAGGGATTCTAGTAAAACTTATCGATTTTTAATCTGTAATAACATTTAAAACATTTGAGACATATCTTAAGGATTTGTTTCATTTATAATTAAATGGAAGAAATAAATTATATTCAAACTGCACATTGGATACACTTTTTCGTTTGTACTGTGTATGCTTTGCTTTTTTCACCTTACAGGCTAACATTTTTGTCAACATTTTTTAAATTTTTATAGCTTTTAGTTTAAAATCTGCTGTGTAACTTTTGATGTTTTTTCTTTCAAAAGATGATATACAAACTTGAATATTTTCAAAATTAAAAACCTTGCGTGAAGAAAAAATGCAAAATTAGGACAGCCAATATGTAGCAACTGTAATATCTTTCTGAGCAATCGAATTTGCTCTTGAACATAATTATACATAACTGATTATAACTAAAATAAGTCAGCTGAACATTGCGCCATCTGTTATTTATTTTATAAAACATAAACTGAATTTCTTTAAAAAGTTTTATTTTAAGCTTTTCAGATGGGGAATGTTTTTTTATAAGATAATCCATGGTGGCATATAATATGCATAATGGAATTGTTCATTTTTTTTAACACTTAATCCTTAGATAGCATACAAAAAATATGGTATTTGAAAAGGTTGTCAGGTTGGATTGTTAATAAAACTAGTATGTTTTTTATCAGTTCATGTAAAGTTAAATTTTGATGTATTACATAAATATTTTAAAGTCTACAGTTTCTTTAAATTAATCAAGTTATACTTTATGCTGTAACTTTTTTTGTTGTTTCAGGTCATAGCAAGAGCTGAACGTAAAGAACATAGAGATGTGCATCGATTTGAAAAAGTGTCAAATATAATTAAGCAGTTCAAACTCAGTTGTAGTAAAATAGCTGCACAGTTCCAAAGCATGCAGTTATCTAATGGAAATTTCTCTGCTTACATTGATGTCTTCACACCTAACACTTATGTGATGGTTGTCATTTCTGATCCAAATATAAGTGAGATAAATTTTTCATTTATTATTTGCTAATTTATTGTTGAATAAATTTAAAACGAAAATACTTACATATTGGACTTAGTTGAATGTACTAACAGAAATAAAAGTACCATTTGCCTTTTCTTAAATATTTTTCACTTCTATATGTTAAAGTTCTATATAATAATTACTTTAAGGAAACATTTTTTTACTCTTTCAATTACCTTTTTTGAGTGAAAAATATGTACCATAATAAATACAGTTGCTTATATTACTTAAGTATCAATGAGCCTGAAATATGTGTTAACGCTAAATGTCAAAAAATACACAGATTTTCCACATTATGAAATTAAAAGATCAATATTAATAAAAATGATTTATTTTTTATAAAGAATTGAAAAAGTTCTGTTTTTCCATTTGAACTTATATTGGTTAATTTTGGTTTTTCTATTAATGCACATTTTGTTTCTAATGATATAAAACAGTGTCTCTTAATCTGTGTGTAATGCTATACAAATGTGTCTTGTAAATGTCTCAAGTGTTTCATGAAACATTTTCAAGATGTATTAATACTCATATTTATTTTTATATTTAATTTCTTTTTCTAATTAATTTGATTAAATATGTATTTACCTTAATAACTAATTTTTCAATAAAAGTTCTAATAATAATTCTATTATAGAGCATATTGCTTGAACAAAATACATTTGCAGTGAAATTCTTCTCAGTTATATATGTACTTCTTAAAAAGAATATTATTGATAAATTTCTTTAAATTCTTTGCTTTTTTTAAAAAAAAATTTAATTATGAAATTAAAATGAACAATTATAATAGTGAAAAATATTACATTTTTGAGTAAAAATAGTTATTTCGATGTAATTAGTACAAATTAAAAAAGTGTGTAAATAATATAAAAAAATATAAAAGTAAAAAAATAATATAAAAAATGTATTTTTTGCTACAATATTTAAAAAATATTTTATTTACAAATAAAAATTATGTTTTAATAATTAACAAATTTGGTTCAAATTTATTACGTATTTGTTGTTAAGTGAACAGATATTTTTGCTGATATATTTTGTAAATTTGCTATTTATTTGCAAAAGTAATCAAATTATACATGAATTATTTTTTGAAAGTAACTAAATATCTTGTGCTGAAAGTTTTATATAAATTTATTTTTTAATTTTTGGATTTTCATATTTTATAGTACATCACACATTGGTTTTCATTTAAATTAACCGTGTCAAATTCATGAATTGCATTTGAATCTCAATAAATCTTTCAATATCCTATACCTTTTAAATTTTTTTTAAATGTTATAGAGATTATTTTAAAAATTTTTCAGTATTTATACAAATTCTCTGAAACAATTTGACAGTATTTGTTCATTAATGATTTTGACAGTAATTAGTGAACTTTTTGAATGCATTTGTGTTTATATCAACAGTAGATAAAAACATTGCAAGTAGATCAGGGAAAATGGCTGAAGATGTCCCAGTTGGATAAATCAGTTCTTTATTCATCACACTGATAGTATCTGTCAGTCTGTGTTTTTGCTGATGTAAAATTTCTGGAATCTTGTACCTCAGCTCATAAACTGATGCTAGTAGTATTTGTTTTAGAAAATTTTCCCATGGCCATCTTTGAATTCCTTGGTCTTGATATGAAAAAAAGCAAACATGAAATTTATGTTTTATTTTACCATTGTTGCTGATCAGAGGTGGATCAATGCGATATTAGCTTGCTAATCATAATGTGACTCTGCAGTATTTGATTGTGAATCAGTGTAATTATATAAACTTAGATGGCTGCTGAATTTCTATTTCTGATTTACTTAAAAATTCAAATTTTGTTTGCAGCTCCTGCCATCACTTTGTTAAATATCAAGAATGCCAGAAAACACTTTGAAAAGTTAGAAGGTGTAAGGCAACCTCAACTGCTTGCCACTCAGTAGTTAAAAGGGAATCTCTATTAACTCAAAAAAGAACATTGACTGCTGCTGAATTTCTCCAACTTCATATGTATGAAAATTTGTAAAAATTTGTTTTCAATTATTTTTATGCTAATGATGGCAAATTGTATATTGTACATTTATATATATTTTGTATGTATATAAAGTTGATTATATATGACTGATGATGTTCAATTATCATTAAAGTTTTCTCTTATATATTGCAATGCATATTTTATTTATAATCATACAATCATTTATTTCTGTTTATGCATTATTATATTGGATTCATTTAAATATTGCTTGTTTACTTTTTACAAGCAGGTTTAAATTTGAAATTCCAAATATGATTTCAGTAAAAATTGAATAGAAAACTATCATGTGAATCCTTTAATCTTATTCATTATCTACATTAAGAAGATTTAGTGCAAATCTCAAAAATTAAAATCTAAATAATCCAAATCAGATATTTAGATAATCTTGCTTTACAATCTCCACACTTATAAATACAATTCTTTCATTTTAGAACCTCTGTAATATTGATATTTTTGGCCATTTCCTTGCTATCCATTTTACAGAATAATGCTAAAAGATATTCTTAAAAAAAGAAAGAAATTAGATTTATTCAATAGTACAGTAAAAGGCAAATCTTATTTTGGTATTTATCTTCAAAATCTTAAATCTTAGTCTATCCTAATAATATACTTTTTCACTCTAGAAATGGACATTTTTCAATAAATTAAAAAAAAAAAAATTTCTCTCAAATTTAATGATTAAATGAAAGAAATATTAATCTCCAAAACATTTTAGAAGAAACTTTTTACAATTTTGCTTTTATCTGTTAAAAATATAACAATTTTTAAATGATGAACTTCAAATTTCCAAAACTTTTGAAATCGTAAATTCCTCTGATACATTATATGTAAAAAAATTCCAGCCTTTTCAAAGAATCTTAAAATAGTAATTTCCCTATCCTATATTTTACTATTAATCCAAAGTGTTATTATAAAAACTAAATTTCTCTTTATTATTCGTGATTAAGAATCTGAATGAACCAATTTTTTAGTATTTAGGTATATCTCTTGAAAATATAAAATAAAAAATGTGCATTAAAAATAATAGAACCAATCACTAATTTTACAGCTTCATATATAATTGATAATATTTCCTAAGTTGACTTAGAAAATTTATTCATGGATATTCATTTAAATAAAACATAATTAGATCTCTCCAAATTTTTTATCTATATTATATAGTTAATGGTGAAACACTTTGCATATGTAAATAGTATTCCCTAAAGCTCTAAATTTTCAAATTTTCAGCCAATTTATATCTTCTTCTTCTTCTTCTTCTTAAGGTTGGGTTTGCATGTCATTGGGCACCTCTGCTTTTATCAGCATTTTGTACTATTAACTCCAAACCCAATGTTTCCTAGTTCCAGTTGCTCGAGTCACTCACTTTATTAATAAAGTCTGATAACCCTTTAATGGAGCCTAGGTGTAACTCTCTAGTATGGATGATGCCTAAAGAAGTTAATCTAGGGAGGGCAAGAGCCTCGCATTCATAAATGATATGCTCTGCCGTTTCCTCTTGCGTTTGACATTTCCAGCAGATAGGGTCTTGCTGAAACAGTTCCATCTGGTCAGAAAGTCAGTCATGCTAGGGATAGCTTCCTGGCTTTCACCAGAAGATGGTTTGGAGGTCATTTCTACCTCAAGTAAAAGATTCATTACTGCCCCTTTACAAGATTGCCTCTGAGTTCCCTTGTCTTTTTCAGCAAGGTCTACTTCAGAGGCATCACCTGCAAATGCAGAAAGATTTGTTATTTCCCTTGTCTTTTCAGCCACAAGATAACAATTAATAAGTTCAGGTAATATAAGTCCACCCAGCATTGCCTGAGATACTGGGCAAGGCAAATTACTCTAGAAGTTTGCCAGGCAACTAGAGGCTCCGTTAAGACACCAATACCGCGGTGCCAATTAGCCCTAGGCACGGATCGCATAACACCAGGGTTTACGGGAGCTGGTTCGCGGCCTCTTATTCTATATTCAAGGCTATCCTGTCATTCCTACAGGACGTTCGGCGATCCACCACCTGCCGATGCGCCTGGTGGCTAGCTCAAGCCCCAGAGGGGTACGCATACCCCCTGGTTCCAGGCAATTTATATCTACATTATTATGGCTGATATGGCAGCCAATTGACTATCTCTCTGGCCTTTGGTTCAACAGTTCATGGATTCAAGTCCCAGCTTAGGAATGGATCTTTGTAGAGTATGTTTAAAATCTGCTTTAAACCCAAGGCCAAGTCTAGTTAGTTGTTTTGTGACTACTACATACACAAATCAAACCTTCGACATCACTGAGAAAAATATTTTCTTATTTAAATGTCTGTTTTCAGATATATAAATGATTTTATGATTTTTTAGTTTCCAAAATTTTGGAAGAATTACTTAAAATATTTATTTAGAAGGACAAAATTTAATTAAACTAATAATAATAATTGTAATTCTGGATTTTTAAATATTTTTATTGAAGTTAAATTTTTAATTAATTTTGTAGATATCTATGATAAAACAAATGAATTTAATTTTAAGATAACTAAATTATTGGAATTTTAATTATTAAAATTTATAGAAGTAATTTTTAATGGGACTAGCTAGAGTTTACAAGATCTGTAAAATTTAAATAATAAAAAACTAGTTGAACGGTTATATATTCCTATCAAAAATAATGACGTCAAAATAAATTTTAACAAATATTGTTTAGCAAGTTGAGCTTTGCTTAAAAAGTAAAAACATTATTAAACTATCGAAGTATCATCCACCTTGAAGATTTTACAAGAAATTTTAAAATACCACTTAGTGTGTGCACTTAGTCTATTAAATTCAATTAATTCTTTGCAATATTATCTTTGCTTTTTTTCCAACATAAATTCATTACTTATTTACTCAGTTAATTCAGTTATTAATTTAAAATTTAACTGTTATATAAAATTCATTTAAATATTAATTACTTGATTTTGAATTCACTTTTATTTGTGTAGCAACATTAATCTTTGGCTTTCACATTTTTGTGTATGTATGCATTTATTTGTTTACTTTTCATTTTTTTTTTGTTATATATCTAACCTATTTCTGTTATGTATTTAGTAGTTTTTTTTGTATTGTGAAATAAATTTTAAACCCTTATTTTATGACGTTATAGAAAAATCTTAGAAAAACCTTATCTTATGGCACCAAATTCTGCTACTGTTTCCATTTGTACATATTTTATTATTTTGTATAGTTAAACATTTGAATTTTGTGATTTATATGTGCATTTGGTTAAAATAATAATAGCTAAATTAATATTAAAAAACCAAAAAATTTTTTTGCATAATAAGTAAAAAATAAAGTAATTTAAATTGCTAAAATTAGAAAAGATTTTTAAGAAATCATTAAAATATTTCTTGTACAAATGAAATTAAGCATTTAGAAAACAAACAAATATAATTTAAATGATGACAGAAAATGTAAAAGTAGAAATTATAAAACCAGGGAATTACAAAGAAAGAAAAAAAAAATTTTTGTTCATTGATAGACATAAAATTTGTCTCTTTTCTTTAGAATGTAAGATAAAAGGCCTTTCGAATTTATTTGTGTGAAGATTCTATGTATATATTTTTATTATAAATAAAATAAATAATTTAAACCATTTTTTGTATGCATGAAATGAAAAATATTTATTTATTTAATTATTCAAAATGGCATTTTTTGTCATTTATTAAAAAGGACTTTTTGAAACGAAATAAATTATATTTAATGATTTCTAAAATTTCAATGCTTCTAATGCCCACTATGATATTCTCTAATACTATGTTATAGTTATTTCTATTTCAATAAATGTACCTTTCAAAAAATATATATAATCCATAAAAGCTTTAATATTAGACTTATTTGTGCCATTAAGGATATGCTTAAAGATAAATTTTAATTTCTTAATTATTTCCAGGTCTTATGTTTATTTAAAATATTTAAGAATTTATTGTAGTGCATAGCAGAAATAAATGAAAATTTAATGGAATTTTTTTAATGAATATTATCAAAAACAAGTAAATATAGTCACTCAAGAATTCAAAATCAAATTTTTTTTCAGTAATTTTTAATATGTTTATTTAAATCATTTTCATCAATTTTCATTTTCACTCTGCAATAACAACCACTGAAACATTTTTTCATTTTGTGGCATGATTATCTTGATACTGTGAATGTTGATGTTTCATTTGCATATTCTAATTTAACATATAAAATTCAATTAAAACTCCTTGGCAAATCATCATTTGTATCAAAAATCAGATAAACGGTATTTTTTTATATCTGAATTCATTACGAAAATTAGTGAATTCAATTTTTTTAATATTTATAACTTGACTTATAGAAGAAAATGAAAGTAAAAATTTACATGATTTTTCCAAATTGTGTAAAATTAAAGGTGGTTTCAAAAGTTTTACTTTTGTAAAAAAAAAATAAACTTAATTTTAAGTTATTATTTAATGAAAACGTTTTTACATTTTTGATAAATGTCTGATTGCAGGATACTTATTTTAATGAAAAGTATATATTAAGAATACTGCAATCTGTGTGTGTTAAACTTCATGGGCATAATATAATATACTAGGTGAGTGTGGCTTCAGTTATGTTATAGTTCACTATTTACTTATCACCAGAATAATTTATATGACTCAAGTAAAATGATTTCAAGAATTATTAAAAAAGCAGTAACCAAAAAGTGTTTCAAAAACATCTTTTAAATATAGATTGGAAATAAAGAAAACTCACTAGACCTACAGACTTGTATAGCTCAAAAACACTGGAGTATAATTCAGGTCCTTCTCTTATTACTGATTTACCAAAATTAAAGGCAGTTGCCACCTTTCGTCTAATAACAGGACATAACTGCCTAGCCTCTCATTTGAAGCGCTTGGGCATTCTTACTGTTCCTTCTTGTCCACTCTGCGACTCTGGATGAAGTAATGGACAGGGACCACCTGACCCTTTGTGAGGCTCTTTGCTGCTCAACGGACGAAGCGAGATATTGGGAGGCAAGATCACTCCTTAGGCAAATGACTTAGGTCTATTTTCTGTCGTTTACTTTTTCGTAACTTTTAGTTCTTTGTATTTTGCCTGGTCATTGGAAATTAAAAAAATGTTCAGAAATGTGCTCAAGTAGTTTTTCAACGAAATCTATTAAATTAATATTCACAATAAAGAGTTTAATTTAAAATATTAAACTTAATTTTAGGAACATTGCATTAATTGAAACTTGATTTACTTATAAGCTTAATTAATTCTCGTTTTGCCTAATAAGCTTTTGTACAGTGCTAATAATTTTAAAGTAGATGATAGTATGTGATAAATGGTTTTTCAATGCTAATAGTTTTCATGGATTAAACACACACATATTTTATGATTAATTTTATTGGGTGCCAATAAAATTGTTTTTTTGTATATATATATAAAGTTTTTGAATATATGTTCATAAATAATGTATTTCATATGTATATAAATTCCCAAATTTTTTTTCAGGATTCCTGTTATTCCAAATTGCTTAAATATTTGAATGTTTTCTAGTAGAAATAGCTGGTTCATGGAATGAAAATAAGCCATTCAAATATTGTTAGGAGTTTTATTTTCTACTCTAAAAGGAGAATTAATAAAAATAGGCAAGCACTTATTCCTTCACATAGCCAACGATGTTTGGAGATTCTTTCGTTGGACAGATGCCAGATAATCGTTTCAAGGGTGCGACTTCCTGTTTGAATGCTTTTTGCACTTCAGTTGCAAATGATTTGTCATGTTTATGGAATATTGAATCTTTTTTAAGTACTTATGAGGGAAGGAATAAGGTGAACTCGGATCATCTTACTGATTTTGATAATAAGTTACGGTTTGACCAATGAAGATATGAGGCCCCGCTTTTAAGGAAGTCGATACTTATCGTGAAAATTTATGTGATAATCTTGAGGTCGCAGAATAAAGATTATGTTTATTATAAAGGAAATTTAATGCTGACAAATCTTTATTTGAAAGATATAATGCTGTTATGAAGGAGCAGTTAAGTGAAGGAATTATTGAAATGTGTGATTCTAATTGTTTTGTCGTTATACAATGCCGCATAGGGATGTTTTTAAAGAAACTTCTTCCAGTACGAAAACAAGAATTGTTTACGATGTTAGTAATAAACGGGGAAATAATATAAGTTTAAATGAATGTCTCCTTTCGGGAGATAAATTAAATCCTTATCTTGTAGATGTTATTCTAAAATTTAGAGTTCATAAAATAGGATTTAACGGGGACATAGCTCAGACATTTTTACAAATGCAAGTTTTGGAATATAATAGGTATTTATTTTTTATCTATTAAAAAATTGCGATAGAATTCAACCCCCTACAATGTTTCATTGTAATAGAGATTGTTTTGGAGTCATCTGTTCTCCTTTTGTTTCAGCAACAACTATCAAAACGCAAATTAAGAATTTCAAAAGTACTTATCCTCTTGCATATGAAATGTTGAATAACAACTTATACGTAGACGACCTGTTTTTTGGAAGTTCTGCGGTAGAAGAGGCTTTCCAATTATCTACTTATGGTGTTTATATTTTGAAAGATGCAAATATGAGTATGAGAAAATTTGACACAAATTCTAAAGAACTTAAGATGTTATGGAAAGATTCTAATTCATCGATTGAAATTAATGAAAATTCTGATTCACATTTGAAGGTCTTAGGACTTAAATAGAATAATGAAGATGATGTTCTGGAACTTCATTTAACATCATTGTTGTCAAATTTAAATGCTAGTAAAGGCACTAAGAGAAATGTTCTCTGTACTGCTGCGAAAATATTTGATCCTTCGGGATTTGTTTCTCCAATTTTGATTCGAGTAAAGTGTATTTTACAAGAACTATGGCAACTAGGTATTAACTGGGACGATGAGTTTTATGGTGAATTCAAAGAAAATTGGTTAATGTGGTGCAATGAAATTAATAAACTTCAGAATTTAAATATTCCACGATATTATTTTCAAGATTTAACATTTGTGGATGAAGAAAGTGTAAAACTACACGTATTTCCTGATGCTTCGCTCAAGTATTTTGGAGCTGTAGCATACTTCAGGTACAAAACTTCAGAAAGTACTTTTAACACGAGTTTTGTTATTTCTAAAGCAGGAGTAGCACCCCTTAAGAAGTTAACACTGCCTCGACTGGAGTTAATGGGATCTGTCATAGCTGCAAGATTAGTCAAACATCATAAAGAATTGCTTAAAAATCTCGATAAAATACATTTGTGGAGTAGTTCTATCATTGTACTCCATTGGATGAAAGGATCTACGACAAAGTGGAAGCAGTGGCCAATAGGGTTACAGAAATTCATTCAAGGAATTACAGATCTAATTAATTGGAGACATTTTGTTGGGAAAAACAACTCAGCAGACCTATTTACTAGAGGAATTGCTTGCAAAGACTTGCATTGCTTCAAGGAAATGGTGGCATGGCTCTGAATGGTTAATCAACTCGAAAGATTCCTGGCCATGTGCACAAAAGCCTGAAATCAGCAATGATGATGAAGAGGTGGAATACGACGGACAAAAACTTGTTACCTCAACAATTGTTTGTGCCAAAATTATGGAACTGGATGGATATAACAGCTTGAGAAAACTATTAAGAGTAATTGCTTGGAAACTGATTTAACAACTAATGAAAAACATCCAATTATACTCTATCAGCTAAGTCTAAATTAACTGAATTGTTAATTCGGGAGTCCCATAAAAGAGTATTCCATTCAAGTGTGTCTCACACGTTAGTGCAACTCAGAGGAAAATATTGGGTTTTAAAGGCTAGACAAACAATGAAATCGCTACTTCGGAAATGTGTTATTTGCAGAAGATTCAATTCGTCTCCTGGAGATTAAGTTTTAGCTTCATTGTCAATTGAACGAGTTGAGCAGTCGCATACATTTGCAATCATCGGAATTGATTTAGCTGGCCCTTTGTTTATAAAGAATGATGACAACAAGCAATATATTTTGTTGATAACATGTGCAGTGACAAAATGCCTTCATTTAGAGGTATTTGGAAATTTATCGACAGACACTTTCGCTAAAGAGTAACGATTCGGAGAGCGATGAAGATT
Source organism: Latrodectus hesperus (assembly GCA_037975125.1). NCBI lineage: Eukaryota > Metazoa > Arthropoda > Arachnida > Araneae > Theridiidae > Latrodectus > Latrodectus hesperus. The sequence continues at coordinate 98,056,838 of CM075856.1, read as the reverse complement.
AGGTGAATTATTTTGTTTTTCATTACAATTTTATTCATATTTAGAAACTAAAGTTTTTATAAAAATGAATGTTTTCATAAATAAATGAATGTTTAAGTTGTGTGTATTGCATGTTAGTGTTAGAATGTGTACTGAAATTTTTTAATGTGGGCGTAACTGCTCGATATATTAAAATTTGAGCTTAAACAAAAAGTGAAATTTGTTAACGTTAGAAATTCAGCTTTATTGCCCAGTTGGCACTGTAGTAGGTAGTGCTACACTGAGGTTTTTTTATGGTGGGCGCCATTACTCGGTACATTAAAAATCGAATTTAAATAAAAAAATGAAATTTGTTAACGTTAGAAATTTAGCTTTATTATCGATTGTCACTGTGATACGTAGCTGTACATTCTTTTTTTAGTTGAGTGCAATGCACGGTATATTAAAATTCGAGTTTTAAAATTTCGTTTCTAGTTATTAGAATTTTAAAACTTCTATAATACTTAATTATAAGGAAATATTCAAAATTTTGATATTTGGAATTCGGAAAAACGCGCGATTTCAAGCTGAAGTTCGAACGCATAGAGCTAGGAGTAGCTCTATGTTCGAACACGATCGGTATTGGTAGACGGATATTACGCGTAGTGACGTAATTTAGGTTGGCGACAGAGCTGTAGAGCACTTGGCGTGAAAATTTGAAATCACACCAAAGCTATACAACTCTGTAAACTTTTACCCTTTTAAACGTGCTGAACAAGATATAAGGAACTTTGGTCAGTTTTGAACGATTCAAAATTTCCAAACTTTTGTTCTTCAAATTACATCAGATGGAAATGCATCTTAATGAGAGCTGCCTGGTGGGGTAGATTTTACGAACGTATGATACGAACTGTAAAGGTTGCTCTTCTCAAAACTGTGGGAAAATCCTCTCTAACCATTGAGCAGTTGCAAACTGTTCTCTGCGAAATTGAGGCTACGATGAATCCTCTCCCAATTACCTATGCTGGAACTGATGCAGATGAACCAAGTGCTCTAACACCGGCTCATTTTCTTTTAGGAAAAAGAGTAACATCTTTGCCTTCTGTAAGACATCAAATTGATTCTCTCTTCCAGGAAGAATTTTATTAGAGATTTCATTTATAGAGAAAAATTGATACATTTTTGGTCTCGTTGGAAAATTGAATATTGACTAAATTTAAGAATGGTTAATTACAATTTAGTTAAAAGTTACATCACCCAGTTTAAGGTTAACGATATTGTTTTGATTAAAGATGATCATTTGCCTAGAAATGTTTGGAAACTTAGCAAAATAATAGAATTACTTCCTGGAAGAGATGGTAAGGTGAGAGCTTGGAAAGTGAAAACAGAATCATCAGTGATTAAACGCTCTGTGCAAATATTGCATAACTTGGAAATTCAGAACTAAATATTTATTTGAATTACATAATTTGAAATTTTACTTTTTAAGAATAGTTGAATTTAAGATTGTATTTTGATCTTAAACTTGAATGTTGTAAAATTCTTATATATTCAAACAATGGTCATATTAACAATAGAGAATTAAAATATTAAATACTTTTATCATTTGAAATTTAATAATTATTTTTAAATCAAACCATATTTAATTATATCTGTTGGCATTTTGAATTGAAATTTTGATGAACCCTTCCATGGTTCATGGGGGGGGAGCTGGATGTTAAGAACTATTTTCTTGAAGGCGGAGCCACACTGCTGCCGCCGTTCGAATCTCTGTAAATAGTCTCTCATTTATCTCTTTCTGTTTTACCCTCTCGAAGGAGCACATCTCGATTGCTCTTGTAATTTTCAATCTAACTTTATGTGTTGTGTTTTATAATAAACATGAGAAAACGTATTTCTAGATTATTTGAGTTTTGAACCAGGGCACACCAGATAATAGATTGCAAAAATCTTGATCGAAAGCATTCTCATTGGTTACTGATTTGTTACATTCACAATAAAACACTTTTTTATGTTGTGTTATTTTCAGAATGAAATATGTTATTTGTAAGCTTTAAAAGTTCAAAACTGTTTAGATATTGGCTACATATTTTATTCTATTTGAACAAACATGGGTACTCCTGATTTTCATTTTTCTTATGATAGACAACCAAAATGAAGGACAATCACAAATATGAGACCTTTGAGTTCTATTTTATAAATTACACGCAGTCATAAAAAATAAAATTTATGTAAATATAATAAAAGTTAGAGTGACAATAGTAAAGTCTTATTCTATATTACAAGTTTGGCCTGATTTTAAAAAATGTTGGCACTAAAATTAAAAATAATAAATTGACATTTTTTTGTGATAGTCCTCAATATTTGGCATAAGTAAAAAATATATATTATCTCAAAACCTCAAATACAAAAATATATCATAAGAAAAAGAACTTAAGTCCCTCCGAAATGTCACCAAGTCTACTGTATTTCATATACTGGGATTAAATCGTAAGCTTGATGGTGTTGTGTTTGCTCTTTGCACTCCCAAGGTTCAATTTTTGGACTGAGCAAGATTAACTCAGCCTTTCATTTCTTCGATGGGTTGATAAAATTAAGTATCAAGAAAACTGAACTGAGTACTATTCTTTGTACAATTAACTTTTGTTCTTAATTATTATTTAGATACATCCAAATGATTGTTTTGTACTCAAGTTATAAACTTAGGTTTCAACCAATATTGCAACATTTGTTGGAGCACAGAAGTTGGAATTTTTAAATTTTTTGTTACCATCTCATACAAGTATTCTCAACTTTACATAAATTGTAGATGATCCATTTTGAATGCTCATGTAAATTTAAAATTAAAAATAAATTAATGTAAAATATAAATTAAAAAATATATTAATGCAAAATTAAATGTAAATTAATGTAATATAAATATTCATGCGAAATTAAATATACACGAATCTTTCAAAACATGTTTCTATTTCATAATATGCCAAATGAGAATCAAGATGGAGTGATTTCTCACAGCATCAATGTATTCCTTTCACAACACTTCTTGGTTGACCCTTCCAAACATTGTAACTGAAATTCTTATGATGGGTAAAATTCTTTAAACTAGATATAAATAGTTGCCATATGTTATAATCTATTTCCAAACCTCAATTTTATTTAATGGCTGCACTGTTCATATTAAATCTTGTTTAAAAATCATGAAAAATAATTTCTATGATGTTACTTTATAGTTAATTTTCACTTCTGCTTTCCAAATATAATATTGAGTAATAATCAGTTCAGGGTTTAAATTCCCATCTAGTGTGTAAATATTTACTCTGATTCCAAATCCACTTTAAATACAGACCCATTATAAATAAGTTCACATGTGCACCTTATCAACAATTTTTAACTTATCAGATAAACACTTTAATTATGTGCATACAAAATTAAAGCACATTTCGGATTTTTTTCTGATTTGATCTGTTTGCCATATAAATCTAATACAAACTCTTGATTTCAACAATTTTTTATTTTATTCAATTTATTCCAACTTAAAAAAAGTTATAATTAACTTTGAAAGGTATGTCATAGAAAAAAGAATCAAATCAATTTAGTTTCAAATAAATTACGAAACTGCTTCCTTTCTCTCTCTTTCACCCCCTCCCCAAACTGAGCCCGTGATATAAGCGAATAGTCGAAAATAATCGGATTCGGTTTTAGAACGAGACGAAAGTGTTCGTAGATTTCAACGCATGCACAGTTTGAGGTTATTTTTTAACTTTCGTGTCTTCTAAGTTTGATTTGTTGTCGCTCAACAGTCATTTTTTGCACACGAGGGCTAATTAGACCGGAACCTATGGTTTAACGTGGATTACGAACACCCATCTCTCCACATCCACGCCACACAAGCGGATGGACTTTGGACGTCACAGATTAACGTTGACACGTCCCCAACCCACGGAGTTCCAGCAACCCAGTGAAGGAGAGTACACCGTGGTCACCCTCCCAACCACTGCCCGCGGCAAATGATGCTTCACTTGGCTGAGCTTACGGGAAGCGGCGTGAAGCTACTGAGCCACTGGAGCTCACAAACATCCATGCCCAAGGTGGGATTCGAACCCACGAACTGTTGAACCGAAGGCAAGAGCGCTAACCATTCGGCTGCCAGCTCGGCTCGTGTCTTCTACGGGCTTGTCGATGGGATTATTTCACCAAATGCACTGCACGTCGTTCTCTGCTTACCACTCGTTTCATGCATGCTTGTTAATTGTATCAAATCTAGCTTACCAATAAAAAAAGAATAACATCTTCTAAATTTCAGATAAGATATTTGTGTATGATTGAATTAGATTTTTAGTAAAATAAGAATATAGTAAAAAATTATATATTCGGAAATGAATCCAAAACCATTATTTAGGCGGAATGAAAACTGTTATTGAACCAATTTATTTTTCTTAGTGAAAAGAAAAAATTACAGTTCAAAGCCTGGTCTTATCTATGAAACTTCCGCTGAGAAGGTAATGTGCTGTGAATACTCGAATATTGTATTAAATGTTCGAATGTTGTGTTGTTGTTGTTACTAATGACACTTGGACAAGCCAAGCTTGCTATGCCTTGACTATGCGAATTTAAGTCAATTGGGAGCGTCTTACGTTTAATCAGAGCACCATGAAGATGAAAGTACGACTTTTGCTCTTCAAATCCTCCGATAGATGGCAGCACCAGAGGACCTACCCCGATTTTGACATTGATCTGAAGGGGGAGAAAAGTTCTTCAGATCATTGCACCTATGGTAACTGCTCAACGACTGACCACAGGACTTTCGATTCCACAGATTTAACGAGCACGTATATCGCATGTACTCGGTGGGTCTTTGGCAGCATTGGGAATTGAACCCACCTTCCGGATGGAAGGCCAATACCCTAACCACTAGGCTACCACGGCCTTCGAATGTTGTTTTTTTTATAGTGAGCTTCATGATGTTAAATATACAAGAATTTAAATATTTTAATATAAATATATTGATTTAAATACGAAATTTTTAAATGTGTGAAACGAGTAACGGATAAGAAGAAAGGAAAGAACAAATTCCTGTGAGAAAAGGACAATCTTAAGGGACTTTTCTTAGCAAAACTCATCAGTACAAGAAGAGGAAGATCCAAGCTGATATGGGTGGATGCAGTCAAGGAAGACTTTAGGGTCCTTGCGACTAGAAATTGGAGGAGTTTGGCTGCAAGCAGAGGTGGCTGCAAGAAACTTTTTCAGAAGGCCTTGGCCCATCCTGGGCTAGCACTTTCAATATTTTTGTGTTCTTCTTGGTCCGCTAATTCCTTGAGTTCATCATCGAAAACTCTTGGTGTTGTTTCTTGCATTTTTCTTCGACGTCTTCCACATTTACATCATATAAACTGATTTGTTTCGCTAATTCCACTATTTCATTTATATCTACAGAGTGTCCAGTGTCATCGCCTTTGCTTAAATCTGGCAAAATGCTCTCCCATACCTCTTTCAAACATTTTTCTATTACCTCCTGCCCAGAAAGGTTTATGTTTTCTACAGCATTCATGATATTGCAGTTTTTCCAAAACTTTCTTATTGATTATTCCCCTTCTTCTCTGCCTGTTTTTTTTTCAAACATCTGTCTAAATATTCGCCGCAGGTAATAAGCCCTAAAATTTGATTTAACGCCTTGATCCATTGGTTGGATTAAAACAGTAGTGTTAGGTGGCAAGAAAATTACTTCGACGGAAATGAATGTTATTAAGTCAGATAAATTCGTTGGAGGGCGTGGAGCATTATCATTTAAAATTAGTGTTCTTGATTCAAGCTTCTTAATTTCGAAATAGCATTTAACAGACGGGCAAAATCATTCATTGAACCAATTTTGGAAAAATTTATAGTTATCCATGATTTTTCATTAGATTCTCAGATTACAGGTAAAGTTGATTTGGATATTCCTTTCATCGCTCTTGGGGTTTTGGAATGGTAAACTAGTAGTGGCATTACCGCTTGCATTACCACCCAGTAGAAGTGTTAAGCAATCTTTTGCAGCTTAAAATTCTGGTACACGTTTTTCTTCATGGGATAGAAATGTTCGTTTTGGCATTCTTTTCCAAAATGGGCCAGTTTCATCAACATGAAATAAACCAATTCTGGAGGATAATTTCCTCATTCATTTTTTGTTTTTAATGTCGCTGAGAATTCAGCAACAGCTTTCGTTTCACTTGCTGCTGCTCCTGTAATCTGTATGTTATGAAGATTACTCAGTTTTTGATTAATGAGTATTAATAATTAATAAAGACTACTCAGTTTTCGATTTCCAAAGTTTCCCTTGGGTTCACTTGCCTCTACCTGAATGTAAATAAAAATTCTTGCTTTTTCCATTATAATAGATTGGCTTAATGTGATATTGTGTTCAATTTCAAAATCCAGATAGAAAGTCGTTTTTCCATTTCCTCTACTGTATTATTTCTAGAATGAGTAATTGTAATTGCAGAGCTTTATGTAGAGTTTCAGCTGCTAATGATAGATATTTTTCTTTAATCTTAAGAACGGTTCTTATTGCTGAAGTTGACAAATTCAATGCAGCATCAATTGGACCAGTATCTAATCATCTAATCACTTGCATTTTCGTTTCTAGTAAAATGCTTTTTCTTGTTACTTTATTTTCGCGTTTTTTATTATTATTCATGATAAAAACAAAAAATCATGATGTTGGTCACTATATCAATCGTTATATTATATAAATTTATACTTACAATAACGTCAACAAATGTTTGAAATGATAAAAGTGCGTTTGTATAACACCGCATTAAAGAAGAAACACAGATAAAGTGCTTCGGATATCGGGAAGCTTAACGCTATAGGTGCAATTTCAGGAAACTCCCACTATTCAAACAAAAGAGCGTAAAACCGAAACAGCGTTAAGCAGGGTCTTGCTGAAAACTAAAAAATAACTTGAATGTTAACACCTCCTGGAAAATTTTTGATTTGACTCCAGGAAAATTCCTGGAATTTGATTCTTCGAAATCTGTACGAGCCTTGGACTGATTTTTAGAGTCAATGAATCCTATAGCCTTTTAAACTAATTTTATGCATGGAACTCAAAATTGAAAGATTTTTTTTTGTTTACCATTAACAGAAAAATAGCTTTTATAAATTTGTTTTCATAAAAAAAGTTTCCTCCAGAAGGCTAGTACATGGTTCGTGTTCAAAATGAACTTAATAATAGCTTTCAACTACTTGGCAGTTCAATATATCGTATGAAAAAATGTCATTCCGAAATCAGTATTTAATTCATATTCTTTTCGTTTCTGGAAAAAATATATTTTCTGTTTGAAAAAATCAGATTCTAAGCCCTTCTAATCCTAAATTATTCTAAGCCCTTCTTATCCTAAATTATTCTAAGCCCTTCTTATCCTAAATTATTCTGATGATGAAAATATTCTGAAGAAAATATGCTTTCTAAAGAAGTTCGCGCGCTTTTTGAAATACTCTATTCTAAAGAAGTGTTACTTCAAGTTTATTTAAATAATTTGTGTTACAGAGCTATTTTTTTAAACAAAGACAGTTGATTTTCGTTTCGAAAGTTCATAATAGTGGTATTTTTATAAATGGGCAAGATGTTCAAATAAGGAAATTAAATGTTGTGAAGTAAAATTTACCCTCACCCTCTATATCAATAGATCTTTCAAAATTTAATTCTGCTTAGAGTATTTAATTTAAACAATTCATTTAATCCCAATCATACAAGCAAAAACACATAAATCTTCAAAAGATTAGTCTTGGACTGAATCAGCTGGTTTGATTGATTCTATTCTAATACCTAAAATTAAAGCACACAAATCTTCTATTTATGAATATTCAGTAATTATTAACATTATCCATGATGTTAATTCAACTCATAAAATAATTCGGAGAATTCTGATATTTAATTTAAGAGCGAATTTTTCAATGTATTTTGAGTGGAGTAAAATTATTTTCGGATTTATATAATACAGATAACGCTGCCGAATTATTCGCTACAATGACTGCATTAGATGTCCAATGACTACAATGACTGCAATCATGTCAAAGATACGCGGGCTGTAACAATAAGGCCCTCGATCGCAATGTGTCGCAGAAAGAAGAATCATGTCCTTTAGAGCATTTAGACTTCACTCGATTCCTCTACAGAAGTTTTAAAATGCGCACACTACATTTGTAAGAAATTTCAAGGTGTAATTCATAGTGAACCAAAAAATTGGATCAATATTCTCAACTCCTGCAAAATTTGATCACGGAATACAACAATCGTTTTGAAGACTTTCACAAAAGGAATGTGAAATGGAATTCCCAATTTTCAACAATCCATTCAATTTTGAAGCTTCACAGGCACCAATTCATTTGCAAATGGAGATGATAGATCTTCCATCGGATAGTATTTTGAAAGAAAAATTTAAAGATATAAACGTTCTTATATTTTATATATATAATATTTCAAGAGTTTGGATAAATACCCGAAATTAAAAACATGCAGCACGCATTCTGTGCATGTTTGGTAGCACCTATTTATATGAGCAAATGTTTTCCGCCATGAAAATAAATAAGAACAAACATGCCACAAGATTAACGAATGAACATCTCCAATCAACTCTTAAAATAACTACAACGAATATGATATTTGACATCAATGAGCTTGTCAAAAACAAGAGAAGTCAGGTATCTGGACCCTCGAGCTCAAAATAATTTCCCTCTTTTATAACTTTGATATGATTTTTAACAAACGCGTATACCATATAATTAAATAAATAAAATGCTATAAATAATATTGATTGAATTTTTATAGAACAGAGGTTGTCTTAAACACCATTTGATGTGTTCTGAATGGTTGTACGAATTTGCTATTGAATAGTGATTGCTTTGAAACACCATTTGTTATGTTCTGAAAGCTATTTACTGTTATTGAACATGTGTTTACACTGAACACCGTTTGCTGTGCGTTGAACGTCGTTGAATGAATCCGATGGTGAACAAGGGCTTTATTTTGAATAAAAATCGTGCTTGGTTGGATTTTGTGGTGTATGGCTCGAAAAAGACAAGTTGTACTAAAATGAAATTAGAAAAATATAGGTTTTTTAAGCCTAAGCAAAATTTACGACCTTAAAATATTGAAAATCGTTGAAAAGTTTATATAACCAGAAGTTTTCAATTAAACCTTATAAATTTTCTCATTACTTTATTTTCCAATCATTTTCTTTCTCGTGACATTTTGGGGTATTTGGACTTCCACCCTTTTGATAAATTATTCACTTTCACATTCTAAATGGATTCTTTATGAATTATCGTACAAATCATATACATTTACAATATCTGATCTATAAGCAAATTTTTTAAAGGACTGAGTGACAAGATCACTTATGAAGCAGATCTGATTTGTTCTGATTCTTGCTTGATAAAAAGTCTTGGCCCTGGCTATTTATTCACGGTTATAAGGCACTTGGCTTAATTTTGGTAGCTTAGACTTCTATTCTCTTCCTCACGAAAAAATATTTAAGACAGATAAAAAAGTTGAATGCTGGAATCGTTGAAACTCAGTTAGGTAAGAATTGGATTATTAATTTCATTCTTTTCTAAATTCTGTAATTTTAGTTTCTATGATTCACAATTGTTTCATAAATTTTATGCCAATGAAAAATCAAAATGAATGCACAATCCCATTCATTTTGATTTTTCATAGGCATAAAATTTCTAAATTATTTTTTATCAATTGATTCAAAAATTATCATAAATGTTTAAAATTATTTATAAATGTTCCATGTTTTGTAAACGAAAATTCAAATTGATTTTATAAACGCACTTTCCTAAATTATTTATATAATTATGTTTGATGAATGCTCACCAATTATTTTCATAAATATATTCTATAAATGTTCTCTAATTATTTTAGTAAGTATTCTTTGAATACGTTCTTTCATTACTTTATAAAAGTTATAAAACATTTATAAGCGTTCTAGTATAAATTTTGCTAACGAGACGTTGAAACAGATTTAATCATAGTGAAACAGATTTAATCTAAATTACTTTTATAAATGTTTTAAAATTATTTTTACAAATTTTACGAAACATTTTTAAATGATCTGTTTGCATTTATAAATGTTAAATTTTGTAGTTGAGAAGTTGAATTAATTGTATTATCACAATTTTTCAAATTGTTTTATTAAACGCTTTAAAATTTAACACCGTTGTAATGTCTCACCATCGGCACTTCCGATTTTAAGATCCTATGTTTTTCTTTTTTTTTTTTTGTTTTGATTCTGAGACTCTCGTTGTACGCGAAGCAGGCGAGAGAGATTGTCGCGAACCCATACATGACTCCTTGTAAATTTTGTTCTTTTTTTAATTAAATGTGTATGTTTCAAAATTGGAGTCATTAGTTTGTTTCATAACACCGTCATAATGTCTAAAAAATAGAAGATTCTCCAAAGGAAAATCGCAAATTTGTTTGGTCATTCATTTGAACAATATGCTGCACAACTAATTTTCTTATAGATTATATTTAAAACTAATATAAATTATTTGCCTGTAATTTCTGGGCGAAAGTAAATTTATTTATAGAGTGAACATAAGCATTATTGGGTATTGTTGTCACGTGATTTGTAACGTCATACAAATACCCTTTCAAAGAATAAGTCACATTTCTTTATTTTGAAAATGAAATAAAATGGGTCTCCTTTCTCAATTCGTTCTAAATTGTATTTGTGGGAAAACTAACTACATTTAAATCCATATAAGTTTTATATTTTGTTAATGTATCTTTAGATATATATTTTAGTTTTCAATCATTGGTTTTATTTTACTTTTAATTTTACAAAAGCACCAAACATTAGCGCTTAATCCATTTTAGTTCATAGGTTCTCCAATACTTTTTAACAAGTTCCCATACTGATAAAGACAATATAAATATTTAAATGCTTCATTGTGCTTTTATTTGATTTTGCTATATCCATCACAAGAACATTTTCACAAAAAATCATTGCTTTATTTAAGATTTAATTTTCTAACATGCCATTTTGGAGTAATGAAACATTTCAGTACCTATTTTAATGTGTACAATAAGTTATAAATCAGAAGTTTGTGTGCAACAGAAAATTTTAAATCTTAAAACTACTTTTTTTGTACCAAACTACTTTTACATTGTAAATAAAGTAATATTAAAAAACATTATTCAGTATGCAACATAAGATAAACACATGTAAAATAAAGGGGATATGTTAGGGATTCGTCATTAGATCGCAAAATGGAAAGTAAATTAGAGGTTTGTTATCGGCTTCATACTATTTGTCAGATGACGAGTGAGTAGCTTAGGTGGGGAAGGAAGAAGTTCTTATAAATTTACTAATTAATAAAGGTTTATTTACAGAATATTTACAGACATCTTTAAGGTAGCTCCTTCATAGTGAGCTCCTTCTTACCATCTCTCTTCTCTCTTACTTCTACACACCTCTCAACATGACCTCTTAAACACTGCCATCTAGTGGCCACTCATTTTTTAAGTAATAATACAGCTTGATGCTAACAGGTTCATAAAAACAAGTTTCTACTACATTTCAATGTTTCTATTCTTTATTTTATTGAACACTGATTATTGTTATCTTCTTTAGAAATAACACAGACCTTTTTATCTATTTTTTCAGTATTCTCTTGTGGTTAAGTACCCTGATTGGCTAAGAAATAAGTTCTCAAGATGATGATTTATGTGGTTCTTCTAATTTCAACTTTCAGTCTGGCTTTGACTCAGAATTCCACAAAAGGTGAGAGTTTTTCCGAAGTCGTGTTGGCAAGGTAAACTGTAACCGTACTTGGTATATTTTGGCGACGTTTCTTATTTAATACAAACCTAAAGAGGTAGTCCGAAAAGGGGTGTGGTGAATGGCGTTACCTAGTAGGGCGGTTGTAGTAATGTAAGCAAATGAGGAAAACTCTAACAGAAATTTTATGAATCGAAAAGCAAATGAATGCAATAATGCTTAAAATCGCTTTCTATAATAATACATGTATTCAATTTTTTTCTCTTTAATAAAAGAAATTAAATATTTTTGAATCATAAATTATTAATCACAGAATAATTGTAAAATTTATCTTTCTTTTAAATTGCATAAAATGTGTATGGAATAAATTCTGTAAACAAAATAGGTCATTTATCTAATTATTTCTAAAATTAAATTTCTAATCTTATTTTACAATTCAATTTACTTTATCTAAAACCATGTTAATAATAAATTTTTATTTTATCAATTTAATTTGCCATTTATTTGTTGCTTCAGAATTTAAATTGAGTATTTAATTTCAAATCCTTTAAAAGTGTGGAATTAACTATGTAATAAAATGAAACTTATAATTGGAATAAATGTTTAAAGATTTGTACTCATCCAAAGAATAGAAAATTATTTTTTTGATAATCACCATTTATTGATTAGAAGTGAGCAAAATTTTTTCTTTATTACTCCATCTATTACACAAAAATGAAAATATATTATTAATACTCATTCTAGAAAACAGTAGTTTTATGTATCTGTTTTTAATCGTATCTTTTACGCATAAGTTTACACAAAAATAAGGCAGATTTTGAAGTTCAAATTTGATCAAATATTTAAAAATTGTTAATGTCTTTGGACTGGAAAAAAATTATTGTCAGATCTGATAGTCATAGTTAATAATTTAATTTTTCTTGCTTATGGTATTTATATCTTTATAGAGTATTATAAGATTAATGTAATTTTCTTAAATCTAAAAATTAAAATTTCCTTTTGAATAAGCAATGTTTTTGCCTTATTTTAAATTTTTCTTTCAAAAGAAAAATACTCATTTTAGGAAATATATATTCAAAGAAAAATTCTCAATGATATAAATTATTCAAAAGTTGCTTGTTATAAAAGTATTTACTTTCAGCTAGTAACCAAATATAATTTTTCCATTATTTTCAAAGAGTGTATAAAATATGAGCCAAATCACAAATACTGAATAAAATAAAATTATTTTTCTTTCAGTAGATATATCGTTTAAAATTTAAAAGACATTCAATTTTTCCTAAAATTATAGCTGATTATTTAACTAACTTACAAATTAATTTTCAAGATTCATTAATGTTGTAATTTTCAATAGTTATCCTAGAACAGAATTTAAATATTTATACAATTAAATGAATTTCAATAACCTAAATATAAATTGCGATTTATTAATACATTGTAATTATTTTGCAAAAATTTAATAGTTTCAAAAATTTAATTTCAAAAATTTATAGTAAAAGAGAAGAGTATATCACGTTTGCACATTATCTGATAAAGAAGTAATGCTTCTTTATCAGAAAAACTGTAAATGTAATATACCTACAATTAAACTATATATATATATATATAGTTTAACTTAAAAATATTATCCCCGAAATGTACTGGCCAAATTGCTTTTTCTTAATAAGAAACAAAGCGTCTTTAGTTAAAATATTACCTCTAGTAATTTACAAAATACCTCAAAAAATAATAAAAACTGTACTAAAAATATGCAAATGATTATGGAAAAGGAGGAAAGTTAATGAAAAGAAACTTTATTTTTTATACTTTTTGCAGTTATAAATTTAAACATTTGAAATGTCTTCTATTTTAGTTTAAAGTTATATAGTCAAGTTATATAGCCGAAGTCAAGTTACATGTCTATAAAAAATTATAATATTGATTAATCAAATAAATCTTTTCTATTCCAAATACAGAATATAATATCTAATTAATATTGTTTCGGCTGATAAATATGTCGTCAGCACTTCTCTCTGGATGTAATTATTTACTATTTAAAAAAAAATCAAAATAAAATTTTTTTTAAATATTTTAATTTTCTGAAATATTATTTAACATTCTATTAATTGTTTATAAGAGATTAGATCCTTTTATTTAACAAACAATATTTTATTAAAATTTTATATTTTCTTTTGTAAATGTAAAATTAATTAAAAACCTAGAAATCACAAGGATTAAACATTCTTAAGTAATATGGTTTTGTTAAAAACGATGAACTTGGTTCGAAAATTTCGACTTTTAAAAATCTTGATTTTTGGAACAAAAAAAAAATAAAAAAATAAAAAAAAATATCGAATTTCGTTTTCTGTCTAGCTTGTATTCTTTACATTTACTTATTTAAAACCTATTTTTAATTATTACAATTTATAACAAAAACCTGTTTTAGCCTAAGAGAAATCATTCTGGAGGAATATAATGAAATCGGGCATAATTATTGTAAAAAATAATGTTCGATTTATGCCGATTCTGCACTGTAAAAAATTAAAAATATCTTAATGTATAAATTATTGAATCAAAAAGAAAATATGCCATTGCGTAAAACAATATGAAAAAACAAAAACAAACTCTTTTGAATAAAAAAATATTTTAAAATCGTAAGAATGTCCTATTAAAAATTAAAAATAAGTAGACATTCATCATTGGTAAAGTAAACGACTGAGAAAATTTCGCATAATCATGAGATAAGAATGTTAAAATTCTTGTCTAGTATGAATACCTGTATTGATTTGTTTGTCCTTAAACGATCTTTTTTACACGAGGTCTAATTAGATCGGGAACAACAATTAAAAGTCTAATTCCCAATAAGAATTTTATTCAATAGAAAACTTAAATACTGAGTGTATCAGTTTTTGAAAAATAAAAAATATTACAAATTTACATGTTTTGGCTGAGAATATTTATGATTTTATTATAAAAAATATATAAGTATATAATTCAATGCTCCAAAGAAATTAAATCTTAAACTCCATTGAAAGTTTTTACTTGCATAATCTAGTATGGTGAAGATGTTATTAAAATTATGAGTGTACAGACAATTTTTACTATTTCAACGTCAATTGTTAGCTGTGAACGTTCGTTCAGTAAATTAAAATTAATTCTGACATATACGATCAACCATGGGACAAAATAATTGGAGTGACTTAGCATTTTTAAGCAGTGAATTTGAAAAACTTGAAGTGATCAACACTGATGAAGTAAATAATGAAATTCATCATTAATGGCAAATAAAATGTATGCATAACTAATTAATTTATCCTAACTCACTGTTATTTATAAATACATTTAATCTATATATATTATATATTAACATCATTCACTGCTGTAAAATATACATTTTTGAAAATAATTATATTAATATGTAAAATTAATAATTATTTTAAATTATTTATAAATTATAGCAAGTCTTATTATTTTCTTGTTACATTTCTGAATCCAATTCTCGAGTTCTGATTATTTTTATTCGATTTTTGTTGTTTCAAATTAAAAAGCATAACCTAAATCTTCAGAACTATTTACAACTTGAATTATTTTAAAGAAAGTGCTTTTATTATTTGCATTATAATATCTTTATGAGTTTATATTATATTACTATTTATTGTGGGAGAGCACCAAAATAGATATCCTTCAAATTCCCATGAACTGGGTAAAACGCAAACAGCATCTGTGTCTCGATAGATCATTTTATAATTGGAATCCAGCCTTTCATTATAATATCCATCCTTGCATTATAATATCTTTATGAGTTTATATTATATTACTATTTATTGTGGGAGAGCACCAAAATAGATATCCTTCAAATTCCCATGAACTGGGTAAAACGCAAACAGCATCTGTGTCTCGATAGATCATTTTATAATTGCTTACTTTATTGACAGGAGATATTCTGGTTCATGGAAAAGTGTTATCTCCCCTAGTTTGTTGATCGATTTTAAATTATTACCAGATGTGGGAAAAGCAGTTTAACTTCCTGTGGTATTTGTACTCAAAATTTCTCAAGGGAGGCTGGTTGCCAATTTTTCTTTTTTATGTTTATTCAATATCATGCAAAGAACTCTCGTTGGGAGCACTTTAACCTAAGCAAAATATTTTCTTAATCTTTTGTGTTTAAATAACCTTATGTTTTGAAATCATTATGTTAATCTCAACTAAAGTTAGGTGTAGAAAAATTTCTTAGGAACAGAAGGTACATGGCCATTTAGGCTAGGAACCTAACAAACACTAGATCCACTTCTTCTTGCCACTTTGGATGACCGAGTTCCAGTGCTCCAGGCGCTCACCACCAATTTATTAGCTTTGACTGCCAATGGGGAGTAATTATTAGTCACAGGGAAAGATTTTAATGAGGATATAACAATTATTTCCATTTACCTATCATTTGGTTAATCGTCGAGCCATGTATTTTCATCTGGTATGACCAAGCCGCGTGACATCACACTCATTCATATTCTTTATAAATAAAAATAAATAGGGACTATTTACAAGGTCAGATATCTTGCATGCATATTCTTGAATAATCCATACATTTAGTAGAGTTTATTTGCCGAAAATATTTCTAGATTATTTTAATTATAAAGTATACACAAACAGTAAATATTATTTCATAAATTGATATAAGTAAAAATTTCTTTTTTTTCCATACACTTGTTCCCACATTTTCTAGATTAGATTAGTAATATAAATACTTATACACACACTTTTAACAATATTTACAGTAATAGTCAGTACAACTCTGCACATACATTTAGATGCAAGTAGTAATGAATGTGAATTAATTTAAAGAGATTTGCAAGAAAGAGTGATAATGCCTTAATTCTGACTCAGTTTGCTGAGTTTTCAGATCAAAATTTCTGAAGAAAGCGTGGGAAAATCTCTTGCCAAAATTCTTTATGCACAAGAATAAACCTACAAATTGCACGGATGTTAGTAATAAGAGTTGAAGACAAATATCCATAATTATTGATAATAGTTTTTTATAAATTGATTTTTAGTTGTTACAACCCTTTAGTTTCTTTTGCATATTTGTAACTACTTATATAATCTTATGAACTTACAAAACAAACTGTATAAATGAAATAATTAAAAATCAGTTAAATAAATATATACTTATGTGTCGAGATTTAGGTGATCTGGGCAAAAAACTTGGAGATTAAATTATAAGCTCAGCAAATGTTACAAAATAAGTGGTTTTATTGCATTAACAAGAGTTAATATCTTATATTTGAATGATTTGGAGTTTGAATAATGAGAAATGCTGAATATGCTATTGCAAAAAATTAGTGATTAGTAACTTCAACATACAAATATACACAATAAATATATTTAATTCACAGGTTAAATTCAAAAACATTTATTCCTTTATTACACATATTTAATTTTGGTAAGTAGGAGAATACATATGTAAATTATAGTATTTAATGATACTTATGTAATATGTTATATACTTTCAGATAAAAGATATAAAGTATAAATATGCTAATTTTTATTCATGTAATTTATGATTATCAGATATAATATGGCAAAAACAATTTTAAATTTAATTGCTGAAAAAATAGGGAAAATCATCAATAAGTACTTAAACTACCATGCAAGCTTCAATTTAAATTATCTAATCTCTTTTCATTGCTTTCAAAAGCACATGATGAGTTTTGATGAAATAATTTTATTTATAGAAGATAAGTAATACTATTGGTTATGTTATATTTAACTTTTTCATTTAAAGGTCCAAGTATTAATATTGAAATGTCATAACCACTGGTACCAAATGCATTAATAAAATCATTGTTCTAAAAAATGAGTTACACCAACAAGAAAAGTACTTATTTAATCATGTACGCTTGGATGAAAGGTATGATAGATTGTTGTCTATGTTTTTGTTGTATGATATTTATAGTTACTTATTGTGTTATGTTATTTACAAATATAAAAATCAAAAACTTTTATTTTTAGTTATTTTTACTAACAATAAATGTTTTTGATTTTTATATTTGTAAATGAACGTCTATTAATGCCGATAAAATACTTTTAATATTTGAAGTGCAAAATGACAAAGAATTATTTTTTGAATTTTTTTCCATTATATAATAAGACAATCGCTTTATAAAATTATCTGAAAAATCCTAATATAATTATGAACGAAATATCTTAGAACAAGAAAAACGCTGCTAAATATACTACGTTCACTCCATGTCATAATGATGTTTATTTCTCCACCTTTATTTCACCCAATCACATTTTCCCCGGGCAACGATAGCTCCGCCTACAGCTCATCGTAGCTGGGTTACCATGCTGTGACTGTAATCGCTTAGATTTGGCGAAGAAGGCGAGGAAATGTGTCATTTGGCGGAGGCAACACGAATAACCGTATATCCCCCAAAAGGTAACTCCGGTAAATCCAGAATTTTTATTCATTTTCCTTATTTTTAAAAAAACTTAAACAAAAATCATTAACAACATTAAATACGAAGCAATTTTTTATTAATCAATGGAATACTTGGGTTGAAGATGTTTTCGATAAATTCTCCTAATTTTAATATATTTGAGCTTCAATAAGCAGAATTCAATGCAACAAAACATTCAGTACAACGAATTTTTAGGTAAATTATTTCAGTTCTCAAAGTGCAATTTTTTTTCAATTCTATTGAAACGAATTTTGTTGAAAATAATACAATTTATTATCAGTGAAATCTGATCACTATTTTCAAACATATTTTGTTATTAAAAAACATTTTTGACTTGAAATAAGGATGCATTAAAAACATCAGGTTTAACTTTACTATTCTACTCATTTTTACCAATAACAGTAGTTTTAACACATTAAATGTTTCTCTAAAAAATTCCTTTTTCTTAAACATTTTCTGATTTCTATTTATTAAAATTATTTTTTTATTTTCTTATCTGTGCTTACTGAGTACACAAGAAATGGTATTGGGAATAATATGATATGAATTTGAGCTGGCACCATATTTCATTACAATGTAAAAGAAAATGGCGCTATAGAGACGTAGTTAAATCTTCTCAGTAAAGTGGTACCTATTTCATTCAAGGTGTAAAAGAGGTTACTTTAACATTCTATATACCACCTAATTGGACAGTGAGACACAGATTTTCAAAACCAACCTCAGCAGAAAATAGTTTCAAAATCTAACTATTTAATTCTTAAACATACATGAAAGACCATCTGAGTTACTATTCAAATGTTCATTTATAATTCTTCAACGGCTTTCTAAATGATCTAATGCTATCCCAGTAGGAAAGGCGCATATGAAACACAATCTGCTTACTTCATTACAATGTTACAAATATTTATTTAAAATACTATGTATCTTGTCAAGTTTAAATTCTTCTCACAATTGCTTATAAGTTCAAAGTTTATTTCTAGTGGGAACTGCATCCTGAGCAGTAAGGCTATTGTTTCCCTTTTATGTACCTACGTATGCATTACTACAATTTATTTCTCACAATGCTAGGCAGATTAAGATTGTTAAGTGAAAAACTTGAGCAGGGGTAAAAAATATTAATAGTTTTGTTTGAAAATGCATCAGGCTTCTGTATAAAAGGAGAAAAAATAATGTAATGAAGTAACATAATATATATATATATATATATATATATATATATATATATATATATATATATATATATATATATATATATATATATATATATAGAAAGAGAGAGAGAGAGTGTGTGTGGAAATAAAAATGCAATTTTAAGAGATAATAACTAACTAATAATCTTTTTCAATGTGAATTTGAGAAATTTAATTAATATCAGAAAAGTTTGTTGTATTTTTTAAAAAAATTATAATTTAACTTGATCAAGGAATGTTATGTAAAAATTTTGATTTTATCATTTAATACTAACATTTTGAGAATCTGATTTTTTCATTAATCAAAATATTGAAAGTGTACGAGTAGATTCATGCTGATTAATCTGATTCGGAGATTCACATACCATCTGCATAATTAAATACATTCAAGTAAAGAGACCATGTTAACTTATCATTTTATAATTTTATTGGATAATAGTGATTAATAAGGATAAGAAAACTAAAGTCGAAAGTTATCTAGAGTAATGAGCAATATTTTTTGTCTTCTGAACGTCGCTAAACGAATCTATTGTTGAACAATGGTTTGTTTTGAACACTGTTTGTTATGTTCTGAACGCTGTTGAAAGAATCTGATATTGAACAGAGGTTGTTCTAAGCACCATTTGATGTGTTCTGAGTGGTTGAACGAATTAGCTATTGAATAATGGTTGCTCTGAATACCATTTGTTATGTTCTGAAAGCTATTGATTGAATTTGTTATAGAACAGAGGCTGTCTTAAACACCATTTGATGTGTTCTGAATGGTTGAACGAATTTGCTATTGAATAGTGATTGCTCTGAAACACCATTTGTTATGTTCTGAAAGCTAGTGTAAACACATGTTCAATAACAGATTCATTGAATCTGTTATTGAACATGTGTTTACACTGAACACCGTTTGCTGTGCGTTGAACGTCGTTGAATGAATCTGATGGTGAACAAGGGATTTATTTTGAATAAAAATTGTGCTTGGTTGAATTTTGTGGTGTATGGCTCAAAAAAGACAAGTTGTACTAAAATGAAATTAGAAAAATTTAAGTTTTTTTAAACCTAAGCAAAATTTATTATCTTAAAATATAAGCATTAAAATGCAATTTAAATATAATCAGAATGAAATTTAAATAGAGTAGATGCTCATTTGCACGAACTTCTAATTTCTGTACATCCACAATTTTACGATCTACTGGCAGGTTCATTACAAGTTCCGTAGATGTAATGAGAATTTTAATTTCCATTTACAAACTAAAATTTTGAAAAATCATTTTGGGAACACATTTTTATTTATCTCTCATTTGCATCTATTTTTTATATTATTTAATTTTTATTTTTGATAATTTTTTTACTGTTTATTTCATGGTTGAGAACCTTGGATCAACGTTTGTACTTGAGAAACGTAAATCTTTCGAAATGTGAACAGTTAACTTCGATTTGCTTATGGTTGAAACCTTAGATTTTTTTAAACAATTCACGCGGGAAATTTCTCTCGCCTAATCTAACTCCCATCTTAAATTCCATGCGTCAGGCTATATCAAATTCAAATATTGAGGAATACTTTTGTGAGGAGTGATCACTATATTGAATCGCCTAATAAAATAGTCGTTCTAGGTGCAATGTGATTTGTCAATCTATGCCTTTTAGGATGTCGTAGAAAAAGCTATTTCTAAAATTTTTGACATACAGGATTTATTAAAAAATCTACAGTAACTGAAAAAAAACTGGAACAATTATCTGACGGTTTGATTGAAGATAAACTACTCATACATGAATTTTGACAAAGAAATCCACTTCCAGCTGAAATTTTCTTTCAGGACTTTTTGAATGTGGATTCAGATATAATTTGTAAGTATAAGAACTATCTGATGACTAAATAATTGAGAATAAAAAGGAGATTTTAGGTATTAAAACAAGAAAAAGATGTCACAGTTCGTCAACGTCTGCAAAAGATGAGGGGCTAACAAAAGTGAAGTATTTTTTGAAAAAAAAAAATCTTAATAAGATTTTTAAAGAAAGAATGGAAAAATTTGTAGTAAATAAAAGGAAGTTTTCAGACAGAAAAAAATCAAATTATCTTGTTTCATTGTTCATCAATAAAATGAAATTTAGATTTGTTTTTAAAGTAAATTTTATTGTTCCCATGTGTTAAAATATTATTAAAATAAATAAGAAACGATAAAAGAGTTAAAATTATGACAAGAAAATCAAACATGAAACAAGAACATGGTTCATCAGACGTTTCACACCATGGATTTAAATAATTTAAAAATAAAATCTTATGTGTAGAACATGTATGACTAGTACGACTGATAAAATTCAAGCATGAGAAATGATGTTCAGTTTGTTGTTGACCTGGGTATTCTCCGGTTCTTGCATGATTCTTTATACTTTCTGTAACACCAGAAAATGAAATTGATGGTAGAAGAGGACTAATCCCATACAACACAATTTCGTCCAGTAGACGTCGATATGACATCATCAGCGGGATTTACTCTAATCCAGTAGACGTCTCCTTTTGGTCCAGTTTAGATCCATGGCACGTCAAATATCCACCCATTATACGTCTACGAGACGTTGCCAGTGGATGGTTCATGGACGAAATTTGGATGTATTCATACGCACTGCTCTATACTAGGTAGTTTTATGGATATATTTTAGACGTGCGACGATATTGAAATAATCCCTCATCTATCTTAGTGACTCAAATATTTTTGTCCACTAGACAATGAGAAAATTATTTTTAATTAGCTTGTTACTTATGAAATTGCTTTAGCATCACATTTTTCTTAATTTTCAGTCAAATATCCTAGATTTTTGACAGATTTACTGTTCAAGTTTAGTTAATGTAATAAAATTCTCACAATTGATAAATTAGCATTATTTTTATGCTCATTATTTTATAGTTAACCTTTTGAAAATTTAGTTTCTTATTGTTTAAAATAAAACGATTCTTTTTTCTTTGGAAAAGTTAAAATTACTTCCATGAAGTTTCCAGTGAATGCATATATATAAATATATGTGAGAGAATTACTATTATAACTAGAGAGTAACAATAAAATAGTCAAGGATATTTTTATTTGTTGAGTGTAAATTTTTTTTAATTTTAATCAGGCAAATTATTGTTCATACTTTATTTTTTTAAATTAATTTTGTAGTAAGAGAAATCTATAAGAATTATTTATTTCTCAGCCAAATATTTTAACTAATTAGATATAATTTCAACAATGTCTTTTTTGTAAAAGATAAAAGAGAAAGTTTTATTTAACTAAAATTTTCTACTCAATTGAATATTCCAAATTATTATGACAAAAAATTATGAAAATTACTTATTTCATTGTTTAAAAGCTGAATTATTTTTCTTTGTAAACGTTAAAATTTGTTTAAGAATACATTCCAGCAAGAGAGTGTAAATCTTAATTAATTCAAGAAATATATAACAAACTAATAGAATTTATTTTTCATGCACACAATTTTTATTCTAATTATTTACATTATATAGAAATATTAAATTACTGAAATGTTTGATTCTTTCATTGATAAATCTTGCTTTTGAATGACGTAACCAGTTCATCATCGCACAGTTTCCATTTCACCATCGGTTGTCTTTGAATACTGTGGAGTTCACCCCACAGCATCTGAAAATAAAGTACATTTAAAATAATTAACAATAACGATTAACATTTTTCAGATGAATAACCTCAGACAAATTAATAGTAAAAATCCTGAAGACAATTTTCATCAATATTTAATTTATTTCTTATCAATCTGATTAATACATAAAACTGATTGGATATAAATTTCATTAGTAAAAAACAGCATAAATTAATCAGATAAATATCAAAAATTTTCTTCACTAATTTAAGACATTAAGTAACTTTATAATAACATTGTTAGAAATATTTATATTTTAATTCAGTAAATGTTTTAAATATCTATTTAGCAATTCAATTTATGAGAAATATCAGCTTTGTAAATATGGTAACCTTTGTGTTTGATTAAATAATTAAAATTACAAAATGTTTAAAGTATATTACAAAAACTTTCAAATTATCAGATGGAATTGAACATTACTTTTATAATGAAAACAGTGCTTAAGTAATCAAACAGAGAATTGAATTTATATATTAACGCTTACATAAGTATACTTAATTAAAAAATTTTTTATGAGAAGTGTATTTTTTTCATCATTTCTACAAAAAAAACTTTTAATGACATGCTTATTTAAACATTGAACTTACCTAAAACTAACTGCTTCATATTTAGTCCATAAAAGGATTTCTTATCTCTCGCACCAAAATAACTGAACTCAAACGCAAGTTTATTGGTCATCAATTTTTTAATGATGCTTATGGTGCAATTTCCGGAAGAAGTTCCCCCAGACAAGCTTAAAAAGTGGCACTGAAACATAACAAATAAAAATATGAATATTTTATAATTAAAAACATTTTATAATTTAAATTTGAAATTACTGTATTAATTTTGGCAACATCCATACATTATATAGTCATAATAACAGTTATTTACAACATAAAATTCACATAGGTTTTAGAAAAATAAATCTAAAATATTCCTACATTTAATAAAGCATTTATATATAAAAAATGACTATTTAAACAATACAAAATCAAATCAACTATAGTATAGTAACAGCCCCATACAACAAAATTTCTTCCAATAGACGTTGATATGACATCAGGTGGACGTACTCTAATCCAGTAGACGCCTCATTTTGTTCCAGTTTAGGTCAATGGCACGTCAAATATCATAATACCAATTTTAAAAATGTTTATCTTTTTAATTACATATATGCTAAACCTAAGGTACAAATTTCTGAGAAAAACACACTATTTAATCTTTTACCCTTTGGAATTGATTAAATAACTGAAGTTACAAAATATTTAAAATTTGTAATGATTCTTCAAATTAGCAAAACAAGAGTTAGATTAATAGGTAAAATTTAACATTGCCGTTAAAAGAACAGAACTTAAATAATCAAATGGAGAATTGAATTTACATATTAGTGCTCAATATAAACAGAAATGTTATTTACTAAGGGATATATTAAATGTTTTGATTAAACATTTTTATTATTTTTACAACAGTTAACTCTTAATAAAATTTAATGTATGAAATATTTATTTACAATTTGCATTCAGTAAAAACAAAATGCCATGTTTTTAATCCTTTAAAGGATTTATTTTCTCTTGCTCTACATTAGTTCCAAATGAGCTTAAATACAGAAAAATTAAAAAAATTTTAAATTTGCTTATTTTAAATTTAATCTCATCCTCAGGTATATAAATTTGTTATTCTCATTTAACTGAAAAGGAAAACAAAATTTAGAATTTATAAATGAGGTACATTTTATCTCTTAAAATACAATTCAATTTTATCAACACATAAAGCATAACACATTAAAAAAATTTTAAATATTATAAATATAAAAAGCTAACTATTTATAAAACAAATTATTTTTTCAGTTTATTTGAAACTAGGTTCAGCCCATCATAAGCAATTTTTCAAGCATAGCAGAGCAGAATATGAAACACTATAGAAAAAATGAATTTCCAATCAACATTCAATAAATAAATGATGTTTACTGTGATCAAATGTGTACATCTTTTTTAATAATATTCAAATTAGATTAATAAAGACAGATATTTGATAGAACTAAAAATCAGTTTATTGTGTGAAACGTAGATGCCATTCAGTTTATTTTTGCCAGTAAAGTCTTTGAAGTCTGTAGATAAGTGAACTACTACAAAATAACTTTAATGTAATACAATTAAAAATAGAAGAATATTGATATTTCTATTTAAATCTAAATCAGAGAATCATTTATTAAATCAACAGAATTTGAATGAAAATACACATATAATATTCATTCCAGAAATTTTGTTCGTTGTTTTGTTTACGTAATCATTTTGTTTTTAATTTCACTGAGAGAGCATGCTTCTTAACTTCCTTTCAGGGTATACACATGTAAGCAAATGGTTTGAATTTCAGAAATTTCAGTTAATTACTAATTTCATTTTTTTTTACAATAAACTAAGTTCTTCTCATGCAAAAAGGTTTTAACTATATTGATTTAAAAATAACTTTAGTGAAAATGAAATCAATGTATTAAGAGTTTCATTTGCTATTATAATTTATAATTTTTTTCCTGAAAATGAGCATTTTTATATTAATTTACTTAGATATATAAAGTGATTAAAAATAATTTATTTTGAAGATATTATGATCAAATAGATTTTGTAAGAGTATTAATCAAAATAATACAAAATAAGAATATAAAAAATATCCAGCATTACAAGCATTATGGAATTAGGAAATTTTACTTCCAAATTAAGTGTACAGAAAATCTTATAGAAAATTACATTCACAGATCACACACAGTCACATTCTAAATGCTAAATCACTGAAGACGTAAACAATTCATACAAAATCATTTTACATAACCTTAAACATCTTTTTATATTAAAATAAAAAAAATGCTTACTTCAAATTCTAGAACCTTCAGTAGACAACAAATTTAAATCTTCCTGAGGATTCTTCAGGAAAGTAAGAATTCCAAATCTGGTATAGGAAATAAACATATTTTCCATTTAACTACAAAATACAAAAATTAATTTTCAAGTATACATTTTAATAGCTCTTCATTTGAAATATTAGTCCATTAAAATAATTGGGTGATATAATTTTTTCTAGCTAAATAGCAACATCTTGAATTATTGATTTAAAATTTGATATTCAATAATAAAAAAAACAACACAACAACAGTAAAAAGTATTTTAATGAAACATTAAATCTTTGAATCGAATCCTAATATTGATTAATTTGTTTATCTTGTTGAAATCAAGATATAAATACATAAGTCTTTGTATGACATAATAATAAATTTAAGTAATTTTGGAGGGAAAAAGTGGTTTTTATTAAAGAAAGTTACTTTGTGGTATTTTCTACCAGCAATTTTCATCCTAATCACAATGTTTGCATTTTTTTAGCCTAAAAATAATTTTAAAATTTAATGACATAAAAAAATTATTACATTCTGCTATCAAGCACAGTTTATAAATAAAAGCAATATTTATCTTTTAACGTTAATTTAAAATAGTTACAAATGTAATTTTTTAAAGTAAAAATATACACTTAAACATGGTTGGTTTTCTACATTTAGATAACACTACTCAGTTTTTAAACCTTATTTCTATTATGACTTCTTTGGAATAAAAATAAATTATTTAAAAAGACTAAAATATGAATAAATAAAAGAAAAGCAATTATTTTTTTTAACTTAATTCGTTAAACACTTCGTAATGTAGCAATAAACGACTGTAGACTGTGAGGCAAACGATAATTTAAATTTATGGAAGCAATAAGCAAAAATAATTACAACTGCAGTTAATTACCTACTTTTAATATATGTCCAGATAACATCCATTGAGAATGTCTTAAGTACATCCACCATGGAAGTCCAAATTATATCCATCATGGGCACATAAATTACGTCTATTACAGATCCAAATGTTAATATTCCAAAACTCATCCATCGTGGATGTCAATCCGACGTTCAGATGTAGTCGACAGAAGACCGTCCAGTTCGCATCTAACCATGGACGTCTTTATGACATCCAAAAGGTATCCAGGACGTCTTTAGACTCTATGGATCTTTAAAAGACGTCTAATAGACGTGTCTGGTTGTATGGGATGTAGCCTTAGCAGTTGTGCCATCTCTTCCGTTATTGTCGATATCTATGTGTCTTGTAACCTGACAGAAAATTATTTCATATCGCTTGCCAGCAAGACCATGTATAGCTCTGAAAACACTACACGACCGTCCAGTTCACATCTAACCATGCATGCAAGGCTAATATTTCTTAAAGCATCCAAAACACTAAAATCGGCAACTTTTTTCATTTGTAAATGTAATAACGCTCTGAAGCGCATGGTAAAAGGCAATTACTTCAACAGAAATGGAAAAATGGAAGCTGCAATACAGAGTAATACTGTCAACAAATATTCCACTGCCAACACGTTTTGCAAATTTCGTACCATCTGTTAATATAAGAGTATACGAAATATACAGACAGTGATGTGAGAAATATTGCTGTTGAAAAACAGTAGTGCTTGAATTCGATTCTCTGTATTGAGCAAAATGATTGGATAATATTAATCTTGGGATTATAACAGTGTGGAGGTGCCAAAAATCCGTTTTGTCGAAATGGACTTGTCATAGATATTTTTTATTGAAAATAGATGGGATGTTTTATGGATGAGCATCCTGTAATCTAAGTGCAGGAGTAGTCATAGAAAGCAAAAGATGGCAGGAACTAGACATGAGCTTAAAATAATATTTCAGAAGCAGCTGTATTTGTTTAGTTGTAAATGTTGACATATTACGTATAGAATTTCGACAGGAAATCTACGTAATGAGCCGGTGCAGATTCTTAAAGCAGACTGATGAACAGTTTCCATTCAGTGTAAAATAGAAAATGTAGTTGATCCAAAGGATAACACCCGTAGTAAAATCAGGATACAACTATTAGCCGGCATGCCCGATGCAGAGATGTGCGATCTACAATGAGGATATGATTAAAAGTATCTAAATGATACTAAGCAATCTCTCAAAACTCTTCCACAAATATAGAACATGTTGAAGAAAGGCTAACTTTCTTTTAAATATCACATCGTTGACCACTGGTATAAGTTTGTTGCTGATATATATATTATATACCATTATGCAAGCTGGTTTTCTTGCATAAACGGACACAACAGCTCTTGTTAGGCCGTTATGGCCGTTCTCAGAATACAATGCAGTTATTTTGTTAATAGCTGTCTGCAATTATCTTTCTATTAAATGCATCTTTGACACTTTTAGCTAAGTATTCATAGATCGTTACATAGTGCTCTAAACAGAAAGTGACGATTGAAATACAGTTTATTTTAGTTAATATAGAAAATATGTTGACTTTGATCTCATATGACTTGTCTTTTTTTTACCTTTTCTTTTTTTCTTTGTTTCTCTTTGCACTGCACTTGTCACACGACAACAATAACAACAGAAAATAATGTGTTAGAATTAGGTTTTTAGAAACAATTGATGTGGGGTATAATGATTATAATATTTTGCATTTTCATGCAAGATATCTTCAGATTTCAAGAAAAATGCATGAATTCTAATCGAATTTTTGATCTAATGCTTGGCGGTGTTCTGATTGGAAGATGCCATTTTTTTCATGTTCGAAAAGTAAAGGGTCAGATTCTAAATCTAGTAAAAGATGAGCAAAAGAGCTATGCCCGTTAGTTGTTTGCTCATTAAGATTCTACATCTCTTTGGTAGAATGATATATGCTTAAAAAAGTAGTATCAACACCTGTTTCGGTCAATAGAAATTGAGACATACAAAAAAAAATCTAATCTTAAAACAGCAGTCACTTCAAATATAATAATCCTGACACACACAAATATATATATTCAAAGAAAAATTTTTGGTTGACTTTTCAAAAATATGTATATGCTCAGAAGTGAAATTAGTTTTGAAACCTATCCCTGAGAAAAAAAAATTCTTAAAATTATTCATAATAAGTTTACTGCCTATTAGGCATTTCTGCAACAAAAACTGTTTTAATAAAATTTAAATTTTTTTAAAAAAATTATTGAACAAAACTGGGATTTTTCCAGGAACGAAATAATAAATTTTGGTATTTCAGGAGAAGAGTCAAACGTATCTTGCGAGTTTTGGCAAACGGATTGCTATGGTGGATGCTGTGATTACTCAGATGCCGTCTGCTGCATAAATATGATTTCTTGCTGCCCCCTGGAACAGTCTGCTTTCTAGGATTTTGCATAGGGGAAACTGATGACGGTGAAGGGGGCCGAATCTTTCTGAAAAGAGCTGCCACTGTCAAGAAGGCTCCAGAAACTGCGAAATCCCTGAGTGACATGACACCTTGCTTCGACTCGTACTGCCCCATGGCAAACGCAGTTTGCTGTCCAGACAGGCAGCACTGTTGTCCAAGTGGTCACAATTGCACTGCTTTTGGTTGCACCAAGGTGTCGGAAGGAAATAACGTGTAATCGCAGTGCATTTTTCACCAGAAAGCATTGAATCAATAAAAGGCCTTTCTATATTTTCAAATTATTCTTCCTGCTTATTAAGCTATGGTTAAATATCCTGGAAAATGTTGTTATTAAATTTATAATAAAAAAGATGCTGATTATTTTATTTTTCCTTTCCATACACAAAAGAACTTTGATGTTATTGACTTCACATTAACGAAAGCTATTTTGACAAATATTTAAAGTTTTAATGAAATTCGAGGTAAGAATTTTCGATTTCATGTTTTTCGAAATTTTTTTGTAAATATATTTTATTCTAAACTCCGAATTTATTTTATAGTTCATATATTGAACAGTGAATATAGGGAATATTATAACCTTATTATATATATATATATATATATATATATATATATATATATATATATATATATATATATATATATATATATATATATATATATATATGTAGCGTGTAGCATGTAACTGGTTTAACAGGAACAAAGAAATAAGTTCCTTAAATAGCTCAAAATATTTTATTACAATTTAAGGTACAATTTGAGCACAACACAGATACACACAGATACTACAAATAATACTAAGTTACATCTAAAACATTTAAATTTGAAGGTAATAGGGTAAACATGAGAGTCATATGGGCATATGTCTCATTTCTCCGGTTGTTGGAGAGGGACTGGCCTGCCGTTGACGATGCCATGGGTGGCGCTGCAGACAGAGGGTGCTACATATATATATATATATATATATATATATATATATATATATATATATATATATATATATATATATATATATATATATATATATATATATATATATATACTTTTTTATATATAATTTAAGCATCGATGACTTTACAAACAAAACTTGTTACCTTGAAGCGAAAACAAATCTGAATTGTAACTGTAAATATTAAAAGGCAAATGTGTGCTATAGATTAAGGTTTCGTAAAATAAGTTGGTAAAAATCACAAAAGTGTTAAAGACAAAGTTGTGATATAGAATAGATGAAAAAACCAATGGTAAGCAAGGAAAACATTTATTTATTTAATGAGCATCTGGAGATGAGTGAAAATTAACAGTTGTTCGGCTCTGGGAGCAAATGAGCGTGATGAAGTCTCTGATGTCCCTATACGATGTGACTGTGACGTAGATAAAGCGTGTTATCTGACGTCATAGATATTTTAAACCAATAAGAATTTGCTTGTATTCTGCTTCCATTTACGATTGACTCTTAAATCTTGTTTACTTATTTTTCATTGCTTACAAATATTTAATTTCTTTGTGCAATACATATTATTTAAACAATTGTATGTATCACCATCCTCAAAAATATAAGTAAGAATAAAGATCAATTTTCTTCAATTAATATAGAATTTATTATATCAATAGTAAATTTCAAACTTTTATGCTATCAAATATTTGCAATAAACTTAAAATTGTTAATAATTTCAACGCTATAGTAATATTATTTATAGCAAATATTTAACTATATGAAAATTTGGCTTCATTTTTTAGATATTTTTTAATTTTATATATTTTTAATGAATACATAAAATTAATAATATAATTTTTTATATGTTATTAACTTTATATATTTATATACAGTCAATATAAATTTTATATTTCCTGTAACAGTCTTTTAAAAAGTTTCTGCAAACATATGTGAAATTTCTTTTTGTATTTGACTTCTTTTGCACTTATCGAAATAAGAACTACTGTCTTTCGAGTCCCAAAGCTATTGAGGGTCTATATAAATAAATCAAAATTAGTGAAAAATATTAGAGCGCAAAAATTTAAGTCCCAAAAAAAAATATCTCTATAAAGATTTATAATGAATTCCTTCTCTTCAGTTGAAAATTTGTAATTTATTTCCATTTCAAATTTCTAGCACGGGGAATAAGGCCTAAAACATTTGATCGAAAATTCCAATTAAAGCTGACGCGCGCAGCGTTGCCAGATATTTTAAGCCTGCTTGAAATCCAAAATCATCGTACGCTCCACCCATTTTCTGACGTAACTACGGCATAAATGACGTCATTCAGTGGGATGAGTTTTACGCGTGACGCTTAGATCAATGGACGAGGGTTGGTCATTGGGTGACCGTAGCTCCTGTGTATTAGGCACATATCTCCAATAAACCAATTATGTTTATTTATTTTTTTCTAGCATTTGTTTGTCATAATTTCTTTTTAATAAGTTTGGTTTAATAATGAAAGATTGTGATCTATGACTGGGCAGGGGGATCGAACCCTTATCCTTCATCCGCATGGCCGCCGGCATCCCAAAGATAAGAGTGCTTTATTGAAACAAAAGAAAGGGAATTTTACATAGGGGTTTTACTTCTGTAGGCAAACTGCCTACTATTATAACGAGTTAATTCGTACTTACAATCGTGGACGACAAATTCGCGCTTGATTATCGGCACATTTGCGCCAAGCCTTCCGAGTTGCCATAGCAACTGTCAACTGTGATAGAATAAGTCAACTGCGATTGTTGCACACGTGCTAATGGATGCACTTTCAATGTCTGTCACACAGAGAGCTATACATGCTATAATAAAATCCTGTGTTTGTATAGGTACCTAATGCATTAATGATTCAAGGTGTTCGTCAATAAAGTTTAGGGAATTAAGTTTCAGATAGTTTGGAGGCCAAGCAAATAGGTTCAATTCACTTCCTTGAACATTCTTCTGATAATAATCTGATATATGGTTTTTGCCAAAAACTGTTGAATATGAAGCTAATATCTTATGTTATTCACAAACATTTTATTCACTCATTTTCGTTTTCATCCTCATCACACAAAATTTTACTTAGGAATTTATTTCATCATCATCATCAAAGAAATAATATTTATCAGAAAATTTTTACATCATAACTTTTTCGAGTTTTATCATGGCTGAGATTTACTCACTTATAATCAAAATATTAAATATTGCTTAAATATTTTTACGAATTTTTTATGCTTTGTAATGGAGCAGAATTACATCTTGAAGCTAAGAGTACGAATGTTATGGAGAAGAAAATATTCTTACATAAAATTGTAAAAAAAGTATATCCCACTGCTCTGAATCATATATCAAAGCAAACAAAAATACGGCAAATGATCAAAATGATATGAATAATAATAAAAATGTAAAGGGATGTATCTCACAAGGTACATAATAGAATCATGTCTTATCATGCCAATTTTAAAACGCTGACAACTGTAACATCAAAAAGTTGTGAAGTGACCATAAGCGAAGACGACATGCAGTGACTGTTAAGGCAAAAACTAAGCAAGGTACTATAAACGTTAATTATAAAGCTATAGATAAGCAGCAAATAAGTAAAAAAACAAACTATAATTTTGTCTTAGGCATGCCATGAAAATAAATTCACAACGTGCCTGATTTGTGCTTGAATTTTAAAACAGTTCCTGTAGACATCTACAGCAAGTATGGCAACATCATTCAATTGTCCAATATCAATTAAGTGGATGGGCTGAGGTCGATAAACAACCGCAAACTATAAGATTCGGAAAGTCAGCACCCGACCAATAGTCGATTTCGCCAAGTTTACCCTCCTACCGAGAAATACCATGATGCCTTTTATTTTTAAATAGTAAGTAACATATTTTGAAGAACTTGTATTTCGTAAAAATATTTAATTGTTCAATCACTCATATATATTTCATCATTATGAGATTAAAGTGCTTAAATTCACCCAGATCACATGTTAAACTAGTCATTTAAATATTTATTAATTATTGTTAAAATGGAAATTTAATTTTAAAAAATTTGAAAATTTACACACACACACACTTGCTAATTATTGTTCCAAATACATGTTTTCTTCGAAATTTACATTTCTTCCATTACATAAACTTGGTATAATATATTTTGTAACTTATAGAAGGATTTAAAGAAATTAAAAAAATTTGAGAAATATTTTGCTGTGTAAATAAAATCTTAAACAACTAAAAAGTTAAGTGGTTCCATCTTTTGTCAATTTTAGTAACTTAAAGAGGGAAACAATAAAAAGAAATTTATGAACCACACAAGTAAACATAATATCACTACCAATGATTGGTGATAAATGTGTATCAGAAAAAGGAGCGACGTATATAAATTGTATCGATAAAATATTATTTGCGTGATTTTTAATTAATTTTTAAGTGACATCGTTTTGTTAAGTAACTTATTTTATTCTTGATTGTGATATCTAGATTCTTCATTATAGAGAACTGTGTTATTTTACTACAATTTAAGATATAAAAGCTTCTAAATTTTAAGCAATTTCGTTGTGTTTAATTTTTTTTATGAAATTTGCAATAGATTCTGGAACTAAAATACTCGCATAATTGAGTTCGGGATTCTGTACAGAAGATGTACCCCTTGGTTTGACGAAAAATTTGATGATAAATCTTGGTGACAAAATTTCATTTCTAGTTACCATATCTTAGTTTAGCTTTTGTATAACAACATCGACCATCTTGTTAACCACAACTACGACGTCAATTTGGATTGAATTTACAGTGCCTATTCACATTGGTCTATAATTTGACGATTTTCGGACTGCAATTTTATGGCAACCACTACAATTTAACATTTTAAAAAATGATTCGCAGAAGAAAGTTTTTTCCTATCACAAAATATATTAAAACAATAATTTCAATGAAAAAAAATTAAATCCGCTGAAAATAAAATAATTTTTTGGAAATTTCAATAGAAAATAATAGTTATTCCATTATTTATGAGCCAAATATTTCTAAATTAATTAATTAATTAGATTAAGAGACATAAGAAATAATTAAGGTTTAAAAATGCAAATTGTCTTCATTCTAAGCGATTGATTGGAGTAAAAATTAAAACAAAATTTATACTTTACGTTATTGTGTGGTTTTAAAATATAAAAGAATTTTTTTTTTATAAATAATACATTACTTTATGATCTGTTGTTTTATATCGAGCTGTAGTCTAATACAGTGGTTCGCAAAGCGGGTTCCGCATAACATATTTTTTTGATTAAAAAAAATTAGAATGGTGTTTAATATACTCCCATTTTTCTCTTGGAAAGCTCATAATTGACCCCCAAATTTTATGTAATTTTTTGAGCAAAATAATGTTACGGATGTTTTACCAGAACCAAACTTTCGATCCTATCTATAGATGGCCATAGTGGCATATTCCAAACTCTTTTTCCCAGTTACTGCTTTAGCGATTGTCTGTGTCCCTTGACTTCTTATAACCACACCAGTTGATTCATGCAAAGTAAGATTTCATTTGTTTTCATCATAATCACTGACTTGTCTGCATTGCCTATTTTTGAACGACATCGATTAAATGGAAAAAATAATAAAAAATAATGTACAAAAATTAAAAAACTGTGCATTATTGAAAAAAAAAAACGACAAAAATCTCAACACAAACGGAGCTTTTTCATTCTATTTCTGGTAGAAATACACTACTGGCCATTAAAGTTGCTACACCAAGAAGGAATGCAAATAACAGAACGTTATTTATTGGACGCATACATTATAGTGGAAAGAACAAGTGATTGGATTTACAGGAAATTAGGATGTATAGATCTTGAGAAATCAGTACGCAGAGAAGCCACCTGTGGCTGCAATAACAGCATTTATCCGCCTAGGCATGGAGTCAAACAGAGATTGTATGTCATGTACGGGGATCTCAGTCCATGCAGCTTCAACACTATGCCACAGTTCATCGACAGTAGTGGATGGTGAGTGATGGGGTGCCAATCGCTCGGTAACCATTGACCACACGTTCTCAATTGGTGACAGATCAGGAGAACGTGCTGGCCAGGGTAACAGTCGAACCTGTTCTGTATCAAGGAAGTTCAGAACAGTACGGGCAGCATGCGGTCGTGCATTATCCTGTTGAAACAAAGCATTAGGGAGGCCTTGAGGATAGGGCAGAGCCATGGGCCTTAACACATCGGAAATGTAACGGTTGCTGTTCAAAGTGCCGGTAATGCGAACAAGAGGTGATCGAGACGTATATCCAAAGGCACCCCATACCATCACTCCAGCAGATGGGCCAGTATGGTGATGTCCAATGCAAGCTGGCAATGCGCGTTCTCCACGATGCCTCCAAACACGGATGCGGCCATCATGGTCCTGTATACAGAACCGAGATTCATCTGTAAAGATGACGTGATGCCATTCCCACGTCCAGGTTCGTCGCTGATCACACCATTGAAGGCGCTCCTGTCTGCGACGCAGTGTCAATGGTAGCCGAAGCCATGGTCGCCGTGCAGACAATCCATGCTGCTGCAAACGTCGTCGAACTGTTCGAGCAGAAACTTGTTGCCTTGCAAATGACTCCATTTCTCGACTCAGGGTTCGTGACGTGGCTGTACGATCCCTTGTGACCATGCGGATAAGATGTCTGTCTTCTCTGCTGTTAGTGATGGGGGGTCGCTGAGATCTTGCATGACGTTCCGTATGATTGTCCTGAACCCATCGATTCCATATTCTGCTAACAGTCATGAGGTCTCGACCGACGCGAGCAGCAATATTGCTGTACGATAAACCGCAATCCCGGTAGGTTATAATCCTTCCTCGATCAAAGTCAGACACGTGCTGATAGGCATTTCTTCTTCTTACACGAGACATTACAACAATTTTCTTTGCTGAAAACAACGTTGAAACGGAAATTGAGTATGAAAAAACTGCTGTCAAATCTCTGGTTTTATACACATTGTAGATGTCGCTACTGTCGCCTGCTTTGTATGAATGCGCTGAAAATCTAATCATTTGCATATCACAGCAAGTTCTACCTGTCATGCAAATTTCACGTGTGTGGTGTGCCGCTTTCCTGGTGTAGCAATTTTAATGGCCAGTAGTGTACATGGGCGGAAGGATATACCGGAAGACTTTTAGAAGGGCAAGTTTACTTGCTAACAAAGTCGGTTAGCCATCCATTTGCACCACTGTTATGTTGCCCTTGTATTAGTAATGGTAACTGTAATTCAGATCATAAGCAAAGCTTCAGTATCAAAAGAAATACCGTAATATATAAAACATAAAATTTGCCCTTATAATGGATCGTTGGTTAGAAAATGGACGTTAAAGAGAAACTGATTTTGATAGTAATGCATAAACCGTGGAATCTACAGATACAAGGCATTCTGGAGCCCATAATACCATCAACTTTCAGTTCCTCACAGTTACAGTCTCATCTTCCAAGTTTTGACAAGTGGTATCAAAGAAAAGACGCAAATGTGATACTATGATTACTGTTGTTTCGATTTTGTAGTACTGGTGAAGAAGAGGCTGTAGATGCGATTTGTGTGCTTTGCAACAAAATGCTGCTTAGCACAAGCAAAAATACTGAGGTATTTGGAAAAAAACCATGCAACAGATAGAGGCAAAGATATTACTCTTTTTAAAAGAAAACTTGAAAGCCACAATAAAAGCACGAGTTTTATGGTAAAAAAATTAAAAACGTATAATCAAAAGACAAGGGAAGCGTCATATAAAGTATCTTACCGTATTGCTCTGGCTAGCGAGGCGTGTGTGTGTTCCAGATATCGCTTCGTGTGTATTTGGCGAAAGGTTGAAAATGTGTCTCTTTCTAACATTATTGTAAAAGGCGTATTGAAGTTCATGTCGACGACATTGAAATAGTACTTATTTCACACTTGCAGGTGTATAACGCTTATGTATTACAACAAGATGAGTCCACAAACATTCCTGGATTAGCAATTTTGCTTGTTTTCATTCGGTATGATTTAAAAAGGCATAGCGAGCTTGGCTTGTCCAAGTGTCATAAGTAACAACAACAACATGATTTTAAAAAAATTGGAGAAGATTTACTTTTATGTGAAAGCAAATCTTCACCAATTTTTTTTATAAAATTATCAATGCAGTTAAATATAGTCTTAAAACCATGGTGATTAACACCACGGGGGAGAATATATTTAACTGCATTGATAATTTTATGAAAAGGTATGAAATTAACTGGGGAAAATGTATTGACAGCGATGGAGCAAAAGTATCGGAGAATCCGAAGCATGTTATATAAAGTCCTGAAGTTCATATAAAAATAATGGATTTCTTTTTCCCCAACCTATTATTAACTACAGTCAGTAAGAAACATTAAACTTAGTTATTTTTTAAGAAAATTGCATTTAACTCACCTTGCTAATCATTTTCTCAAATTTGATTACAATTTTTTTTTCAATTGAGTTAGCTCATCACCAGATGGTGATGCTAATCACTCATATCTTCTCTTGAAAATTGTTTCAAAATTATTACATATAAAGGTATTTGCTTTTTATTGTTTAATACCAAATTTAAAAAAAAATATTTTTAAAATGTGATCTGAATTTTCTTGTAGACTTAGATTTAATATTATTGTAATGTATAACATTTAATTAAGTTGAAGATTCGTTAAAAGAAATTTCAAATATGCATTTTATCAATCATAATTTAACAATATTCCGATGTATTTTTTAACCATGTCTCTTATATTTATCTTTACTTCGAATATTTATCAATTATTCATCGCTATTATTTCGACTAATATCTACTTATCCATTAGCAAACTCTTTCACAAAAATTCTATAAGAGATTTAAATAATTTCATTTATATAGATGGTACAATTCAAGTTATTTTTAGGGCATAGTTTAGAATTTCTTATTTTGAGGAATAGTCCAGAGCATTTCATTCATACCCCAATATTAATATCCTTTGAATAAATGAAAAATTCTTACTTTATCACTATGCTCTAAACTTTAAAATAGCATCCAATATCTTATTTACAGAAAATGCCTTTATATATTGCTGATATTTCCAGCTGTGCATTTGGAAATATTAAAATAAAAAAGCAATTGCGTATTTCTTACACTAAGTACATACATATAGATAAACTGGAGATAAATTCTACTTAATGGCGATAGATTTGAAAGAATTGGCGAGAAATGGTGATAGACTGGTTTTTCTGCCATTAAAAGAATTACTATACTGATTTACACTCGTTATGTCGCCGAAATTCGAACTCATATATAATAAGCTCTCTGTGAAGTGATAGAATCACTCTTTTCCTACCGGACTTCTAACACTCAGTCTTAGACAATCTTGAACAAAGAGGGAAAGGGATGTTTCACTTCAGCATCCAAGTTTGTTGGAATGGAGCTGGAAGATTTTTGATTTTAATCCTTCTTTTCATGTGAATAAACCCTTCTGTCGATAAAGTCTTTCTAGGAGGCTGTGTATTCAAATGTTTTACAATAGCCTTCATCTATTTAACTATCCACTTCACAATATTAAAGCCTTATTTGATGTTTTTACTTTTACCATCGCTAGGTGGCAGATGTGCGGCACAAAGTTGAAACAGACAACTAACACATGATCCATTTCGATTTTATTTAGACTTCAGAGAATTAGAATCAGTAAATTCTTTTAGCCTAAACCTTTCTATCCCTTCTTTTAATTTATGTGGCACCTCAGGCCATTCTGTACACAATGGTTATGCTTTTTTTAGCTATTTCTTTCCTTAGCTATTGAATATTTGTGCTGGTGTCCATCATTTAGTTCGTCCTAATTTGGATATTGTGCGAGTTGTAAAAAGAAGATGCCAGCTACCATGTTGACCTCTTCAATTAACTTTTATTCATCATTAGTGGCATAGATACGATGAAAGCAGTATGCTCATAGTCCAACCGACTTTGAGTTAGAAGAAACAGTCAGCCATCAAAAGACAGATCAAATCATAAACAAATGAAACAATTAGTATTAGAATTTAGGTCAATGAAATTTTGTTAAAAAAATTTTCATTTTATATTTCATGGTAGCTCTATTACAAGTATAATACACACCAAGAATTTATTTTGAAGTAAGATAAATTAAGGTTGTTACTTAAATATTTTTCACAATATTCACTATGTCTCACAAAAAGCAGAATTAAAACAATATTGTATGTTAACAATTGCAATCTTCATAAGTATTCAAGATTAGTAATTAAATCTAGAGAATAAGATAGTAAATTTAATGAAATTAATCTGTTTATATATACTAGTCTTTCATGTTCAATAACCTATTTAAAATATATAATCCTTCAACTAATAGTTTTCTTCAAATAATGTTCTTAAAGAGTAGAATTCATATAATGTTAATCAAAACTATAAAATTCTCAAGTTAAGGAAACAAAATTATAAAGTCAATATTATAAACTTTCTAAACTGTTGAAAAATGTATCTTTATTCGCCAATATTTATTAATAGTTATTTTCAGTTACATGTATGACTATCAGTTTTCTGAGACAAGAGTACACAATATTAAAATTTTAATACAATTTTCAAACACTTACGTAGGACTTATAGTTCATATATATATGTAAAAGATAAGTAGAAATGACTTATTCGTTTTGTAAAGACTATATTTTCCAAAAGTATTACTCGTACAAATAGGAGAAATGTGAGAGAAAAAACACAGACTTACCAAGTTCGTTGTTGTTTACTAATGTCACTTGGACAAGTCAAGCTCACTATGCTATGCGAATTAAGTCGATTGGGAGCATCTTTCGTTTTTAATCAGAGCAACATGAAGGTGAAAGTACAACTTTGCTCTACACACATGCCATAGGTACCCGTTTATAGGGTAAGCAACTATTCACACCTCATTCATACGTGGAAAGGACAAAGACTGGATAGATAGAGAGAGAAAGTACATCCATGCTTGAACCGGGATTCGAACCCAGGACCTCCTTATCCGTAGTCAGGACACGCTGACCACTAGACAAGTTGGTCGGTACCAAGTTTGTTGTTCCTCATTATACTACCAGGAATTGTATATTTCTTATGGCAAAACAAATCCACATTATTTCTTGAAATCCGGTGAGATAGTACAAAATCAGTACATACCGAAAAATGTGGGCAAGTAAATAAGAAAAAAAAGATTTTATGTCCCTATATATGTAATCTTATTTGTAAGTTATAGTTGCGAATTACGTTTTCAGAAGAGTATAGATGATATCGTGTAATCAAAGAATTTTGTGGTGGTATAGGGAATTGAAGGACACCACTAATTTGCTATGAAATGTATGGAATGATTTTGTGATTATGGGCTAGATGTGTGCGTGTGTCATGTCACTGAAGGTGACCCATAATGAATAGTTGTAGAAGTTGTATAAACTTGTTGAATTCGTGCTTCTTTTTCATACATATATTTCATATATATACGAGAAAGATTTATGAAAATA
This sequence comes from Latrodectus hesperus, assembly GCA_037975125.1. NCBI lineage: Eukaryota > Metazoa > Arthropoda > Arachnida > Araneae > Theridiidae > Latrodectus > Latrodectus hesperus. The sequence continues at coordinate 98,016,199 of CM075856.1, read as the reverse complement.
TAGTTTTTTTTTCCAAATGAAGGAATTATTTCTGATTACATTGTCTGTCTGCCTGTGTGTTGTATGAAGTTGTCCAGATTTTTCTTAAGACAAAGAATTTAGAGTCATTAGCAATAGTAATAACAACTAACAAAATCGTTTTTCTGAATTCTATTTATTAGCTCTAAATATTTTCAATTGCGACAAAACAATTTAAACTGTTCGTTACAGAACATGAATATTGAACTATTTAGTGCACTCAACAATCTTAAGTATTAATACAAGTTCGATAAGAGTGATCCTTAATATCGTAATGTACATTCCTTCTTATGTGCAGTGCCTGCTCTGCTGTGCCCAACTTAAATGAAAGAGGAAGTGCCCTGCGATCGGTTCAGTCGACACCCGGAGCGGAAAATCTGCACCAGGTGCTTCTTTCCGAAAGAAGACCATGGCATCGATGCTGAAGATGTTTCAGAGTTGCACGAAATTCTAAAACAGATCTCTAGAGATAAGGGCGTCGATAAACCAACCAAGAGTGATGTTTATTCATGGGTTCCTCCGGGTTGTCCTTCGAATCGTCGTGAAGAATTCTTTAAGAGTTTCCCAGAAGAAAAGGTAAGTCATATTTATAATTATATACATAAAATAATACCTGATAGCTCTTTCTACCTCTTTATGTATATAGTATATGTATATATTTACTACGTGTTTATATATACTATGTGATATTTATCTATATATACACCAGTTCTTCTAATAAAAAGGAGAACGCAACAAAGAAAGGAAATGTAAAAATACAAAACCACGCACAAATATGGCAAATCAACTAAAGCAAAGACAGCTAGAAAAATTACCAAACATAAAATTAATAATAATTAAATATAGTATATAACATAACAGAACAGTGATTTGAAAGAGATACATAACATAAGAGATAAGACGTGGAACGGAGCTAAACTCACATCGCTTTCTTTGATATCCCACGAGAAAAGAAAAAAAAAACACAAGACTTTATTTTGACACGAGAAAACAAAATACCAAAATTCCATCTTAATCAGATATGGAATTTTGGTCTCTTATTTTGTCGCTTTTCCAAATAAAAAACACACACACGCACACATACACAAAAAAACAAAACAAAACAATTAGCACTTACCATTGCCAAAAGTGAAGTTGATAATACTGGTCATGGCTCTTTTTTGTTTGTGCTCTTGTGTTTCATTTCTGGCGTGTTAGTTTATTATCCCTTATCTGATATGATGAGATCTCTATTAGTTCATCATCTCTTGTAGTTCAGCACGCCACTTTCTGTTAAGATCAGCAAACTGAAGCATCATTTACCGGAGGAAGAAATTGGGAGGAAGGGTACCACAGTTTCCATTACTGGGTTGCTGGAACTCCGTGACTTGGGGACTCCCAAATTCCTTCCGTTGATGTGACGTGGATGTAGGAAAAAGGGTGCCATCTCAGATATGATCTCTTCACCTAACCACAGTTCATAATTAAGCGGCTTTTGGTGATAGACGAGTGTTCTCCAAACCCGTTAACCTTGAAGTACAGTCCGGAGCTGGCCTGCATAGTATGGATGTATGTACCTATATCTCATAGGATGAACATTGTTATATTCCGTCAAGCTTCTTGTTATAGAATGAAAGCTTGCAGTAAATAGGCAAATATAACTTATTAGCTAATAACTCAAAAATACACGGAGAAATTTCAAAAATGCTTTTATACACATTGTGAAAATGAGAGAAAAACGTGCTGAAATATCAATATTTATCGGCCTATAAGATGCAGATGCAACAGTCAACACAGCACATCTCTCAGTCTAATATGAGTCATTTCTCCCAGGAATCAAGAGAACACTCTTCGATTGACTTTACTAATCTTTTCCTGAGGAGTTCGGATAAATTCTGAAATAAGCACAGAAAAAACTCCAGAAATGTAAATACAATGTCGTTCTATAAATGTCTCCAAATGAAAGTTTTGATCAGTTATACATATTGCTCAAATGAAGTATGGAACGTGACTAAATGTTAAGTATCTTTTCGTTAACTTTTACTGTATTTCACTGGACAACTGATCACAAGCGTGTATTGACAGCTCCCTATGTTTGTTAATGTATAACAATTCATTCAAGTTTATACAGTTCTCAGGAGATTTTAGTATCACTCTGCCCTTCAATCCATTTATATGCAAATAATATATTGAATAGTAAAATTTAAAATAACATAAAATATTAAGTTTACTGTGCATATATTCGTTGCTCAATCAGAGATTTTCTTCTGGATTACTCTGTGTGGGAATCAAACCCACAAACTATTAAAGGCAAACGTTTTTACCATTCAGCTATCATCTTAGTGATGTATGAGCAGGGAACGTTTCCTAAACGGTCTGCGCTACATTACCTGTTCTATTGCGAAATCTACATTACATGTTCTATTACAATCTGTAAAAGTATTTCTCCAATTTTCTTTCAAAAAGTACATTTGTCCTCTTAGCCATTCAAGTGCTTGTTTAGCAGGTCTTTCCAATATGTCATTTTCTTGTTTGATATCTGGAAGCTCTTTTTCGTGTCCTTATTCCTTATTTTCTCAATACTCTTCATCTCATCCTATATTTCTATTTACATATCATACATCAGTCTGTTTTCAAAAAAAATCCTTGAATGAAAATTTAGGCAACATCCCCTTTCTATGTTCTTGTGCTGGAAGGATAGGAGTCGGCTTCAATGCCACACTACTTTTCCATGTAATGCCTGATATTCAGGTGTCTGCAACTATTGCTGTCACAATGTCTGGAATACCTGCAAATGTCACTACGTTGTTCAAGAATGAATTCAGTTCTCAAGCGTCATATGTATATATATAGAAAAATCAAATAAGAAATTAAAAAAATATTAGATTGTAAATATGAAAACAATAATAAAATGGAAAAGAAAAGTATAAGTATGATATATCTCCCCAAGAGATTTCTCGCCAAATCTGCCGTCCTTTGTTTCTATTGTAATGTTTCCGGTTATCACTTTGATGTTGACAATTTGAATTTTTGTTGATTTTTTGGATTTTTTTGTTGCCAGATTTGTTTTTTCTCTTATTCTACGCCCTTTTTACGGGTGTATTTTTAAAGTGGCAACAGCATTAGAATTGTTAGGTGACGAAAAAATGCCGCAAAGGTCGGCAATGGGGATATATCCTACTAGTTTGAAAAGAAAATCATTTTTCAGAAACGAAAGTTCTCAAAAAAGACATTTTTCAAAATTTTAGTTCGTAAATGGGAGTTTAATTTATCATTGTGTCTACCATGTCGGAGTAGGGACTAGCCACTAGTTCGTATAAACGCGAGTGTTCGTAAGTTAGAGGTTCGTAAAAACGAGCGTATACTGTATTATTAAAGGAACGATTTCGAGCTAAATATAATATCTTTATCTTTTCGTTAGGTTTGCCATTGACTTTTGTCTATGGCAACCCGAACGAAATTGGTGAACCCTAATGAGTTGGCTTGGTAAGTCTCATTGTGTCTTTCATGAAAGTAAGTAAAACGGGAAAACATTTTTGTTGCAATGTTTAGCATTTTGTTGTTCATATTGTTTGTGTCACACAGGTGCCTAAGAAGAGGTCTGAAGGAGAAAAATTCAGACTGAAGCAGCTCTACCAGCAGATCCCCTTGTGGGATGTATCCGAGAAGCATTGTCGTTTCGTAGAACCAGAGTTCGTCCCTGACTTCAAACAGCATGCTCAGAGCTTGAGAGACAACTCTATACAGTTTGGTCTGGTTAAGGTAAGCTCATATGAAATGCAAATTTCTGTGCATTTACCGATGGGGCGGCATCTGTGAATCCATTATTTCGGGAATCTTGCTAATCTTCCAATGATTCCGACTCTTCCTTTCAAATTTTAAAGTATTTTTTCCTTACCTCTAGTTTTTCCCAATCTCAGTTTAATGGAGCAGATAACGGTCACAATTTTGAATTGAATACGGCAGACAAATAATTTCGTCGACCACCCAAAAAATTGTACATTTTGAATACAAAAAGGTATTGTCGTAAATTTTCTCCATCGTTCCGACGTTAGTAAATAATATCTTGAGAAAATAACATTCAAATTTCCACATCAAAGTAGTTATTAAAAATGTTTCGATCTTAATATAAGCATGTTTATTTAGTGAAAATTACTTAAATTACGATTCTACAATCGATTCCAGTTTTATTTACAAAACATTTTTCTAATAATAGTGTTTTTCAAAAACTGATTCACGCTAATTATTAATTATCTCTGATGCTTGGTGCATTAAAGTGAGTTTTTTTAATGGACGGAATTTACTTAAACACACTTATTGTCCAAAAGAGATTTATTGCCCAAAATTAGGAAGCTAAGTAACCTGTTGGAAATGCCTTCACTCTAGTATGAGGGCAGTAGAGGACTCTGCACTTGAACCAACCAAAGACAGTCTTACTTAGAGAGCTTATTCACGTTAAAATTTCTGTAGGTGATTCAATGTTCTTCCATTGCAGTGGAGAAGACGAGTACCAGCTCAGATATCACCCTTGTTTATTGAAGAAGACGAAGTGGTGGACTGTATTCAGTGGCTTTGGGCAGTAGAAATAAGCCGCCAGGAATCTATCGCACTAACTTAACCCAATAATAATTCTTGTAAATTAGACAAAGGATTCTACTGAAAGCACAGTTTGAGAACCACTCAAATACTATATGATAGTCAATACTTCCAAAGCACTTGACTGAATAATTTTTATAATAATCAAATGAATTAGTTTTGATTGTAACAAGCAAGTTATGTCCTATTATGTTATTATAAGAATCTTTAGATCTATTTTTGTAAGTTGAATCGGCAAAAAATCTCTTGATTTTGAACGGCAGCCTAGTGACGAGGTCGTAGCCTGAGCTCCGTTTTCTACACCTACATTAATGAAAATACGTCAAACACTTTTAACATGCATTATATCTCTCATCACAACAGACTTTGATTGAATTAAGTGTTGTTCCCATTTCTTGTGATACTAATAGAAAGTATATAACTTCGGATCGTTTTCTACAATAGGGATGAATTACAGAAATGAAAGCAATTCGGGTTTGTGATTTATCCTACTATAAAAGCATTCATAAAAAACCTAACCAGAAAGTATTCAATGCTTGTGAGTTTATTTAAGGCTAAGCTAATTTTCACTAATTTGAATTGCAGGAGTGGGAAAAAGGGATGCCTCTGCAGTGCCCAAAGTGCTTGGTTCTTCTGGAACCCGACGACATCGTTGTGTCATCCTCTGCAGCAGCTTATCATCCCGGATGTTTTACGTGTTGCAAGTGCGAAGAGTCGCTGGTGGATCTCATTCACTGCTTCGATGACGACGGAAACGTTTACTGCGTTCGTCATTTCTCAGAGAGCATGAAAAAAAGGTGGGAGTATAAGTAATGGCCACAGCGCCATGCATACATTTGTTCCTTCGAAATGCAGTGTGAATTTTTGAAAAACTAAAAAAAAAAACTGACGCCATTCAGAATCACATGTATCTACCCTTGGCTGGAGCAGTTTAAATAAGTTGTGGTTGCATGTCTTCAAAGAAAAAGCATACCACTGGGGGTGGCAGTCAAGTATTGGGGAGTATTCTGATTGGTTCACGCTTCTAAATGACGAAAACTCCCACCCGGCTGCTTCCAACTAACTGGTACAGCCTGGCCAAGCATATCATTTACGAATGCGAGGCTCTTGCCCTCCCTAGATTAACTTCTTTAGGCATCATCCATACTAGAGAGTTACACTTAGACTCCATTAAAGGGTTATCAGACTTTATTAATAAAGTGGGTGGCCTGAGCAACTGGAACTAGGAAACATTGGGTTTGGAGTTAATAGTACAAAATGCTGATAAAAGCAGAGATGCCCAATGACATACAAACCCAACTCTAAGAAGAAGAAGAAGAACTGGTACAGCCCAAATTTGGGTTAGGTACCCGGAAATATGCTGATGTAGCAAATACCACATGTATCTTCATCTAACAACTGAAATCGCATTAAACATAGCGTGTAAATGAATATCGGTTTTTTTTATTTTATCAGAATCACTGTGTTCGATTTCTTACTGGCAGATGGTTTTGCATGGATAGTGGAGATGAGCTTTCAAAAATTTTTCATGTCGTGGAAATTTCATATTAAACTTCCTTTGCTGTTGTTGCTACTACCAGTAATGATTTCCTACGATCCGTTGATGATTGCAGTTGTATCTGCCTCTTATAACACGAGTTTACTTCCTCTGCCTGGTTGAGTTGTCAGTGACCATGTTTCCCAAAAATTCTTAGTAATTTCCGTCAAACTGTTATCGTGTACGAAAGCATCCAGTTCCATTTTGCATTAACAGTTCCATTTTGCATAATCCTATGCTAATTTCTCTGTTGAGTAAGTTACAACAGCGCCACAAACACCTCTGTCGGTGATATTTGGAACTACATTTTTTTCAACCAATCTTATTTTCTGTATTATTCGTTATCATAGTAGTTTTGATACTTTTCGGTTATTAGATCCAGCTATAAATGATTCTGAGCAATGTCAGTTTAAAAAAATATCCACGTGTTATATAAATATATACATACATATAACCTACAGTTAAAATCTTTAGAATATTAATTTCAAATGCTTGTAAACATTTTATTTGTACATGCTTTAAATAATTTATTGTCATCAAAATTCATAATGTTCATAATGGGTCATAACTGTCCGCTATTAACTAGCATAACATAAGTTTCTCATTATTACTTCATTAATTTTTTTGATTAAATGCGAATATTTAATTGAAATTCATTTTTCATATTATCTGCCACTATTTCTATCTTTTAGTGTTTTGGATCTTAGTATAATAATTCTCGAAGTTCGCCATCTAAAATATTTACTTAGCAGTTAATATTGAGACATTAGAATGCTTGCAAATAAAAACATTTTGCAATTAGAGGTCGATTTTTCAAAGTGTAAATTATTAACAACTTACATTTATACTTGCCGTAATATATTTTAAATATTTTTTTATAAAATATTTGATTGCTCAGATAAAATACTCAGGTATCTTAATACCACACTATTATTTCCCATTTCTCTAAAGCCACATTACATTATGTGTATATTTAGAAATAAATTAAAAAATTTGGAAACAAAATGACCTTGTCATTAATGTTAACTAAATTTATTTTGAAAATTTTTAAAAATTTCGAAAAATTTATTTAAAAATAAATTTTTTATACTAAGAAACATTGTACCAATATTTCCGTATTTTCTTTCATTATTTTAATTATGTTTTCTAATAACTTAGGTTGAAATTTTTGAGAAATGTTTTCCTATCTCCCCACTTAGGTGTCACGCATGCGACGAACTCATCTTTGCACCTAGCTATGCCCAAGCTCTCGACAAGTTCTACCACCAAGGTCACGTGTTCTGTTCCAGTCCAGGCTGTGACGCACTGCTGGACGAGAAGGGCTTCGACAGCGGAGGAGAGTTGTACTGTTCCTCCTGCTATGAGGAAGATTTCGCCAACGACTGTGAAAAGTGTGGTAAAAGAATCGTCATGGACAGCAAGTATGCCTCTTACGAAGTACGTGCTCCTTTGCTGTGTCATTTCTAGTGCAAGGCGACATTTTACAAATGCAGTTCGTCGATATGACACCTCGTGATGGTCAGGCTTAACAACCGAAGGATGCTGAAAGTATCTGAACCCCCATCTTCTTTTGTACCTTCAGGAAGAAATTTTCTGAGATAATGGGCCTTATATATTCATGAGTCAAAAGAAGATAAAAACCAGGAAAACTTCCATGCATCCACCCATAAGATGCAGTGCGTGCAGATGGCACAAATGAAGCACCAATTTTCAATTGTACAAAAATTGTTAGAATCCAACCTACTACCTTCCACTCTGAAGACCACAGTCCTTATACAAGATATTACGGTGAATCTTTTAAATTATTACTTGTAAAACGTAACATTTTTTTTTTCACATGCATGCGTTCGTACTCCACAGTATTTTCCTACATTCACATACCGCCATACATAACCAAATATGTTTCGTTACTCCGAGACTAATCTGACACTCAAAATTATTTATCAAAATGACCACCCCTTAAAGTAGCATTTCTTTTTCTGAAAAATAGAGTACAAGACATTGTCTGGTTGATAAATTTTCAGGGTAATTGCACATTATTTTTCAGACTATAAAAATTACCTTTAATAAATAGAATCCATAATATCTGTAAAACATTAGTTTTACCTAAATTTACAGATAGGGCAGCAATCTTCAGAGTAGAAGGTGTCGAGGTTGATTCCCAGTGCTGTTAAGCAAAGGGAGAAATGTACTGCGTTTGTGATTTCTGCATGCACATCAGGCGGATTGGTGTTTTGGACTTTTTTGCGGATTCAGTTCCTTTGATACGTGATTATGTCCTATTATGGCATCAATCATACTTTAGGAAGGCAATAAATTCACCACGAATTTCAAAAAGCTTTACTGTATCCTTCTGCTGCTGAGATGTTTTTGTCTGCCGGGAAAGCTTTTTATACGTAGATGGTAGATCATGTTCACAAGTATGGAGAGAGGAAAACCAGAATGTACTCATACTGAAATTTTTCAACATCCCCCTCCTTTTGTTTAACAGTGACTGGGATTGAACCTGAGAGCTTTCTCTCAGAAAAGTATGATCTTCATAGAAATTCCCGATGATCCGCCAGTATGCCGTTTGGTCTACACGTACAGACAGAATGGCTTGAGACGGTTGTAAGTCCTTTAATATCGACCCCGTAAATTACCTTCATGGAAAAGCTTTTATACCAGGGACGTTCAAAAAGCAAGTTACATTGAAACAATGTAAGTCAAAAACCACTTTACTGAGAAGTGCGCTGTAATACAATATAGTACACATACAACACACTATTTCGCTACTTAATCTCCCAGTTACTGAAGACATTTGTCGGGATAAAGCATAAATCGCTCGATTGCTTAACGATAGAAAATCATTCCTTAGTACTTGAGCCAGCTTAGAACAGCGTCTTAACCTGGTCTAAAACTAAACCCATGGCACGACAGCCCATGTGGCCCAAGGCCTACAGTGCTCATTTGTTTTCATGACCGAGGGCCCTGGGATACGAAGCATACGTCCCAGTTAGGTGGTCAGCCTAACGTAAGACCCCAATGTTTAGTTCCCAAGCATGCTTGGTCCTCAGTTAATCGACTCACTGAAGGGATGAAAGGTTGAGTCAACCTTGCCCAGCCCGATCTTAACCTGGTCATCGTTAGAAAATTGTCTTCCACCTAAATATTCTTTGAGCTTGCCGAACACATGACAGTCGTAGGGCGCCAGATCGGGACTGCACGGTGGTGGCTTCCAGACTTCTCATCCAAAATTGTGGAGCAAATCCTGTGTTGTGCATGCCTTCCACGCACTCCACTATGTCCGATGAGCTCACCGTTGTTGGCCTTCCTTGCCTTTTCGCCTCCACTAAGTCTGTGGGACCATCTTCGAACTGCTGGCACCATTTCACTATGGTTGGACGTGACATTGCAAGTGACCCATACCCTGCCGATATTTTACGATAAATATCCGTTACCGTTAAACGTTTTGCCCTCAAAAAACGTACTCTTTCACAGACTTCAACGTAGGAATAAGTTTTTTGCTGATGCGCCATTTTTTTCTCTTACTAAGCAGCAAACAATCCGAATGAAATTTCCACAGCTGGAAGCCACGGGACTCAATTATCATCTGCGCAAGCTTCGTTCTTCTTCCGCAGTGATGCCATCCTTGATGGGACAAGAGTAACCCCACTTTCTGAGGTCGTATTCACGATTCGCAAAGGGAAATAAAAACAGAAAATTCCAAAGTATTCACTTCGAGATACGTGCCATCAGATGACAGGAACTCAATATCCATTTCCCATTGCTAACAGTGTCTAGTATCAAACCCTGGACTTTTCATTCCAAAGAGCATATTCTTATAACTAGGAAATGTTCAGCCTATAATTATATATTTTGACTCTTGTATTTAAGTAACATGTGCATAAATAGGTTTCCCAAACGGTGGTTGGATTTCTTCTCTCATAATGCGTAAATATTCCCCACTATCAATGGAAGGTGCCGTCAAAGGTCAATAGGTTGGGAATATATAAAGAAGCCTTACAATGCTTCCAGCGTTAGGCTAACCGAACCACTCTGACATATCAAAATGGTTGGGTGGAATCACTGTCCAACAACTTAGTGAGAGTTTGGTCTTTTTATACACCACTTCAAATACGAAAATGCATGTGTTTTATGCATTCTCATTATTTCATACGAGCTTCTCATAAGTCAGCAATTTACCTGATGAGTAGGATGGCATTCAATATTACATTTCGTTACACTCACATTATTAGTTCTAACAATGATATAACTCACAATTGTTTGATTAAGGGGTGATTAAAAGATAAAATAAAATAAGAGAAAGGAAAATATCTGTCCCACAACCATTTAAATTATAAATTTGTGTCAGTGATATTTTCAGCAGCTTTTAGTTGGGATAAGTTGTTACGATATGTTTTCGAATGCTTATTTCTGCTACCTTAAGCTGCTGAATCGTCATTTCAAAGCAATGTTCAAAGGACAAAGTCGATCCCTGAGCTGACACTTTCCTTTCCTCCAACACATCACACGAATAGAAGGCTAGAGGATCCTACGAAGATTTGAGATACCCAGGCTCACTAAGCTCATCAGTCTTCAGTGGCTAAGGTATCGAACACAATAACTCATGTACATGAAAGTATTGTCTTTTCCCCATCAACCCACAAGTTTTGTAACAATAGCATGATTTGTTTCATACTTTTTAATTCTCTCTTTGCTGTTCCACTTTCATTTCCGAAGTATCAGAATCATTCGGAATAAGTACAGATTTCCTTGATTAATATTAAAAAATTCAAGTATATATACGATACCATAAAGTACAAAGATATTTTTTTTTTACTTTCAGGGAAAGTATTGGCATGTAGAATGCTTTGTTTGTGAGAAATGCGGAGAAGTAATTTCTGACTTTGTAGAACTGGAAAATAAGTACTATTGTGTCAACTGCTACGAGGAATTTTATGCCCCACGATGTGAAGGCTGCAAGAAAATATTTGAAGGTCAAGAGAAGGTCGTTAAATACGAGGTTCGATTTGCATTTATAGATTCCATTATTTTTAAAATTTTTACAGAATTTTGATATAACAACGTTATGCTGTATTTTCTGAAGAATGACTTTTTTTATCGCTTTAGTAACTGTAGATTCAATTTTCTCTAAAATATCTAAAACTTCTTTATTTTTTTCTCTTTTTATTTATTGGATTTCACGTAATTTTTGTAATCACAAGATTCGGATTTATTTCCATGAGTGCATAAACTTCTATTATTGTGCGTGTATGTTTCTGTGCGTGAAGCTACTGAGCCACTGGAGCTCATGTTGAAGATACAGGAGAATAAATAATGAATGAGACCTTAGATTTCAAAATGATGGTAAACCTATGTAAAGTGTTAATTAAGAAGATGACTTTATTATCCAACTTGAAGCAGAGTATTGTTGACTGAAGCTCGCATGTTGCGATGGGAAAATTTATTGCTAACTGTGATACATGTACAAAGTTGTACAGAGACTGATCGCAACTTTGTAATGGTCAGTGTAATATACCCAATTAGTGTCTCTTGTGTTTTTTCTGCGCAATATTAATCTTATTTGTAATAAGTTTTTAGTATAAAAGCACGCCGTTCTGTCAAAAAGTGAACATCTGATAAATAGACGACCGATTCGGTGGTGACTGTTTATCACAAATACTTTTACCCGCACGTTGGTTAACAGTTAATGTTACCAACTTACTAAAACAGAAATTAAGGTTATTTCATTTGTTGTAATCTTTATGGAACACTTCATATTAAATATTCGAATTCTACAGTGATATCGTTTACTATTCTTTCAGGATAGCACTTATCATGTAAGCTGTTTCAAATGCAGCAACTGTGGAAAGGAGATTGGAACCGACAGTTTTGCCCCCCACAATAACAAGACCTACTGCAAGGGATGCAGCAGTCGTCTCTTCGGCGTTAAGTGTGTCCAGTGCAGGGACACAATTACAGAAGACCAGGGAGTCATGTACAACAAGCATCCTTACCATTCTTCCTGCTTCGTGTGCCATTCTTGCGAAGATCAGTTGGCTGACAGGCCCTTCAAGACGGTGGACGGCGACTGGTACTGCCTGGACTGCTACGGAAGGGCCTTCTGCAAGGAGTGCCAAGCTTGTGGACAGTCCATTTACTTAGGTAAGAAGTTTCGATGAAACATTCGAACATTCTTTTAACACTCAGAATCAACAAATATTTTCATATGCAATTAAACACTCAAAACACACGATACAGATTGTGTAAAACCAAACACGATATCATTAAATATGGTCGATCCTTCTGGTTAATGATTGTAATAATCTAAATAATTTGAATTCTGTTTTATTCGAAGAGAAAACATTCTTTAAAAAAATTTAAATAAATATTGCTCTCCTATTTGGGAAAAATAGCAGCATTGAAGAAGTCAGCAAAATAAATAAAAATAATGATTTGAATTTTGCAGTCCTCCACAAAAGTGCGAATATTTAGTAATGACTTAAGAAAGACGCTCCCAATTGATTTAAATTCGCATAGCCAAGGCATAGCGAGCTTGATTTGTCCAAGTGTCATTAGTAACAACAACAACAGTAATGAGTTAAAAAAGCTTCAAGGTAATATAATGGTTACGATTTCAAATATAATTTTAGATAGTATGCTATCAAATATATGATACGAACAATTTATTCTTTTTCCATTTATTAATATTTATTTGCATTTGAGGTTGTAAAAATAATTAGCTTACAAAAACTGTCGCCACAGATGCATAGCTTGTTTAGTTTTGTCATTTTTCGGCCACTTTTTCACACAACGGCTAAAATAAACTGTGAATCATTTAATTAAATTTTAATAAATTCTTACGTTTATGATTCGTTTGATTAAGACCAAAAATATACGCTTAGAATAAAGTTTTACATTAAAATGTATCATGTTTATTTCATATGCTTGGTTTATTTGATTCTTTATATTCAAGAGAAATAATTCAGAAAAGACTTACAGATTAAACTGGATTCCGGACCATTACAAACATTAATACCTGAAACGGAATTCGAACCTTGCTGAACTGAAGGCTAAACCGCTGATTGGTTGCTTGTGGAAATGATTACCGTTTCAGAGCAAAGAGATAATAAAATATATTCAAGGGTCATTTATAGTGCTCAGAAGGGTGAACTTTAAAGTTTGTCTTTAGTTTGTTTCTCGTTTTATGGTCAGTTTATTCTTGTTCTTCTTCTTAACTGGCGTTACAGCCCTATGCAGGCCTTAGCCTCCAATACAACCTCCTTCCACTTTTCCCGCTTCAGAGCCAAATTTTTCCAATTCTTTATCTTCATGGTCTCCGGATCCTTTTCCACATTATCAATACGATGTTTCTCTGGGTCTCCCCTTCTTCTGGCTATCGAATAATTTACCCTTTGTTATCCTTTTTATGAATATTTTTTTCATCTCTGTGGTGTACGTGGCAAAGCTACCGTATTCTTTGTGCTTTAATGAATCTCACTATGTCTTTGTTTCTCACTAGGTGCATTAATTCTTTATTATTTCTTCTGATCATGGTCAGTTTATGCATATGAAAATTAATTTCATTGCAATTCATGTCTTAAAGCAGATCCTGAATCTCTAGATTCAGCTGCAATTCTTCGAGCTGCAGAACAGAAGTCTAAATAGTTAACTATTCAATTCAATGGTATAGAAACGAGCAGAAATAATGAGAGATGTTAGCTGTGAATTGTTTATAGACATGCCATTGATAAATTTGTTGTTGCTGTTTCTAATTTCCCATCTGCTCTGATGGACCAGGTCAATGAAACCGTGGACATTAATGAAGTCTGATACAAAAAGTGGACAGTTGTGGATATCTTCCCAATCCAGTCCAAGGCAGTCCAAAATGTGTTGAAGTGATACCTGTTCCTGTCGCCATTTGGGGCAAAGAGGGAAGCTCTTGCTACCCCCAGAAAATGTGAGACCTTTCAAGTGTCCACTGGCTAGTTGGGACAGACACGTGTTGGTCTACCTGTCACAAGAGAGAGATAGGAAAAGTCCTGTCGTTTTGTTTATGCGTTAAAGAAAATGTTTATGCGAGGGCAATATTTATTTATCCTTTTTTGTCTTTATACCAGTTGGGAAGCGGAGGTATTAACTATTTTTCTTTGTTTTGGCTTTTGCCTCGAGAATAACTCGAGATAAATGTGAGTTCTTAGGTGAAAAGGACAGGATGTTCTAGTATCATAAATTTACTTCATACTATGGCATGAGAGAATGGAATATCACTCTCACTACCTAACATTAGCTCTCAAAGTCTTGCAAAGTGAAAACGACGAAAAATTAAAACTTACACGATTGTGATTCCATAGGAATGTTATATAGTAAGCACTTCAAAAACCGAATCGTTTCACACACACACACACACACACACACAAACACACACACACACACACACACACACACACACACACACACACACACACACACACACACACATATATATATATATATATATATATATATATAGTTTTGTTTTCATTTAAAATTGCAAACGAAACTATAAAGTATTTTCCAGTACATCAGCCGGTTAGTTTTATTATGGGCCGTTTCTTTCATTGAATTCACAATAACAAGTTTGTAACTGTGATTTTCTTTTTGAAGAGTGGGGTTCATCGTTGATACCAAGAAAGTGTTTTTTTTTTTTTAAAAAAATCCCTTCTCTTGTAATAATAATCCTATACTAATTACTTATGTTATGTTTTGAACAATGTTGTCTGTCTTCTACCAGAATAGCTCTCAGAAACTTTTCTGTGCATGTCTGTTGTCACGGAAACAAGATATGTTTCATTTTCGACAGAAGGAACCAAAAGAAAATGCAAAGCATCAACTTTGGCTTACTAAGTGTTTGAGAAGTACTTCCCTAAATATCGCTAATTCAGAACACTGAATCTTCATTTGAAATGAACATCTCTTGTTACTACAGTAATTGACAGCAGCCGTACTAATTCGTGAAAGCTGTTCGTAATGTAGGCAGAATAGTAAGGTACAGTATTATTTCATTCTATTTTTCACAGGAGAGGATGACGTTCTCTACTCCTACGGAGATCACCAATGGCATTCTGAGTGCTTCGTTTGCGGATCTTGCGAGCGCTCCCTGGTGGACACTGCTTTTGTCATGCGTGGATCTAAGCTCTTCTGCAAGACTTGTCTGAACGGAAGGAAAGTTTCTGAAAAAGTTCAAGATGTGAAGACCTCTTCGTAACATCACATTTCTCTCAACGACGTATTTATGAAAATCAAATTAAAATAATTTTAACCTCATTAAGAACGCTTGTTGTACGACGTAATGAGAAGAACAGTGCATTTATCACGAATTACATACTATTCCATTGCATGCATTCTTACAGTACATAAGCAGGTTGGACAAAAAATCCGTAAAAAATTTCATAATTCCTAAAATCCGAAAAATAACAAATGGTTTGTAGATTTGACATTAATAAATTATAGGATTTTTTTTTAAGATAAGAAAAAATAATTTAAGAAGCAGCTGACAAAAGGTAAGGCTACGTTAGGCTTAGTAGCAAATATGCAGTTGAGACCGAGGTTAAAAGAATTTTTACACTATTTTCTTTTCCAAAACCTGTTCTCCTTTACATCTCGTGTAAGTAAGCTGGGATGTCGATTAGGAAAGATATATCTTTGTTGGTGAAGCAATTTTACATGAACCAGGAATCATCAGCTGTTGCGTTGCTTAAATTCCGACTTCAGGAAAATACGAAGATTGGGAAAAAGGACCTTTCACAGTGACAGGTTTCATAAAGCTTGTTCAGGGATTTGAAGAAATTGTACTGCTGAAGGATTGTGTAAGGTTCGAAAGACCAAGTCTAAGGCAGACATACTGGACGTGCATTGCAGCCGAAATGGAAAGATTAAGTCAGAATCAGCTACAGGGACAAGCAGCGCACTAGAAGCTGACAGACGCTTGGGTTTACCACCATGCTCTACTTAAAGGCCGTGGTGGCCAGGTTGATTAGCATGTCGTTCTCATTATCGGAAAGTAGTGAGTTCGAATCGCGACTTAACCGAAGATCCGTCGTGTTCGCTAAAGGTGGCTGGGGCATGTTAAAACTGGGCGTGGTTGCAATGTCCTCCAAGTGAAATGATACCTCTGGGGGTAGCAAGCCAAGCATTGGGAGTCTTCTGCCTGCTTCAAAATCATGAAGACTCCACCCAGTATATGAAAGTGAAGTTGAAAAAATATTCACTAGTTTATGAAAGGAGTTTCAAAATTCACTCTTTTAATTTTTTTAAAAAAATATTGGTAATTAAAAATTTTCTGTTGATTTATAAACTTGTATATATATAAATCCAGATACTATACAGTGATCAACTAATTTTTGATGAAAGTTTTAAGTTTTCCATCATTGCAGAGCAATAAAACATCGATATGTACAATAGCTAATATTTAGACTCTCTAAACCTTGTGGCACGACAGCCCGTGTGGGCCAAGGCCTACAGCGCCCATCTATGTTTTCCTGACCGAGAGGCCATGGTGTGCGAAGCATATGTCCTGATTAGGTGGTCAGCCTAACGCGAAAGCATGCTTGGTACTCGGTTTATCGACCTACTGAAGAGATGAAAGGCTGACTCGACCTTGTCCAGCCCGGGGATCGAACCTAGGACCTGTGCCTTTGGAGCGTGAGACGCTACTACTAAGCGCCGGGCTTAATATAAAATACATTCACACTAATTCATAGAATATTGATTGAACGATTGGTAATCATGATGCAAACCCAACAAAGGGATTTATGACAGTATAGACTCCCAGTGGCTTAGTATTAGACCTGAGCTTTTCAGAATAAAATATTGCTTCATAGGTGCGTTTCTATTCTAGTATTTTGCCATATGATTTAATACCGTTTAGCGAGTTAGAACGTTGTTCTGATTATCAGAAGTTAGTGAGTTCGAATCCTGATCCGAACTGAAACTGAATAGCCATTATTTTCATTAAATGTGGCTGAAGCACATTAAATAAGTCGTGAGATAATAAGATAATCGTTGTAATATCCTCCAAGTGAAATGATACCTCTGGGCTTGGGAGGTCAAACACTGAGATCTTCCCTGCTTGTTCCTGATTCTAAACTTCAAAAACTGCTAGCCGGATGCTCCCAATGGTAGAGCCCAACTCAGGGCTAGGTAGAGGAAAGTATACTGGTGCAATGGAAAAAACGCTGTTTACCGGACAACGTAACTTCTGAAAGTCGTTGTAAGACGCTTTAATATCCATTTTATAATGCCTTCAAGAAAAATATTTCACAGATAGAGGACCATATTTACGTGGCACAAGGGAGAAAACTCGGAAAACACTCTGAACTTCCACACCAACAGATATGCATGTAGAAAGTATGAAAACGCAAATTCCAATTCCCACTATTTAACAGTGGCTATTTGGCTGAGTGGTTAGCGTTCCTGACTCCTGAGCTGTTGGTCCTGGGTTCGAATCCCGGTACGGGCATGGATGTTTCTTTCCTTCTCTGTCCTTTCTTCTGTGTTGTTGTATGAATATGGACGCCCTATAAACGGGTTTGTGGTGGTATGGCGCGGGTAACGCTACTCGCCTCCGTGACTTGGTTCACAGGTGCCCGCTGGGTAACGACAAATTTCGTCTAGTGAGTAGCAGTCTCTGGCCTTGTTGTGGCATAGGGTTATACCCTCTTGTGCCCGCCATTGGAAAAAAAACAATGGCTGGGATAACATAATAGGTTCCATTGTAAAAAGTAACCTCCTGTAACTTGGCCACGACAAGCCTTTGTGGAAATAAGGAAACTCTTAAATTTTCCTCTTAACCTAAGAATATTCCTAATATTATTGAAAATTCTTCTTGAAAGGCAAGATAACACGCAGACTAAAATAAACTTTAAAAAGGCTTTTGATTTCCTTTATGCTGTGAGAAATCTTTGAGAGCATCGTGTATAGAGTCATGCTTACGAAAACGCCTTTTCCTCTCTCGAGAGTGATATTGAGAGAGAAGAGGGAAAAAAATTTGCTTCTGTAATGGAAATAAACTTCTTTGAGTTCATTGAGAAAAAATATATTTTGAATTTTGTTTCCTCTCTGACGCATCGAAATTTTGTGCAAACCTTTGAGACGATGCAATGCTGTCTTTCTATCCACTGTGGTAAGATGTGTTAAATAATTGAAACATTGTTATATTAAATATTAATACGATATAATGACTGTAAGCCTCCAGTATTTTTCGGGAAAAGATAGATTTTTTTTGCACTATTTAAATTTTTACGCCGAGATATGTCTCATCATAGCATTAATGAATGATGTTGATTCAACAACCTGAGGTTATTCTTAGAACTCGAGAATATATTAGGGAAGGACACGCGTGTTATAGATAAAGGGTTT
The DNA here is from genome assembly GCA_037975125.1 of Latrodectus hesperus. Classification (NCBI taxonomy): domain Eukaryota; kingdom Metazoa; phylum Arthropoda; class Arachnida; order Araneae; family Theridiidae; genus Latrodectus; species Latrodectus hesperus. Next base: position 97,997,688 of record CM075856.1, on the reverse strand, counting down.
TCTGAACAATTAATGAGCACCCAAGCTTGGGAGGAAAGTCGAACTGTCGCAAAGTCTGACTAAGGAACAATTGCCTTGGGCCTCACTTCAAAGGAGCCACCGAATCAAACAGAAAGTTTTTTTTTTACGTTGTCAATCAAATAGATTCTTTTGTTGTTGTTGTCTTGTACCAGCTAGGCTGACAATATGGGGTGCGCTGCTCCACTTTTCCAACTGAACTATATCTTGCTGTGGAGTCCTACTTCCTCAGTACACACATGCCATAGGGACCGGTTTATAGGGTAGGAAACCATTCATGCAAGGAAAGGACAAAGACAGAATAGATAGAGAGAGAAAGTACGTCCATGTCCGAACCGGGATTAGAACTCAGGACCTTCAATCACGCTAACCACTAAGCAAGTTGGGTGGACAAAAGATTCGTTTATCAAATGGAATAGAAATTTTTTATCATAAAATAGAGGGGTCCCCCGAAGAAGTGATTGCCCCGGGTCCCAATCACGCAAAATCGAATTTTGAACCTACGAATTTTTGAATTGAAGGATAGAAAGTCTACCAGTCAGCAGGGAGGTTGGGTGCTTTATTTAAAGTCAGTCACAAATTATTCGAAACTTTCCAAAAATTTCATCTTTATTCCATTATGTGTTGAATGCAAACAGTGCCTAAGAAAACCAATACAGCTTTTCAATCAAACTGAAATTTCGTAGCAGAAGTTTATTATTCATTGCATATTGAATGAGTCTTACATTAAAACGCATACAGAAGTGAATACTTTTAATAAGAAATGCAATTTTATCATAATCACAAATGGTGAAGAAAACTTTTTACCACAAGCGGCTGATAGAGTACTTTTAAGCAAATACCGAATGTGTTTATTTGATTGTCTCCCACTCATTTGAGAAATGCTGCTTGTCTCTCTCTTCAAACAAATCTGTTACAGTGAGAGATTTCGCTGTACAAAAGCACCTTTACCTAAACATTGGCGCGATCAATAAATCATCTCGCCAAGGCGCGAATAAACGCACTTAGAATGAATAATTAAATACGTTTCTGCTTTACGGCCTTTTCTCGCCTACAATCAAAACTGCTTCCTCTTTTTCAGAAGTTAACCCTTTCTCTTCCTCCAATTACGTGGGGATGACGGAGTGGAATAGTCTAGTCCATTTAATTGGAAATATCCGAGTATTTCCGATTTTCTCTTTGTAGCTCTATGGTTCGTTTTTTCTGGAAACGAGAACTAATTAGACCCTTGTTTAAATGAGATTTCAAACAATTACAAATACTCACACATGAAGTGGGTCTGGAATCCACGATTTGTAAGACAGGTGTGAATTAGGGCGCCGAAAATTCACCTACCATCTCGATAGAATCACTAGAATTCGAAGTGAAGAGAAAATTCATCCACAACAATTTACTTCTACGTTCTTATATCATACTGAATTACATTGGGCGCTCCGTGGCTGAGTGGTCTAAAGCATCACCGCTAATCGCTTGAGAGCGTAGGATTGTGATTTCGATTCCTACCGTGGCCCTGGGTGTTTTCTTCGTTATTCTTCTGTGGTTGTACATCTGTCATTGTGCTATTTGTCCTAATATCGACGAAGACTTACAAGCGGATCTCAAGAATCAAGCATACAAGTCTGAATATATGTTATGTAATAAAATAAATAAATACTGAATTACACATTCAGCAACAAGCGTAGGTTTCGATATAGTTCTGAAAAAAGAAATACTTTTTTTTTAGAGATTTTAATCACTTGAATAGGAAGGTTGACACTTGAATCATAATCCACTACACAGCCTATAGGTGCGATATAAAAGCAGATAAACATTTCACATTCGAATACGGTTATTTCGACAAATTTCTAGGTGCCAATGTCATCCGATTGAAGCCCCTCAAAATCTAGCTGTCTTCTCATTTTGAATCCTACTCGATTATCGAGGTCGGCACCTGAGTTGGCATCCTCCTCTGCAAATCATATCAAGAAACAAAGGTGCAGTGGAGCTTATGGAACTTTTAACACGTGGACTCGCAACAGGACGATATTCAGCTGTGTCAGGTATGAAACCCGTTACTTCTTGGCAAAAGAGTGATACATTTCCTTACCAAGATACCGTGCTTCCTTTTAAATCCATACATTTTGCATCACATGCATTTTATTTTTCTTATCCAACTGGAATATTATTAAAAGCATATAATGGTTCTTACGACAGCATTTGTGTTATCGGCTTTATTAGAATGAAATAAATTGATTGAATTAATTAATTCACACTTTGCTGTAATTATATTCTCACAGAACATATAAATACTTATAATCGGGAAAAGACTTGTCGCTAAATGTTCTGCTAAAACCACCAAAAGATTCATGTGAAGTTGACAGTCTCATTTATCAGAGAAAAAAATTAGTTAAGTTAACATCATTTTTTTTATCATGTACATTAAAATCATAAATGAGGCGATTATTTTTATGCTTTGAATTTCTCACCAAATGCTGAGACATTCTCGATATATAAATCCGATCCAAAACACAGAAAAATATCAAGTTCTGTCTAAAAATATTAGTTTGCTTTGTAATGTAACTGGCAGGATAACAAAGATAACTTGGAAAATAGAATTTAGAAATACAGTTTTTACATGTGATGCATTTAAAATAATGCTCAGATTTTTTTAAGTTGATATTCAGATCTTATTTTACAAAAAAGTGCTGAAATATTTTTTTTAAATATACTTTTCTATATCTGTTTTTTTTTTAAATCGAATCCCCGTACGCAAAATCTTCCTTCTGATACTTCTAAGAGCACTTATCCAGTATATCACATGAGTAATATACTCGATAACTTCTTTTATAACCGAATCCAACACTTTAAGTTCTAAGATGACTACACTATAAGTTCCAATAAACCAGATTGTACTTTGACTCCAGATCAAACAGATAAATGGATAGAGAATCGATGACAATTTCGAATTCTTCAATGAATGCAATATGATGTTGGAATTTGAAACACTTCATATATGCGGACCAGGAATGTTTATGTAGTTCGAAAATTTCTTTAAAATTTAGATCCTGATTTAACTGGTCCTCACGTGTAAAAATGATATTAAAAATACAAGCAAACCAAAACAATTATAACTAGCGCTGTTGTGGTGATCAGATCCGTTTTATGTTGGATTTCATCCTGGCTCAAAATTTAAAATCAATTTAAGTCTTCTAAGACAGTAGAGGCTGCATTATTAGACGATGTCAAAATGGATATTTGAAGTGAATAGAAGCACAATCCAAGCTCAAAGAAATTTTAGCAAAATTTATCAAAGGAGGAGAGGTGTATAGGGCATGCGTAAATTGATTCAAATTACACAATTGTATACTTGCGATGGCAGTATAAATTTCCTTGAATCGTCCAATAAAAATGAGCAAAGGATTTAGTTTATGGACATCAGCAGCCACAAATCCTTCTGATGTTAATTACTTTAAACTGCTTGAGTAAGAGTAAATGATGATTTCTTGTAACAACAGTAATTGAAGAGATGTCTTGTTGAACGGAGCTCCAGTGACTCGTAAACTTCACCGTTAATATCTGAAAAGATAAGCATCATTTTCCTAAGGATTTGGAGCCACTGGAGACTACATTTTCTTTCATGTTGCTAGAGCTCCATGTGTTGGACAGGTGTCCAAAGTCCTTCCGCTGGTGTGGCGTGGATGTGGAGAGGAAGGTTCCAGCTTAGGTGTGGACCTTATCACCTGACCATGGTTCAAAATTAAAAGGCACTTGGTGATGGGCAAGTATTTTAAACCTATTAGCCTTAAGGTACAGTCCGAGGCTCACCTGCACTGTTATCTATGTCTTGTTGAATGACATGACGAGTTAGATGGCATCTAAGAATCTCAGCAGCGATAAAGTTCCTAGCTACCATCAAAAGATGTACTGACCTCCAATGATCTTCTGCCACATCGTAGATTCGAAACTCATATTAACAGTAGATGTGTGTAATGGCTGCAGATCCACTTTTGGTTTAATGTTTTAAAGAAATAGAAAACAGTTTTTGCAATAAATAGGAATATCTAATACCATTATTTAACTGTTATTATGCAGCGTTATATCATTTGAAAGATGAAGGTCGTAGTTGAGTTTAAATTTGCAAAAGTTTTCTGAAACTAGCAAAGTTTTGCGCCAATATTCACTTTTTAAAGAAAACTATCTCATTCAAGTTAAAATGACACCGTAGTTAAAAACCATTTGTAGTTAAAAGGACTAAGCAGAATCTCATTCATTCATTCCTTGTCGTGTGCCAGCTAGGCTGGCAACATGGGGTGCGCTGCTCCACTTTTCCAACTGAACCATATTTTGGTGTAGAATCCGACTTCTTCAGTACACACATGCCATAGGGACCCGTTTATAGGGTAGGCAACCACTTACACCTCATTCATACAAGGAACGAACAAACACAGGATAGATAGAGAGAGAAAGTACATCCATGCCCGAACCGGGATTCGAACCCAGGATCTCCTTATCCGTAGTCAGGCATGCTGACCATTAGACAAGATGGTCGGCAGCACAATCTCTTTAACGATGAATTGCGATAGAAAGCCAGTGCTGAATTAGAAGTTGAACGGTCACTCTCTGGAAATCAGTGTCACTTATGATGATCTCCAGATAATAACAATGGCTTCCGTCATTGAGTGCGATCACCAGAAAGACTTGAAACGCGTATCAGAAAGTCATAATATATTCTGGGGTTAGCTATGTGTTTTTAAATGAAAGTCATTGGGTATATAACAACAAGGTAGCTGTCTGAAGACCTCATTAATGTGTCCGGAACAATGACATCGAGAAAAACTATGCATAGATAACTAGCTGAGAGAGGCGCACCGTGGATTGGACAGCTCTTTTTGGAGCATAAAGATTTGGGTTCAATACCAGCTATTGAACTTGGAAAGAATGTTGCCTTCTACATGTTGTGGGGTGAGTGCTTGAGATCTTTTCCGCTTTTATCTCTTATGATACAGGAATATGGCCCACTACGTATAAAAAGTCCTCCCAATTTAAAAAGTGAATATTAAAAACCAATTTATTTTAAAGCCATAAATACCGCGATATGGACTCACCGTGATCTACTGACAAGACACTGGAGCAAAAGGTACCGGTTTCAACCCCAGTCGCTGTTGAACAACGGGAGATGGATATTGTTCTTCTGTCGGGCTGGTGTGACGTGAATCTAGAGAGGAGGATACAAGGCTCAGGTCTGACCTCGTCACCTGATCGTGGTTCAAAATTGCGAGACACTTGATGACGGGCGAGTATTCCAAACCTGCTTACCTAAATGTACAGTCTGAGGCTCACCTGCACCGCTATTTATGTATGCCTTCTATCTGGTGGTTGCTAAGATATTCCTCCAGTTACGCCTCATGTATACGGCCCCTAATTTATTAAAATGTCTTTCTGGGAGGCAATTTAATTCGGGAATGCGAAAAAGCACTACAACTATCTTCGACCATTAAGTGGTCCATTATGCCGTGGGAAGGCAATGACTACTACTCTGAGATAACTACTATATTCAATAATATATAATAATAATAATAATTAAAAGTAATGTATTTACTATTCAATAAACTAAATAAGCAGGAAAAACGTGGCAAATGTTCAAATGTCTTACAAAGCATTACAGCCTTCAATTGTTAATTTTTTTATACAGTTAAAAAAATTTTTCTTAATATCATATTTAAAATGTTTAGAGTTATTGATTAATTTAAGGGTTGCGCAGAATTTTTCATGTGTGTGTTAATTAAGATTTATCATATTATCAATTGAATAGAAAACTTTAATATATATATATATATATATATATATATATATATATATATATATATATATATATATATATATATATATATATATATATATATAAATGCAAAATTAGATGTATAGCCAAAAGCACAAGAATATATAAAGATATAAATGTAAAGTTAGACATATAACCAAAAGCACAAGAATATATAAAATTTTTTAAGTTTAGCAATACATTTAGCGCAAAAGCAGCTGGAATAGTATTACTAAGATATAGTTAATAGTATAATTTATAAAATAATTATAATGTTTCATTATATTCATTGCATATTTTATAAATTATACTATTAATATATATATATATATATATATATATATATATATATATATATATATATATATATATATATATATATATATATATTTATACAGTATTTCCACTAAAGTCCCTTGCCACTCTCTTAATTTCGGAACTTGTGCTACTATATTTATAAAAGTGGTGTCTAGGTATAGTAAAGTAGCCATGCGCTACTGAATGAAACAGACTACTGCGCCACCTGATGGAAAACTGCGGAGTTAGTATTCTTATCTCGAAAACGGAACGAGATAGAGAGAAAAAGTGATTTATAAAGTTGTAGAGCATCCTCGATTTAGTCCGAGAAGATACCTTGTATTTATTAATGTGAAGAATACAATGCTTAAAATGCGCATTTGTTATTTCGTGTTGTGACGTGACAAAATGATTTAAGAAAGAAAAAAAAAAAAAAAACAAATAGTTATAATAATATACTTTATTTAAGATGTTCAAACTTCTCACCGTCAGCTGCAATGCACATTTGGATCTTCGCTTGAAGATTACGTTGCACACGTTGGAACACGCAATCGTAATATGTCGCTTAAGGTCCTGCAATTTTTGGTGGAGGAGTCGCATACACCTGCTGTTTCAAGTATCCCCACAGGAAAAAGTCCAGTGGAGTCAGATCAAGAGAACGTGTAGGTAACTCTTCGAAGCTGCCATACCCTAGTATTTGGTTGCCAAATTCCTTGACGAGTTACTGCTTCAATGGAGATGTCTAGTGAGCAGGCGCGCCGTCATGTAGAAACCATAGATTCTTAAGATTAAACAACGGCAGGCACTCCACAAAATCGGGTATTACCAAGAAGATGTCTCTTTTATAGCTTTTTCAGGTGAACAGACATGACGTTTCTTATGTATTTGCATACTGCATACAAATTGTTGGAATTTTTTTTAATACTTCGGTTCTTACCATTTCGAAATAAAAGAGAAAAATGTTATAACGAAAATGTAAATCACTAGCAGTATATATATATATATATATATATATATATATATATATATATATATATATATATATATATATATATATATATATATATATATATATATATATATGCTATATCAGTGTGATAAATAAAAGTAATGTTCATAAATTTTCATCATTATTTATGACATTAATTTATTACTAGTGAACTATGCATGAAAACTGCAATATCATAATTAAGGAAATATCTGTTGTGTATTTACTTGAAACCCACACACAAATGTATATTTATTCTGGTTTCTAATTGATGTATATATTTACATATGAGCATATTGTCATAATATATATATATATATATATATATATATATATATATATATATATATATATATATATATATATATATATATATATTATAACTTAATTATGATATTGCAAAGTTTTCATGCATAGTTCATAAGTAATAATTTAACGCCATAAATAACGATGAAAATTTATGAACATAATTCTTATTTCTCACTCTCATGCGGAAAGAAATAATATTCACCATCATTTCATCCACCTTCTAAAACATTTTATTCGAACTTATTTACATTGTTTTAACCAGCAATTTTAATATCCACCAGAGTCTATTTTCTTTGTAATGCATATTATACGCAAATAATGTTTTATTTACATTAGTTTTTGGTTGAAAATGCAGAAAATCAAATGTATAATACTTTCAGAGAAATTATAGAGATTCACAGATTATAACTCATACAGAATGATTCACACATAATCTGGTCAGAACACTACTGTGTAGGAATCTCTTTTCCAAAGCAACAACCAAACTTCAATGTTCCATTTAGCAAAATCTCTACTTCCATAATCTTTAACAACCAATCAAAATGCTTGCACATTCTTAATATTAAGATGGGTATAACATGGTATCTTCGCTGCATTCAAGTATTATTTCACATCCCTTTGGCAGTTTTTGAATTCGAGAACATAAAAGTTGGAGAGTAACAGTGAACAAAATATTCCTTGTAAACAAAGATGGGGAACAACTTGAGTATTACTGAAACATGAGTGCAAATGCAATTTTTCTGGCCCACTGTTTCTGACGTCACATCACATATCCACAACTCTATCCACGTCAATATATTTACGCCATCTAATATAATGGCTTTCAACTGTATACAAATGTAGTTCATTGACATCATGTCTTGACAGCTGATTGGAGTCTTGGTGTCTTAGTGACTCTTCTGGGCGTGGCCAGACTGGTGCTCCTCCTGATTAGGCGTAAACATTCTCTGTCACACAGAATGCGCCCTTCCCACAGTTGATACTTATCACCTAGAGACAGCATTCCGTGGCATCTAGAGCAGATAAAGCATTTGAGGTGGTAGGCAAGACCTTGTATTTTCATCACCATTTCGTTGGCTGGAATCGTCTCTCTGCACGCGTGGCACTCGCCTTCACGTCCGAAAAGCCTACAAAATAAATAAAAAAAGGTTTTTTACGATATTATTTCAGTATAAAAGTACTCCGTATTAAAAAAAAATTAAAGTTGATTAAGTTGAAAGATCCAGAGCCTTTACTAAGGCAAGGGCATACCGGGCAGTTGTCCCAAGACCTCACTTCAGAAGGAGTTCTAAATCGAGTAGAAGGTTTATTACGTTGTTAATCAAGTAAAGTCGTTTGCCAAATCAAATTGAAAGTTTGTTGTAGTGAAGAAGAGAGGCTTCAAAGAAGTTTTAGCCCCAGCCCCATTTCAAATTATTTGAATTTTAAATGCTTTTCTCATATATATAAATATGTCTTAAAGTGAAAAAGACAGTAAAAACCAAAAGTAAAATTCGAGCTGTTTATGATGAATATTTAAATGAAATTATTGATATGTATTATGGTGCGACGCCAAACGACCTGGCTGGCATGAAGTTTTGGTTATAACTTTCGTTTTTGTTCCTTCATCTTGTGTTATTACATTTTGTGGCAACAACAATTGTTGAATAATTAAACGTTAAATGAAACATGTATTTAAACAATCTTATCCGAAATCAATATACCATCGCCACTCGCCGTGCACAGACTCTGTTCTAGATATATATTGATAAATTTAATTTAGATTTATCATGTTTGGTTTTGGTTTATTTTCTCAAGATTCACTGGCTCACCAGACCAAAGTATTATTAAAGCATTCAATGTGGGGGTTAGTATTGGTTTCGTTTTTCGGACACTTTTGCACATGAGGGATTATTCGATTAATATTTCGAACCAAAAATAGATTCCAATCACAACAAGCATGCGCGAAGTATTAGTCAAAACTTTGAATTATATAGCATTAGTTCGAAATGATAAACATTCAGCTACCAGCTCAGCAATTTGAAATGTGTATCACTGATATATATTTAACATACATACAAATATTAAATTTGGTGATACCCATTGTATAACAAAGAATATACAATTGTGATTATATTTTCAGTAATGTATCATAATATACACATATGGATTTTCAGCAAGACAGAGTTGTTAAAGGATAATGTATTGATGAATGTATAACCGAAAGTGAAGACACTGTGAAAGTTTGTAGACCCACGATAGGGAAAATCGTGAGTCTCTTTGATACAAAGACTTACAAAATCGAGCAAGAACAGCTCTGAATAAAAACGAAAACTATTTTGAAACGGTTTGTGGCATCAGAAATGAAAACAGCAATGGTCAAATTTCAGCATCACATGAGAGCATCAGTGGTTTCCACATCAGCAATAAACAAATAAAAAGGACTTATATACAAATAAAGTCTGATAGATTCGGAATTCAAAGTGACTTCTAACTAATGTGAAAGCAAATCATCTTAAGATGTGAAATTAAATATTAAATGATTGGTGCGTAGTCCTTATGTTATGTTTTCCAGAACATCCGGTGTGTTCCTCTGGAGTTTGTCCAGACAAAAGTACTTTTTAGATTTATCTTCAATGTTAAGACATGATAAGCATATATGCTGTAATCGAAACAACTATTATTTACCTTACATGTTAACATCACATAAGAATTCATTTTGAATCCACCTGTGGACATACAACAACCTAGGGGATTAATATAAAAGATCTGTATGAATCCTCTAGATCAGAGGTGGGCAGACTTTTCTAGGTCAAGAGCTAATTTTAAGTAAGTGTGTAGAGGATATAAAAAATTACCTTTGCTGATTAACCCCAAATTTTTTTTGATAGTCCACCGGTTGGTTATGGGGTCTTTAACACCTACACCAAATAATACATTAGACAATATGAACCCTTTCCTAGTTACGAGTTAGATATTAGAAAAATTCTATTGCTGTCAGTTGACATAAGTTCCTGCTATGTAAATAAACCATACTTTTAGATCTGTTAAGAGTGAACTTAAAGTTGATCCTTTTGAATATTGAGAATTCATTCCTCGGAAAAAGTAGATGGACTTTGTTTTGGCTTGAAGACAAAAGCTATTGCGATCGGTCTTTCTATAAAATCTTCCTCCATTTCGCCATTAGACTTAATGGAGACTTAAACTCTAACAAGATTTTTCACATAACATTTCTATATTCTAATCTAAACAAACCTGTGAGTTATAATTTAAAAACTTACTAATGAAATTATTCTATGACATTTGCTTTATTTCCCTTGGATATATTTAAAACATAGGAAATTTACAAAAAGTATATATTTGTAAATTTCCTATGTAAATTTCAAAATAAATGTGAAATATTTTATGTTAATACAAATAATTTAGGTTCTGAAATCACATCACTTTTTCACATATTCTGTTCATTTTCCAATATGAGAACATGTTTATGGAAGGGAAAGTACAGTACACAAAGTCTTATCAAATAAGCATAAAATTATTTTATTAAAAGGCAGAAATATAACTTTTATTGCTTAGAACTATCTTCTATTGCTTAGAGTTGCTAAATCCTTTATTCTAACTTGCTTTTGTTTTCTGCTGAATCAAAAGCTTTTTGCTTCAAGGAATATAATAAAAATCAATATACAAAAATTAGATTGGATTTTTGCTATAGAGCTATTTTTTTTTTGTTCCTTTCAAAATCATGGTTAATCCTAATTTTCAGAAATGATATGAAAACACCAGAGTGTCGTTGAGCTGTTAAACTATCTATCTACAAGCTTTTTTTCCCCGAATCACAAAAATCTTAAAATACGTAAATTTCATAATGAAATACTTTTGTACACTGCATAAAATATATACAAAGAATAAATTCTTAAATAAATAGTTTTTTCTACGATGTATAAAGTATATATAAAGAATAAATTTTATAACAGATTTCTTTAACAAAAATTGCAATCATTTCTCTGGGGCAGAAAATTCACGTCGTATTCTTGAGTCAGGAGGAAAAATATATTAAACTGAGTTTTATTACGGTTTACTCTACAGAAGTATTGTTGCTCGAGTTCATTGAGAACCTCATGACAATCAATTAAACATGGAATGGACGGATTTTTGAAGGTCATACGGATTACACAACAAGGTTCTCCATAATACCACCCCAAAGATTAATAGCAAAGGTTTGATCTGGTGATTTCTCTACGATAAAATTTTTCTATCGGCAATTAATACTACCAAAATTTCCATCGCCTTCTTCGGAATAACCAGGCTGCTTGGTTTGGTTTGTTTGTCGCTCAACGGTCATTTTTTGCACACGAGTGCTAATTAGACCGGGACTTACGGTTTAAAGTGGATTCCGAACCACTACAAACATCCATGCCCAAGGTGTGATTCGAACCCACGAACTGTTGAACCGAAGGCAAGAGCGCTAACCATTCGGCTGCCAGCTCGGCACCAGGCTGCTTAATGTACTGTTAACATACACTGTTCGTAATAAAAGTTTGCCAACCAGACAATCATTCTGGCCTTCGGTTAAGCAAGTCATGGGTTCGAATCCCGCCTTGGTTTTGTGTACTCATAATGGTTCAGAATCCACTTTAATCTGCAGATCCTGATCGAATGCAAAAAATCAAGTATTGAGGGGCAAAGAAGCCAAACTTACGAAGCGGTTTCGTTTAGTTAAAATCTTGGTAGTTGATTTCAAATGGATTTCGAATCACAACAAACAACCTCGTTTGACGTTTGAATTGAACCTATATTAATTATTGAAACAGAGAACGGAGCGTTAATAATTTCCTGCGTTTCGACTCTACAATATTTTAGTCTCATAATAGTAAAATTAAATTAAACCACAACGTAAAAAGTGTTAAAACTGATAAATGTTTCATGGTTTGAAAATAGGAAATTATAATGGCAACGTATAACTTTTTGTGTGAACATCGCATCCTATAAAATTATTAGCAATAATATTTTGATTCAAAATGTTTTAATGATTCGAAAGATTCAGCTGAGGAAAAAAAAAATTAAGAATTGTTCCGATTTCCACTTTTCATTTTCAAGGTTCTAGAGTTTTAACTCTCCATTTGTAAAAAGAGACGTTAGGCGATAAGTTTGTTTTCAGATGGGAAAGTGAGAGCTTACAGTCCAAGGATGCAATAGTCGCGTTATTTCCATTTAATCTTGCTGTATCGACATTTGCAAATGAGAGAAGAAAAAAATATATCGCATTGAGAAGGACAAAGCGATGAGAAGAAATACGTGAATGTAAATGGGAAATGGCTAACAGAATGACACAGGCAGGAATATATACGGCGTGGGAGAAGGGGGAGGGGTGGAACGCTGAGAGCTGATCGAAAGTTCAATAGAGGAACCGAAATTACACGTGGAGCTTTTATTGCGTCGCCTCACAATAGAGTGCCCATACCTCCGAACCCAGCAAAGCAGCTTTCAATCATCCGAGGGCTTCAAATTAAACATCGTCCTGAACCAATCTCGTCTGCCGAGATGATTAAAAGTCCTCCCCCCACCCCCGCCACGCGATCCCCCGCCCTCTCTCTCTCCGCGCTTACGGTAAGGAAATCCGAAAATAATAATAAAGAACGTAAGAAGTAAAAAGAAAAAAAAATCGTTTGGGAAAACGCGTTTGCAACAAATTGAAAGCAAATAAAACCCCGCGAGGTGGCGTAATTAGAAGGGGAAATTGGAAAAAACCCCTGCCGACGTTTAGCAAGTGCCAAATATTAATTTACGAGATTCGGCACATGCTTGGGCGTTAATCTAGGGCCGCCGCGACAGAGCCCCCCGTTTGTGAGCGAAATATTTGCTTCCCCCAGAAAAGTGGTCGCTTTTAAAAAGTCGTTTGGCGGATGCTTAGAAGTCCCTGCCGTTTATTAGAAACTTCTTCCTAGCCATCAGTTTAAAAAAATCAAAATCACCGCAGCGCGGGAAATAAAATGAAAAAAAAATTGTAAAAAATAAATTACTTTCCTTTTAAAAAGATGCACGATGTTTGACGAGAAATCACTTTTGTTCGATGAAATTGCAGCCGGTATTCAATAAAGAACGTTATTACGAGTTTCCGAATACAAAAGCCGGAGAAAACGATGTCGTTTTCCTTTTCTTTAACGTTTTATTATTTTGTGAGAGCGCGTGCAGCTTCTGAAATAAGGAAAAATCTATTACTTCCACTATTTCATGGGCCCTTTTTTTTCTTTTCCCCTGCCCACTCCAGATTTTGTGTTTCATTTTGAACCACTCGGGATCATTTTAGTTCGAAATAGGGGCAAAAAAAGGCAATCTCCCTCCTTCTTAACCAGAACAGCAGACTTCCACCTCGTAAATGTGCAGATGAATTTTGGCGCCTTTTAATTTATTCAAGAACACATAAACTAACGAAAATCTCCCTTTCTATTTCTAACTCATCATTCCATTTACAGTTCATTCGATCAGGATGCTTCCAGTAATTTAAGGTAAGTTAATCATGTACAACTTCTGGATTTACAGTACTCTTTTTCACAGAATACTGTCCTCTGAAATCATAAAGAGAGACCGGAATATAATCTTTGAATAAATTATATATATATATATATATATATATATATATATATATATATATACTATTAGAATTTCAATTATTTTTAAATTTATGAATAATATTAAATTTAAACTTTAAATCCATCAAACCTTTCGAATTTCGAAAAACATTTTGACACCGAAAATTTAAGTTAAGGAATTATCAGTTTATTTAAACAGTTAGTATTTGGGCAAGAGAGTAAATTTATCACAACTATCTTCAAGATTCCCATTATTTCTTGAGTACCGACCACAATTCGAAAAGGAAATGAGAACAATTTTGGAATACAGCATAAAATAATTGAAACTAAAATGCATAATGGAAAGTAATGGTTTAAACTATATTATATATATATATATATATATATATATATATATATATATATATATATATATATATATATATATATATATATATATATATATATATATATAAATTTAAACTTAATTTGTAAAGTATAATCAAATCAAGCATTAAATCTTTCATATTTCGGAATTTTAGAAGCATTTAGTTAAAGTTTTCGAGACACGTTCTTAGAAACAAAAGATTAAATATTTGCTAGGTTTTTCTTTTTCTTTTCCTTTTTTTAAAAATCATTTACCTAATTTATAGCCGAATATTTTTAATTTAAAAGTAATGAAACACAATTCTTTAATTTAATTTATAATAGTTTGTTGCAAAATACTAATTAAATGTAATATTTAAGGGACAAATATAATAATTATACTATTATGATTCTATATGCTCATATTGAAACTTCCTGGATCAACTGGGATAACGTCTTCGGTTGGTAAGTTCGTAAGAGAGAGAAGGATTCTAACCTCAGACAAGAATATTTGATTTTACATAGTAAACAGCATAATGATAGAACATATTTTTTCGTTTATCATCCATTACGTATTTGATATCGGGAAAACTTTTCATAAATTGTGAGCCATATTCATATCTTAAAAAGAAAAACCTGGAAAATTTTCATCCGCATATTCCGACAATGCAGACGTGAAAAGAGAGCCACCTATCTTCCATCATTCAATAAAAACTAGAATCGAACCCAGAACTTTCTACTGTTAAGAGCACACAATTCTACTGTTAAATGAGTGATCCTAAAATAACTGTAGCATTAATAGGACGTAACTGCTTTTGACAACGCGAAGTGGACAATCCAACGGATGAAAGCCATAAAGTAAGTTTAGCATTCAAAGCATGAAAAGCCTTCCGGGAGATGATGGGAGACTTTCCATAGATAATGAGCCATAATCATGTACCTCAAAGGAGAAAACCTCGAAAACTCCTTATGCATGCAGAAGGCAGATATGCTACATCCATCTATTTACCATTGTTCAACAGTAGCTGGGGCCATTTTTACTGAAGAGAGAGGCGTAAGTGTTTGTAGAAAATTAGAAACCTCTTTAAATTTTAGGTTCTGACTAAATTGATTCTCGTTCGTAAAAGAGAACCATAAAGATACAAACAAATCAAACCAAACCTAACACATATGTGAATCAGTATTCTAATAAATCCTCCACAATATAATTTATGGGGCACATTGGTAAGAGAAATCGAAAATTTCCTAATTTTCCCTTCGTTTACAAGACTTATCACCCTTCAGTGCGTTTAAGAACAATGAAAATTCTCATTTAATGAAATAAATTTAAGATGTGTAGTAATTTCTCTATTCCTGTAAAAATCGAACAAAAATAACCGTGGTCATAGCATTTTTTTCGAAGAATATTTGATGGTAAGTCGGTAAAGTGGAATAATTTTTTTAATGCTACATATTTGCATGGAAATTAGTATCCAATATCAATAAGAATAAAAATATTCGCTAACATCTGCAAAATTTATTGGACTGTAAATATTATTTAACTTTTTTCAAAAAAACGTATTTTCAATAACTTAGAAGTCAGTTCAAAATTTTTATATTAACTCCTTTTTTATGTGGACGTCATTATCTTTTTCTGGAGAACAATTTTAGAGCAATCAAGATTCCAAAAAATTTCCGTACACCAATAATTGAGGGGGGAAAAACACATTTTTCTTAGTTTATAACTTTATTCACTAATTTCTGATATAGTATATATAAATTTTATCAATGGCAATTGTCTGCTTTCTGACCTCATTTTGAAAATGTATTTAAGAATTTTTATAAAAATTAATAAAAAATTTTAATACTGTAAGTAGGAATAAACGGAAATTGATTTTATTCTATTTAGTTCTTCATGTTTAATTTTTCTTTTATTTTAAATGAAATATTCTATTACTAGAATCTGAAGAGATTAATAAAAATAATTTATTCAATTTAATCTCGTCTAATTAACTTTTATAGTCTGCTTTCTCCCATATAATAAATTTGTCGAATAAAAAATGGCATCATTTTTCTTTTCCGTTGCAGAAGAGCTTCAAAACACATTCATGGAATAGCTTTCTTGAAGATTATTTTGAAGAATTTGAAATAAACGCAGTTTATTTATTGTCGATGATTTTTGAGACTTTAGGGCCAACATTATTATTTCGGATCAAACATTTTTATTGAAAAAATATGGTTTCATTCAAGAGACTACATATAAATTAATTTTGGTTTAGTGATTGAACTGTATTCTTCGGAGTGTAAGATATTGGGCCATTGTTGAACAAAAGAAGACGGGTATAATGATAATGCAATACAATATAAAATAAGATTTTACAGTTTAATAATCTACAATATTTTTAAAAACTATTTCAACGAACCAGATTGAGAATCATAAAAAATAAATTTAGGTTCAGCAAACACATTTTGTATTTCTCACTTAAATCTCGATAAGAAAACACGTTTGATTTTCTTCTCAGTTCCCATTCAATAAAAAAAACCAATTACCAAAATATGTTTAACACACACACATATGTATAATACATTAATGTAATTTCATAATAAAATAATTTTGAAAAATGTTTGCATTTTTGATATTGTATATGTCACGTTTTGAAAATTCTGTACTATAACCTAACTATAAGGATTTTTATAAGAATCTAAAAATAAGAAAGTTAAAAAATATTGAAAAATATTCTTCCGAATCTGAGTTAAACAAATCTTATTCGTAATTAGAAAATACGTACATAAAAGCTTGTGTTGCATAGCAGGCAGCCTGATAATTACAGACATATTCTTCACTTCAACATTTCGTAGGTTCGAATCACACACGGCTATATCTACTTTTGAGCGTCATATTTAAAAAGTTTTTTTTTTTAATTTGTGGTAAAAATAACCAGAAAGAAATACTATGGGGATCCACTTGGCAAAAAAGTCGTTACTCAAATTGTCGTGCTGAAAGGGTATAAGCACTTTAATAAGTTCATAAGATCCAATGTCCTGCTGGTGTGCTTAATGTAGAAACAAGGGTGGGAGTTCTGATATCAGTGATTATGTTCTGTAGTTTTTCAGGTGACCTAAAAATGTAGTTGGAAAAATTTTAGAAGTAAGTCAGAAAGAAAATATTTGTTTGACTTGGAGTGAAAAATAGGATACCAGCTCAGATGTTGATGTGGTCACTTGATCGAGAATGAAGATTACAATTCTGTTTCTATATTTAGCAGTTTCTTATGTTTAATATACAGTCGTAAAACTACCATAATAACAAGAAAAGAAAATGATTTGAGTATTTCCCCGTTTGTAGTCATTTTCTAATTTTATTTTTGTTATTTACTATAAATAAGATATTTTTCTACCACTGGAGTTTTAAGAGATTAATAGCTTATTCAATTTAATGTTTTAAAGTTCCAATCATGATCTTATTTATAGTAAGTAATCGATTATTAATTATTTATATTCAATTTAGTTCCATAGATTAATAATTTATTCAATTTAATCTCTTCCCTTCTTTTGATCTTCCTTTAGAGAAAATTCTTAAATATATTTAAAAAATATCAGGAATAGACGATTGTGGTTATGATTAAATTTGTCCCAAATAAATTAAAACCATGAAAATGAATTCGAATGATAATTCTTAAGATGTCAGCGATAAAATTTAGAGTAGGAGATTATACGGATGAATGACGTAAGCACAAAACGGTTATTTACACTATGAATAAAAGTAATATCATTTTATATTCCACCAGGAATCATTTGCGAAGATCTAAAACCAACATGGTTGACATAACTGCAACCGAAACTTTTCTCCAACATGAATAAAAACAAGCTCGTTTTTCAACACTATTTTCCCAAACGTCATATTTTAACTGTTGCCATTCATTTTCTAGCGAGGCGCTAAAATTACGGCAACTGATGAGAAACGTTTCCTTCGGGAAACGTTTTCTAAGCAGGATGAGAAGAACTGTTAAACGCGAGGAACACACTTCTAAGAACGTTCGAAAACGGTCCCCTTCGAAACACTTACGAGAATTGGGAAAGGAAACGTGATCGATTTCGCTAAATGTAAACCGTCACATACCCCGAGAGACCGATATGGAAGATGGAGATAAAAAAAGAACATTTTTAGGCCTTTTGCGTTCGAAATGGCATCTTTTTTTTCAGTCGTCTGAAATTCCACATGTTGCCACTCCGCGACTTAGCTGTAATGGTCGAAAAGCATCAGCTGTTGACTGGGTTCTCATTAACGGTTCCCATGGCAACACGAATAGACTTGTGCGCCTTGTTTCGATAACTATTCTACCTTTCTTCTCAACACGATTTGAAAGCGTTTTATGTTTGGAGATCTCTCTAAATTCCTTACTTTTCTGGTTCCTTTATATGGTCATTAGATTTTAAATTGTCTTTATCGTGAATAAGTGAAAACATTGTTGTGGAAAAATGTGTGATGTTTATCATAGACTTTACCAGAGCAAGATCGGATATAATTGAAAATTCAATAAGGTCCTCTTAAGTTTAGCTTGTTGCTTTAGAACAATGATTCTAAACCACTGAGCAGAGGCACTTTTGTGTGTCGCAATAATTAAAGTGTGTCACCAAATTTTAGAAACTTATATATTAATTTTTTGTTATTAGAGTAAATCAATACACGAATCGATGTTTTTGTAGTATATATTATATTATTTTATTTTAATTAAAAATTATATTGTCATAAACTAATGTTTAAATAAATTATTATCATAAAGTATCTTACAGGTAAGTAAACAACCTTTCAACTTATCTTTTTTTTTGTATGCCACCTAATTTTGAAATCTTTAAATGTTTGCAATGACAAATAAAGTTGGCAATCATTACTTTTAGAGTAACATTTCGTATAAGCGAGACAATCTGACTTAAAGATCCTTTTAAAATGTTCCTTAATGTAATACATATAACACTGAACTATAAAAGAAGAAACATTTTCTGTGGCGTGGGTTTTAGAACTGATTATATATATATATATATATATATATATATATATATATATATATATATATATATATATATAAAGCCAAGTTTTCTTTGAGAGATCTACATTTTTACGCAGAGAATTATAGGAATTCTAAACCTAATATCTTGTGCATATTTTCAAAGCGAAAAGCTTCCCCTCTCGATTTCAAATTGAGAAATTTGAAGTTAGGCGCATAGCTTTTGCGAGACAAAGCACAAAATTTTTTTTTTTTTTTTTTTTTTTTTTGTGGTGAGGACTTCAAATTCTCGGTAAAGTGAAAAAAAATGGAAATTGAGAATTTCGATTTAATATTTATATTTAAATTATAGATCTGTGTTTTTCTATGGTAATTTGATGTCCATAGTAAATTTCCAACAAAATTATTTTACGGTAATATATCGATTCATAGGAATTTGAAGTAAATATGTCTCCCCTAATAATATGGGAGATATGAAACTCCTTACTTAACTTCTTTCACTCGCCGAAGAAAAAATCGAAAAAATGTAATTTATGTATAATGTAATTATAAAAAACGCAAGTTTATATTTTTATTTTATCTACGGAAAATTAGTCTAAAATAATGTATAATTCATATTTCTGAAATATCATATTTTAAAAGTTTGAGTTGTTATGGAAAAAATTATAGCTATATTTAAATTCAGATCAAATTCATAGAAAAACAACTCAAACTATCTTTCCACCCCAAAATAGCTATTTGACAGTGTAATCAGTCGTTTTATTACAACGAAATTTCAATAAGACACTTTAACACATATGGGATTATATACAAATTTCAATATAATTAGTTGAAGCACAGATCAAAATGGTTTAGATTTTATAATACTACGGTCACACTTTTTTCAAATAAAAGCTATATATAATTACAAATTAAAATATTATTCTGTACCCCTCAAACATCCATGCTCAAAGTGAGAATCGAGCAAATGAAATTTTGAAATGATAACCAGATTGCTAATCATGCAGCTGGGCTTATGTCACTTAAGAGGTAAGCTGCTTTTCATTGGTAAAGTCACACACATGATTCAAATTCCGTCAATGTATATAGAGAAAATTATCATTTTAACAAAACGTAATAGACAAACTAAGGGGCTGAGAGTATTATAAGACATTTTAACATCCACCATGTAATTCCCTATAGGGAGAACGTTTTTTTTTTAGATATCGTACAGTGTACACTTTACGCAAGGGAGGAAACCAGGAAAACTCCCAGATGTGCAATAAGAAAACGCAAGAAATAACTCATCTATTACCTTGACAACAATGACGGCATCTCTACATCATAACTGTATTCAACATGGGCCTGACTATGACACCGCATTAAGGGTAGCCACCGTGACCTAGCTGGTTAGGGCGTTGTTCTCATCATCGTAAGGCAATGAGTACGGATCCTGATTTAGCCGAAGATCCTTTGAACACCTTTGGGACACGTTCAATAGGCCACAGTCACCATGTCCTCTAAGTGGAATAATACCTCTGGGTTGGCTAATCAAGTACTGGAGGTCTTCTGCTTGGTCACTGCTTCTAAACTAAGAAGACACTTATCCAGAAGCTTACATCCAACTGGTAAAGCCCAATTCCGGACAAGGTACAGGAAAGTATGCTGGTGCTCACTCACACCATGATAAGGACAGTCTAATGCAATACCTAATGGTCGAAAGCTGTAGTGAATCTTATAAATATCCACCGTAGTCGAATTGTTACGTGACTGAACAATTCGACTCCGGTGAATCGAGGAATTATCACCTTTATAGGTGCCATGTCCAGAAAGAAACAATGTCTGCTTCTTAGAATGCAGCTGATCAGCCAGAGAATGACAAAGTCAGTACAAGAGACCTGTCTATGCAAAGTAACAAGGAGACCTATTCCAAACCACGGTTCTTTGGTATTTAAGTCCAGTGATTGGACAGACCACGGAAGGTGTGAAACTGAGTCCTCAAGTATCCAAAATCGTGACTGAACAATTCGACTCCGGTGAATCGAGGAATTATCACTTTTATAGGTGCCATGTCCAGAAAGAAGCAATGTCTGCTATTTAGAATGCACAGCTGATCAGCCAGAAAATGACAAGAGACCTGTCTATGCAAAGCAACAAGGAGACCTATTCCAAAACACGAAATATGGTCTCAAACCATTATGGTATCAACCCCAATATTCACTTTCAGGAAGGAGGCAGTCTGTGTTGGAGACTTAAGCACGTATACCCGTCCCATGGTGAGAAAAACTATTTCCATCGAGAAACAAGACATGTTTGTATTCATTGATCTACAGTTCAGATCTTAGGTTCTTGCATTACAAATTCGCCGTTAGCGATTTACCTCTATCTCAAGGGGTTTAGCAGTCGCAGTTTTTCCCGGTATATAGAGTTTATGCAGTTCCCTTCGAACTGTATGCATCAATACTAAAATCTGCAGAAGCTCAACATTTTCTTTTGTTAACTTAAGGTGTTCATAACTTTCCTTAATGTTCACCTGTCTCTTGCAACGAATATGATTTCTTCTTTCCACAACTCTGTCTCGCAGATTTTGTTTTGCCTTAATCGAAGTATACTGTCTTGACATTAAGCACTCTTCTATTGATACTTTTAACAGCTGTTCCACTGTCATTACGGATACACAGATCAAGTGGTCTCCAACTATCTGACTTGGAACTCTAACAAATTTCATTTTAGCTTTACCCGAAACGAAATTAAACAAACAATGTGATGTACAATACATTCACACATACCCTTGTGTTCATAAGCAACAATGTGGTACAAAACAAAAGACAGTTACGTATTAAATTCAGACTTATATAGAAATAGATGCATCAAGAAGTCATTGCATTTTAAGAAAGCTTTTCCATCTCTTGGAACATCCTTTACGTTTAATGAAATAGTAAACTTGGCTTTATCGACTTTTTGAAGCTCGGTGATTTATTGGTAATGTTTCACGCTCCCAAAGCATAGGTCTAAGGTTCGATCCTCGGGTTGGGCGAGGTTGACTCAGCCTTTCATCGCTTCAGTGGGTCGATAAACAGAGTACTAAGCATGCTTGGGAATTAAAAACACTGGGAGTTTTGCGTTAGGCTGGCCACCTAATCGGGACATATGCTTCGCATCCCAGGGCCCCTCGGGCACAAAAACAGAGATGGGCACTGTAGGCCTTGGCTCAAATGGGATGTCGTGCCACAAAGTTTAGACATTGAAGACATACATTATATAAATAATGCCATTATTTAAATATATCTATTTTAAGATATCTTACGGAAGTAAAATATAAAAATGTCATTTTGTACCATTAACTCCAAACCCAATGTTTCCTAGTTCCAGTTGCTCGGGTCACCCACTTTATTAATAAAGTCCGATAACCCTTTAATGGAATCTAGGTGTAACTCACTAGTATGGATGACGCCTAAAGAAGTTAATCTAGGGAGGGCAAGAGCCTCGGATTCGTAAATGATATGCTTTGCCGTTTCCTCTAGCGTATAATATTTCCTGAAATAAGGTCTTGCTGAAACAGTCCCATCTGGCCAGAGAGTCAGTCATGCTAGCGATAGCTTCCTGACTTTCACCAGAAGAAGATGGTTTGGAGGTCATTTCTACCTCCTGTGAAGGATTCATTGCTGCCCCTTCACTAGATTGCCTCTGAGTTCCCTTGTCTTTTTCAGCAAGGTCTACTTCAGAGGCTTCACCTGCAAATGCAGAAATGTTTGTTATTTCTTGTGTCTTTTCAGCCACAAGATAACAATTAATAAGCTCAGGTAATATAATAGTCCACCCAGCATTGCCTGAGTTACTGGGCAAGGCAAAAAGCTCTAGAAGTTCGCCAGGCAACTAGAGGCTCCGTTAAGACACCATTACCGCGGTGCCAAACGGGTCGCATAACACCAGAGTTTACGGAAGCTGGCTCGCGGCCTCTGACTCTATATTCAAGGGTATTCTGTCATTCCTACAGAACGTTCGGCGATCCACCACCTGCCGACGCGCCTGGTAGCTGCTCAGGCCCCAGGTAGATGGACATTGCGACCAGGCCTACTTTTATCGTGCCCCCAGCCGCCTTTAGTGAACACGACAGACCTTTGATTAAGTCGGTATTCCAACTCACTACCTTCCGATAATGAGCACGACGCCCTAATCAACTAGGCCACTGGAACCTCAAGGGTGAGCTATATGTAACAAAAAGTAAATAATACAAAAGTAATAGTTAAATAAATTGACGTTGAAAACCTTATTCAACAATATTGGTTAAAGTTTAGCTAAACTGCAGGCTCATATGAATTAAATAATAGATTTAACCATAGTTTTCGTGCTTTGTGCTGCAAGGGAATATTTGGATAATGTATTTTTTTTCGTATGATCATCAATGAATTGATGATCATGGATTCTTACCTCAAGTAGTCATCCCTGCAAAGAATGAGTCCGGCTCTGGTGTAGCAGGAAGATCCGGCTTCCGCCAGGGTGATCCGGCAGACGCTGCACTTGAGGCACCCGTTGTGCCAGTATCTTTCCAGCGCGTAGAGCAGATACTTGTCCCTGATTGCCTCGCCACAATCCCAGCAGCACTTCCTTCGGTACTCCGTCGGCAACATCGGCAACTGCAAAAATCTACCGAATCATGAACTTCGAATTTCATTTGCAATATTCGGATCAAAAACGAATGAACTTAAAATGTTGTAGTGCTTTTTTTTTTTTTAATCGGAATTGAATTTTGATATCGCTAAAATTCTCAACATTTGCCGGAGATTTTGAAGCATAAAATTAATCTTTAAAATAATTACGATATGGTTAAAGTTAAGATAATGGTTAAAATCATCCATAAAAAAAGAAGGAAAAAGAAAAAAAAAATATCCGCGAAAAATTATATACATAAAAATTCTTACTTGAAATTAACCGATTAAAAAATAAGGAAAATATAATTTGATAAACAAATTGACATTAGCGTGAAGACATTAACAACAGCTAATAATATTAATATTATTGAATTTAACGTAAATAGAATATTAAAACTGCAGATGTCAGTCATAAGTTCTGAAAACATATATGTATTAAGACGCATATTCCATGAAACATACTGCATAAAATGAGAATTTAATTGGATATGCACAGAGCCGAAGTTTATTTCATTTTGCACCGCCTCTTATACACTTTCAAACAGATTGGGCATATTATTGTATCATTAATATTTTTATTAATTATTATAAGAAAAGTTCTAATAAAATGCGAAGATATTGCAACAAATTTTTTTTCTCTGCAAATCTAGCTGGACACTCACTGTGACGAAAAGTTTGGTTTAATTCGTTTATTTATCACTTAATTGTCATTTTTTGCATACGAGGGATAATTAAATCTAGACCTAAAATTTTTTTAAGTGTATTCTGAATCTGAACATCTATACCCCAGGTAGGAATCAAACCCATAAACTGCTGAACCAAAAGTTAGAGCGCCATCTATTTGACTGCTAGCTCGGCATTGGGACTTGTTTGTTTGTCGTGCAGTGGTCTGTATTATGCACTAACTCTAATTAGACCAAGATCTACAGTTTTAAAAAGATTCTAAACAACTACAAACATCCAAACCCAAGGTGAGATTTGAACCCACGAACTGGTGAACCGAAGAAAAGTGATGTAAATATTAGCCTGTCAGCTCGGTATGGGGGCAAATAGACCATGGGTAATATTGATTTTCCAATGCGAAAGCATTTTTTCGTCTATATCAACAATATAAACAATGTCGTCTATTTTACCAAATATCATCAAAATTATCTGCGTTGCCAAGAGAGACATCAGAAAACGCTTTTGATAAGTCAAATCAGACACAATCTTCCTAATTTTCAAATCAACGAAACTTTGAGAAAAATGAAGAGTTAAAAGAATAAATTAGCAATGTGATATTATTTATTTTTGTATACATATTCTTTTAAAAAAAATTAGAATACATATTTCCAATACGTCAGTATCTAATGATCATTTTTATTTACACTACGTTATGCATTAAGTGACGGAGGAAAAAACTAGTATATATAAAAATTCTTTCCCCTCTCTCTTTTGAGCAATCTTATCCTCCGACTTATCATAAATAATTGTCAGAAAGGGAACAAACACAGAAAATTTTCTTATATCTACTCGAACGGACGTAAATATTCAAAGCTGTACTTTTAATATGAATCCAACACAGATAGGAGAAACATAAAAATTAAATAAATTTGCATTTAAACTTGCAAGCTAAACAATTGCAATTTACAATAGAAAATAAAATTAATGCAAAAGTTAAAATGATTAAACATGCCATACAATAAAGATAATTTTAATGTATGAAACCAACCATTTGTGCTTGCTGATCTAAAATAATCGGAACACTTCTGCTTGTGGGTGTGCTTGAATGATCAATTAAATAAAGATATCACTTCAATTTAGAAGGCTATACACAAATGCATGTATAAACTTTTGAGAAAAGAAAATAGTTATATATATATATATATATATATATATATATATATATATATATATATATATATATATATATAATTAATTGATTAAAAATTTAAAAATCTTTTAGAAATATTCAGAATAAATGATAATAAAGGTGACCAGTTAAAAATAATATGTAAAAAAATTCTAACTGATTTTACATCATTAGAAACTAAATTCACAAAACTAAATATCACAAAAACTTCATATAACTAAATTAATTAACAACTTACTTATTATTTACTTTAATCAAAATTCTAGATTTCTCTAATTGTTAGTTTGCACATTAATTACCTTAAAGTGTTTTAATGTTCATAAATTTTATATGTGTTTCCTTTTTTTTCATTTCCTCTTCTCTTTAATTATTCTTTACATATATATATATTTCCAAAGCGTTGGGAATAGTTAATTTGTGTATTATTTATTCTTAAAAATTTACTCAAATGATTTCGAAACGCCTTCCTTTCCATTCTTCATAGAGGAAAAAGAAGTTTTAAGTGAAAGTGAAAGAAGTTTTAAGTTTAAGTGATTAAAAGAAAGTGTAACTTTCGTTTCACAATGTTTCATTTTGTTTCTGGTATAATTCTCTTGATTTCAGTTTCCATTTTTACTCTAAATACTTTTCTTTGTTTTCTTAACGTTTTATTTTGTTCTTATATTTGCTTTTCTAATGACTTAAAAATCTTTTCTGATTTTTGTAATTCAAGTTTCTTTATTTTTTCACTCTCTCTTATAAGACTTAAAATTTATAAAATTATGTATATATATATTACATGCTATGATTAATTATATTTTGCTGCATATTCTTTTGCATAAAATTTATTTTAACTTAATATATACGATTTTGTTTAGCAAAATTTTCAGAATTTTTATTAAATAAATGTAACGCAAGTTTCGTTGAAGGTAAAAACATAAAATTTTTTAATTAAGAAAAAAAAACATATGCTACTTTTGATTGAAAATTAATCCTTTTTAACTTTTATATATTCGGATGAAATGTCTCACTTTTTTTTTTATAAATAATTAATATTTATTGATATATATGTAATGGAGGTGAATATTAAGCTGAATAAGAAATTGAGAGAGGAAGAGAAATGAAAATTCGTAAACATTTTTCAAAACTTACAAAAAGCATTTTCAAAAAACGTGCTTAAATATGAAGTGGCATCAGCCCACTACGGAATCTTACAGACAATAATGATTTAGGTAATATTTAAATACATATTACAAATATTTTAACAGAAAAAATTTTGAAATTTTATTCAATTATTTTAATTTTTTCTATTTTTGTAAATGTAAGTTTGCTGTTAATATTTCCATCGAAACAAAATTTTAAATTTTTTTTACTTGTTAATAAGAAACTATTTTAAACTATTACTGTTGCTAGAAAAAAAATTCTTCAAGTTAATAATTATTTAGTTGAAAAAGATAAAATTATTATATATTTTTTTTACTTACTCTAAGTGAAATTCCTTATACTATGTGATCCTCACTTAAAAGTTAGGAAAATGCGATGAGAGATTAATTCCCCTTTCGTCTTGCTTCACTGCAACATTTCTTTTGATTCGTCTAGTATTCCGTTGCTTGTTTGTATTCCATTACTAGCGCCATCTACTGTTAAATTAAACGGGAACTTTGAGCTAATTTAGATGAGCATTTGCGAGTTCATGATTTCCTACTTTATTAGAATATTGAAAATGATTCGAGATCTGGTATTCAATTTTAATCCCAATTTTCAAAAGCAGGTTATAAATAATCTAATATTTTAACTCAAAAGTTCGGTAAAATGATCCCATTAATAAAACTATATATATATATATATATATATATATATATATATATATATATATATATATATATATATATATATATATATATACAGAAAGAGAGAAAAAATTGTGAAAATCTAAAGAAAAATTTAAAAATTTAACAAAAATATATAGATGGGATATGTTTAATGCTTAAATTAATTTTCGGCAACTCTTAATTCTTCGAAATCACATACACCAAGAATAGTCTTTTAAAAGGGAACACAGTCATCTTGTAAAAAGAATATTGTTCTTTTTTCTCCAGAAAATTGTTAGTATGCCGATTGAATAGAATTATTTAAAAGTGCCTAACATTTCTAAGGCATGGTTCACGTTTAATCAAAAAATATTTGCTGTGGCTGTCGAAAATGCCTGTAAATTTTAAAAATGCATAGAAATTGAGTTTTACATTAAAGTGAAATGTTGATACGAACGAAAATTTATCCAATAATTTTTAAAGTTACTAGTTCATATTTTTCTGTGGTTAAAAAAAAAAATAATAATAATAAATGAGATAAAATAAAAAAAATGAAAACAAAACAAAAAAGTTAGAAAATTTATCTATTTTTAAATCAAAATTTACACTGCTCGATTTTGAGAATGCTACACCAAGGAGTGGCCTGAATATTATGCTAATTTCAGGATAGATGCAACCTTACCGAGTTATGCTAATGATGTGAAATGAGCAGCTCTCTAGCGCATGTAGGGTAAGATATAAGGTGAGGAATCGGCAAAGTGGGCAATATTCGCGTCGTTATAGTTGTTTGGATAATAATCGTTGGAAGTTTGTTCTTGTCGAAAAGGACACCTGTAAATGCAGAAAATGCCAGGTCCACGGTGTCATTTCCAGCAGACAGACGAGTTTATGAGGAGTATGGTGATCGGACTGACAAGGGCAGGTTGGTTCTTACGGCAAATCGCAGATGACAGATACCTGGATGCATCCACGGTATTCTGGATGTGGCGAAGATGGTTGGAACAAGGAACGTTTGCAGGATGATGATGCAGACAAAGTGACGTCAGCGCGCGTGGATCGACGCGTCCGACGGGAGGTGGTAGCAGCCTCACAAAGACGTCTATCAAAGTTGTGCAGCATGTGCAAGACACCCGTGACTACACGGCATCATGGTTTGGGGCGCCATTGCGTTTGATTCTAGGTCACTTCTAGCTAGTATTCACCAGCGTTATGATAGCTTAACGTAATGTGGATGATGTGCTGCAGGCATTGGCACTCCCCCAACTTCAGGGGGTGCTCAATGCCCTTTATCAGCAGGATAACCCCGGACAGCACATTGTTCGCATCAGCCAACATGCCCTGCAAGGTGTACAGCTGCTTCTCTGCCTACCACTCTCGCAAGATCTCTTACCAATCGAACAAGTTTGGGATATGATTGGACGCCATTTGCTGATCTTACCACTACCTCCTTCAGAAGACTCACTTCGACAAATGGTTGGCAAGGAATGGAGAGACAATCTTCCGGACGCCATCTGTATTCTCATTGACTCTGTGCATAAACATGTTCTTCGTGTATCGTCGTTCTCGGTGGTCCTACAATCTACTAACTGTTCACGCTCTGTATTATGCCTATCATTTCGAAATACAGATCACTTATTGTTCATTGCTGTCTCTCTCTGTTTGCAGAGTTTCGTCACTCCCTGAGAATTCTTTTTTGGCGTTGCGTTTTCAACATCGGGCTGTGTATTTAAAAAGGCATAGAAATAAATACATTAAATTATCGTCTGCCTTATTTCTTCGGGTTTTGTATTTTGGTAAGATTTAACAAATTGTTTGCTTATAATACTGGTTATTTACTTTGGTTTTTTATTTCATTTTTATTATGGTTGTGTGGAAGAAAAGTAAATACTCATAAAATTAAAAAAATGAATTACTTTTCATTACAATATAGTATCAAATCAAATTCGAGAAATTTCTAAATTAGTGAATGTATTAAATATAATAAAATTAAAAAAAAACGAATAATGAAATTAACTAAGCGAGACTTGAAGATTCTTATAGTCCGAAAATTTAAGCAAAATGTATTTACAAGTGCTGTAAAAATTTCTAATAAAAAAAATTCCTTTTTCAATTTCCCCTTAAATTGTTAGACGAATGAATTCTGACGAAATGATATTGTTCGACGAAAAATATTCACTTTATTGCTCAAAGAAAATTTTTGATAAATGCAAAAAATTGAAACCTTAAGATTTTTTCCCAAAATCTATAAGAAACAAACAAAGCATGAAGGTAGAGGTGTTACGTTTGCGTTAGATTTTCGTAATGTTACATTATACATATAAATCTTTATTTAAATATTTTAAAGAACAATTTAAAAGTATCAGCTGAAAATTTTGAAAATAAATTTTTGTTGTCTATCAAGATAATAATTCTAAACATACAACTCATATAATACGCGTCTCTAATATCTCATTAATGTTCCAATATTTTAGAAATGTCATCTCAATAACCGAATATATCAATCTGGCAGCAGAATGGTAAAGCTCCGGATTTTGGTTCAAGAGTTCGTGGGTTTGATTCCCACTTCGGGCATAGATGCGGAGTTGACATTCGGGTTAGCTAAATATAAACTGTAGTTATAGATTTAATTAGTTCTTGAATGTAAAAAATAAGCGTTCAGCAACAAGCAATCAATAAATCAATCACCGGATTTTAACCCAATAGAAAGAAATAGAAATTAAAATACGAAAATATCAAACAAACAAAAAAAAGCGCAAAAGCATATATTGAATGGAAAATAGACGAGTTTTGATGCTGAAATAACAAAAAAACTATTTAATTTTATGCCTAGACATTATACACACACAAGTATATAAATATATACTCACTTCCAAAAGTTAAGCACGGAGAAAAAATGCTATATATATATATATATATATATATATATATATATATATATATATATATATATATATATATATATATATATATACTACTGGCCATTAAAATTGCTACACCAAGAAGGAATGCAAATAACAGAACATTTATTGGACACATACATTATAGTGGAAAGAACAAGTGATTAGATTTACAGGAAATTAGGATGTATAGATCTTGAGAAATCAGTACCCAGAGCAGCCACCTCTGGCTGCAATAACAGCATTTATCCACCTAGGCATGGAGTCAAACAGAGATTGTATGGCATGTACGGGGATCTCAGTCCATGCAGCTTTAACACTATGCCACAGTTCATCGACAGTTGTGGGTGGTGAGTGATGGCGTGCCAATCGCTCGGCAACCATTGACCACACGTTCTCAATTGGTGACATATCAGGAGAACGCGCTGGCCAGGGTAATAGTCAAACCTGTTCTATATCAAGGAAGTTCAGAACAGTACGGGCAACATGCGGTCGTGCATTATCCTGTTGAAACAAAGCATTAGGGAGGCCTCGAAGATAGGGCAGAGCCACGGGCCTTAACACATCGGATATGTAACGGTTGCTGTTCAAAGTGCCGGTAATGCGAACAAGAGGTGATCGAGACGTGTATCCAATGGCACCCCATACCCTCACTCCAGTATGGCGATGTCCAATGCAAGCTGGCAATGCTTCTCCACGATGCCTCCAAACACGGATGCGGCCATCATGGTCCTGTATACAGAACCGAGATTCATCTGTAAAGATGACGTGATGCCATTCCCGCGTCTAGGTTCGTCGCTGATCACACCATTGAAGGTGCTCCTGTCTGTGACGCAGCGTCAATGGTAGCCGAAGCCATGGTCACCATGCAGACAATCCATGTTTTCTGCAAACGTCGTCTAATTGTTCGAGCAGAAACTTGTTGCCTTGCAAATGACTCCATTTCTCGACTCAGGGTTCGTAACGTGGCTGTACAATCCCTTGTGACCATGCGGATAAGATGTCTGTCTTCTCTGCTGTTAGTGATGGAAGGTCGCTGAGATCTTGCTTGATGTTCCGTATGATTGTCCTGAACCCATCGATTCCATATTCTGCTAACAGTCATGGGGTCTCGACCAACGCGAGCAGCAATATTGTGGTACGATAAACCGCAATCCCGGTAGGCTATAATCCTTCCTCGATCAAAAACAGACACGAGCTGATAATCATTTCTTCTTCTTACAGACACGAGCTTAAACAGACACGAGCTTATAATCATTACAACAACTTTCTTTGCCGAAAACAACGTTGAAACGGAAATTGAGTATGAGAAAACTGCTGTCAAATCTCTGGTTTTATACACATTGTAGATGTCGCTATTGTCGCCTGCTTTGTATGAATGCGCTGAAAATCTAATCATTTGCATATCACAGCAAGTTCTACCTGTCATGCGAATTTCACGTGTGTGGTGTGCCGCTTTCCTGGTGTAGCAAATTTAATGGCCAGTAGTGTGTGTATATATATATATATATATATATATATATATATATATATATATATATATATATATATATATATGTGTGTGTGTGTATATATATATATATATATATGTGTGTATATATATATACATATATAATTTCCAAAAACAATCAGAATTGAAGAGGATGCAAATCACTGCAGAGGTAGGTGGAAGTATGCAAATATGTTAGGTAACAGTCAATCGTGTCAAGAAATATGCAATAAGGTCAGTTTTATAAGACACCAGCTTTATGAAGGGTTACAGAAGTTGATTATAAGTGCTGATAGAAGATGCTTAAAACTTTCGTACATTTTGTTTTCAAGACATACGTGTTTCTGTAACTTCCAGAATACGAATGGAAGATTCTGAGCTCTGGCGTGCTGTGGGGCGCATTGAAGCAGGACAGTCGATCTCAGATGTTGCTCTTTTCTTCGGCGTTCATCATTCTGTAATTTCACGTTTATGGAAACAATTCCAAACCACACAAACAGTTGTCCGAAGGCCCGTAGCCGTTCATCCAAGAATTACAAACCCCGCGGGAGATCGATATATTGCGATTTTAGCCAAGCGGAATCGCAGAGTGACATCTATAGTTACAGCGTCCATTGGTAAGGTGATATCAGCAGCTAATGTACGCCCGGGTACCTCGAGTTTGTGTTTGTCTATCCGTCCAATCAAGAGGGGCACGATTAAAGTGATGTCAATTGTACTGTGTCCGACTGGGGCAATGTCATGTTCACTGATGAGTCAAGATTTGCTCTGAAATCAGATGCCAAGCGTATAAGGATATAGCGTGAATAAGGAACACGCAATCAGCCCCCAAACATCACGCATTCCGAGGCGGAAGCATTATGGTGTGGGCAGGTATTTCATTAGGATACCGCATTGACCTGCACATCTTTAAACGGGGTTCTGTGATGGCTGACCGGTATCGAGATGAAGTCCTAGAACCCATTGCGAGATTGTACGCGGCAGCAGTTAGCCCTACTTTTGTTTTAATGGATGATAACACACGTCCCCATAGAGATAACATCATCGATAACTACCTGGAGAGTGAAAGGATTGCAGATATGACGTGACCATCTTATTCGCCCGACTTTAATCCCATTGAAAATCTTTGGGATACTCTCCGCGTGCTGTATCTTGACGTTTCCCACTCCCATGCACTCTTATTGAGCTGAAAACTGCTCTATAATAAGAATGGCTATTGCTTAATTGTGCGGTGGTTGACCACCTAACTGAAAGCCTGGTCACAAGATGTACACTTTGTATACAGATGTGAGGAGGATCAGAAATACCCTATTAATGTCTTTTTTTCATTTTATGCTGTTTATTTTCACTTTATACATAATTCTGTTTAAATATCCAGTATGCATTATCTGATAACTTACAAAAATTAAATATTGTTTTCATATCTGTATATAATTATTTATTTTATTTTATGCATAAATATATACGCCTTTTTCCTGCCGAATTTTGTGCCAATCAAAGCAGTATTTGTTGATTTTTTTGCATCTTACATCTTCGTGCTTGTTGTTGTCGTGTGCCAGCTAGACTGACATTATGCTGTGCGCTGCTCCACTCTTCCAACTGAACCCTATTTAGGTTGGAGTCCGACTTCCTCAGTACACACATGCCATAGGTACCCGTTAATAGGGTAGGCAACCATACATACAAGGAAAGGACAAAGACAGGATAGAGAGAGAAAGTACATCCATGCCCGAACCGGGATTCGAACCCAGGACCTCCCTATCCTAGCTAGACAAGTTGGGCGGCACATCTTCGTGCTTAACTTATGGAAGTGAGTGTACTTGTATACGAACCATTAAAACTGTTCGTAAAATCGAAAAATAATATATTAGATTATAAACATTTGATTTTTTACCAAACTACTTTTTCTTTATAAATATAAAATACTCTATTGTGAAGAATTATTCAAAATGCACAATGAAAAACGTGCAAAATAAGATTCATTCTTTAACACACACTTTTTATTTTATTCATTCCACTTTCATCACACAATCAACCACCTAAAAATAAAGCTCAATTCACCAATATTTTCGCTGCTATGTTTCTTTTTTTTTTTCAGAGTTTTTAAAATTGTCGAGAGGTTGTTTGGAATTCCTTATTTTTGGCTACTTTTTTTTTTTAACTTTAATTGATAAACATGTTCGTTTCTCGAATTGCGAGAAATCCTCATTGGAAACTGCCTAGTCTCTCTCGACAAGGGAGACTTCATAAATTGAATTGGTCAAATGAAATGAATTCAACTACAGAACAAGAGAGCACACATTTTAAGGAGTTCTTCTCCCTATTTTATGTTCTACTGTATAGGGAGGAAAGAAGAATTTTTTCCCTTTTGCGCACACAGAAAACGCACTGAAGTTGAATTCGTCACTACAGTTCTTTGATATCCATGTGTCTTCGATTATCGATCCCATTAAAACTGTTCTCTTGCACGTGTTTGAGTTGTTCAAGTTTGAATTAAATTCTCAGACGTTAAAAAGAAATTAAAAAAAAACTAAAAACAATAACAGATAATGAAAGAAGGAAAAGAAAACTAATTGTCAGAATCGAAAGTTCGCAAAAAAGATATTTTTCAAAATTTTAATTCGTATATATAAATATTAAAACTATCATTGTATTTATGTGGTATCAGGGTAGGGACTAGATATTAATTCGTAAAAACGTGAGTGATCTTAAACTGTTGAAATAAACGTCTACTGTAATACATTTTGAAGATCCAAATGTAGTTAATAAAATTCTTTACTATTTAGTGTTTCAACTTCCTATGTTCTAACGTACATGGCGAAGAAAAAATTTTCGTTCGGGAAACACAAAGTTGAATTCGGCACCACTGTTCTGATGAGAATTGAAGTCGAAACGAAAGCCAGAGCGCTAATTATTCGATTGCCATCTCGACGATGGCACTTTCTGTGACTTGGAACATCAGACAAGTACTTTGAGGTTTAGAGTCTTGTCCGACTACACCACACGTTGCATACACGCTTTTAGATAATCATCGACAATAACAGTTCAACATGGTAGGGTAATTTGGTTTGATGCTCAACGGTTAAATTTTGCACACAAGGGCTACTAAAACCTAGTTTAAAATTGATTATGAACCACTAAAAACATTCAAGGCCATAGTAGAATTCGAACTCACGAATTGTTGAACAGAACACCAGAGCACTAATCATTCCGCTGATAGAGCGGATGTTACTCCGTGAAAACAAGTCTCCCACAGTTCCTGGAAAAAGTCACAGAAAGAGTTCAAAGACATTTTCCTTTGTTCTATTATCAAATTGTCTTTTCTCGATAATGTTCCATGTACAAATAAAGATTTGAACCATTCATCATTATGAAGCACTTAAATTATCTATTTCTGACGTTTTCAGGATAGAAGCATCTCATAGATTCTCTAAAGATGTAAAATCGTTGAGATTCTCAGTGCTGAATCTCAACTCCTGACTGAAGAGACGCCAATTTTGATCAGTCCAACTGTGGTGTTTATGGTTTCAAAATAGACGAGATCTCCAATGAAATTTCATGAAGAGAATGCATGCTATAGAGATCTAAAAGTCCCTTCAGATGGTCTTATATCCAGTTTGTAACGAACACCGTTGTTTCAGACTTTGCAGGTAGGCTTTGAGTGTGTTCATTTCTATGGTATAATAAATGTAATGCCATATAGTTCTCCAAAAACGTTGTGAGCCTCCCAGAACTTTGTTCAAATCTCCTAGTGTACATAAGATGCTTAAAATTATTGCTATATATATTTTTTATCCTACGCCCGACCTTGGTTTTTCAACCATCAGTCTCTGTCGGGCAGCCCGATACAATCTTGAGGTGAATGAAAAGTCATCTTCCGCAGAATTTCTAACTGCGACGTCCGAAAGTCCAGGGCAAGTGTAAGGGTGGTCACTAGTCATGTCCTCTAGTCCACAAAAAGGGCAGATCGGAGAGTCCTTCAAACCCAAACGGTGAAGGTGTTTTTGCAGATAATCATGCTCAGTTTTAAGGTGAAAATTAGCCACTCCCACAACTCTGTGGAGGTTGCACGGAATAGGCTTTGTTAGTAAGGAAGTCCATGTTTTCCCCTTTGTGCGCATTTTATAAACATTTCTACGATAGGAGGCTATATTTGACTTAATAAGCCTTTTAACAGTATGGTACTCCAAGGCTGGAGAAAGCTGTTGTAGATCTGAGTCAGCCTTTGCCAATTTGTCAGCTGCGTCATTTCCCGCAATACCACAGTGGCTGGGTATCCATTGCAATACCATTTGACGTCCCTCTTCTAGTAGAGAACTAATTGCCATTTGACAGAGATAAACAGACCTAATACTGCTAGGAGCAATTAAAGAGAGAGACCTGATGGTGGCTTGAGATTCTATATTCTGGTGACCACATGAGACACTAGTAGCTAATGAAAAATTAGCTTGCATATGGCTCTCCATCATAATTAATCGTTTTGATAACTAAATTAAATTTATATAAAAAACTTACCTACTTCCTCCTTACTAACATATATATACATAATTTCCTACATTTATTAATACCTTAATAATATTAAATGAATATTTACCAATCAGTTGTATGAATTCAGAAAAATTTCGTTTTACAGCTTACATATTTATAAATAGACATTCCAACTGAATTTTATTTTTAGGAAATGTTAATATAATACACAGACTGTTTAATTTTTTAATACACATATAATCAATTTTCACTGCTGGATTAAAAATTTTTTAAGAAGGCATTTCTAATATTTACATCATTTAAGAAATTATGATTAGAATCAACAAAACTATAAAATCAGAAAATATTTTCACTGATATCATAATAGATAAAGTAAATTAAGAAATACATATATGATTTTCGAATTGTATGATGATCCTAGTAAATAAATTACAAATTGATATTTATAATTATGAAATTAAAAAGGATTAGTTAGTTGGTTTGCCTGTCGCTTAATGATCATATTTTGTACAAAAGGTCTTATTAGACTAGAATCTACAGTTTAAAGTGGATTCCGAAACATTACAAAGATTCTTGCCTAAGGTAGGATTTGAATTCAGGAACTGCTGAAGGAAAGGCAAAAGATCTAACCATTCAACTGC
Organism: Latrodectus hesperus; assembly: GCA_037975125.1. NCBI lineage: Eukaryota > Metazoa > Arthropoda > Arachnida > Araneae > Theridiidae > Latrodectus > Latrodectus hesperus. The sequence goes on along the minus strand of CM075856.1, from coordinate 97,960,592 downwards.
CAGCTAGGCAAATTAAAATATAATTAATTTAAAGGTATAAACTAATACATATGTAAAACAATTTAAAAATTGATAAGATGCAAGTAGAAAATAAAAATCTTTCAAATATCATTTAAATTCAATATTTGTTAAACATTCTTGATAAATTGTATTTCTAAAGAGCACAAATGCCTTTAAAATAACACCTAAAATATCCAAACTCCACATGTATTAGTAAAAATAAAATCATTTATATATTACCAACAGACTAAAACAAAATATTTAAAAAAAATTAAACTAACAAGAAACATTAACTTGTGATTTATTTGTAAATATAATGAAATAAAAAATTTAATTCCTTTTATATTTCAATTTTTTTAAAATAACCTTCAACATTTAAGAATTATAAAACAATTTTTTACTCTTTAATTATAAAATATTTTTCAAAACCTTTAAAACATTAAAAAGAATTTATCTGTGAATATGTGCAATTCTTTATTTTTAAGATTAAAGCTATAATTTATTATAAATCAACATCAAAAAATTTAGTTTTCAGAACTTCAGACCATATTATAATAATAAATCAAGATTATTGCAATTTTCAAAGATTTGATATTTCACTATATTACTTATTTATATATATATATAGGTATAAAGTTAATAATATAATCTATTACCATTTAAGATAAGACCTTGTATCTTAACTATTTTTCTATTGTAATAAAAGCATGTAAATGTAGTCCTTTAGTTTCTATACTGGCTTATAAAATATATAAAACTCTTTACTTTGAAAAATATAAATTGGAATAGATGTCATATAATCATTTTGCTAGATTTCACAGTCAATAAAAAAATAGTAAAGCTTTGAAATCACGTAATAAGCTTTTATTGATTTTAAAAAAGCATAAGAGCTGAAATAATCCCATGGCAATTAACAGTGAAAAGGTAAAATAAAATCATAAAATATCAAAATTTACAACCTAATAAAAGGTATAAGAAAATCAAATTAGAATAAAAACATACATTTGTATTTATATTTATAAACAGAGTTTATTTTAATGAAAAAAATCGATAAAAAGTAAAATATATCAATAGAATTGAATATAAAAATGAAAGTGACTAATGTTGATTATAAGTTAACAAAACAATTTTATTAAAAATGAAATATTAAAATATAAAGTATTAAGATATACAAACGAAGAAACACCAAAGAAATTTGAATGACAATGAGGGGGAGAAAAAATCAAGTGTAAACACAAAATTCAAAGAGTAAACTAATCTTTTAAATGATTAATTACATAAAAGTATGTGCTTACATTTATAATAATCATCAAAAATTTAAATTAATATAAAGGTTTTTAATTAGAAGTATAAAAGGCATTAGCAAGAAAATATATGAAAACAGCAACATAGAAAAGGTATTGAAATTATAAAAATAAATATGAAAAGGGGATTAAATGACAAAGAACATCGCAACTGGAAAGAAACAATTTTCTTTTATATGTCAAATAATTCTATACTGGAATAATTCTTAAAAGAAATTAAGTAAAATATGAGGCTGGTTAACTAAAATAAGAAAATTTGAAGTACTCAAGATGTTATCAAACATAGTAAGAATTTTATGCGATTCATAACATTTTAAAACAGGAGTCATGTTAGTTGCCAGGAGAATGGAAACATTTGCAACATTACATTGACCCTAAGTGAAATTGTAACAATAAAATTATATGACATCAATGTAGACAAGATAACAGATCTTTGTATGTGTATGTGTATAAAATTTTATTTGTACAAATAAATAAAAGAAACAAAGAACACTGCTCTTTTTAATTTTCTTTTTATTGAAGCTTTCTACTAACAAAGAATGATTAGACATGAAGACAACAAGCTAATATATAAAAATACAGATAGAAAAGAAAAGCAATGCAGTTCTTGAACACTGTCAAATTTATTTAAAAAATGCACAATGAATATTCTCAACTTTCTAAGTCCCCTCAAAAACTGAGTAATATTCTAAAGGCGGTTTCGTCTAAAAAGTTTATTCAAGGAAAAATGCAAAGAAAAGTGTCCACTGGGCCAGTGTCCCGAAAAGAGAAGATCTATTTACATAACTGGTATTAATAAGGCCTATTTGAAATTGGTTCATTGTAGTGCTCTCACGTTCCTGTACACTTCCTAATCACAACACTCTACGATTAAACTTCTAAGCAAACATGAGTAAAAATCATGTTTTATGTTCATTTTACACTGTAAAACTAAGCAGAAATAAACATATTTTATAAATTATTTTTAATGCACTCAAACCAAAACAAAAAAACTAAGATTGAAATAGTTAGTTCATTAAAATGTGAGAATCCAGTTTATAGTTAATCTTAATACTCATTGCCACATATGTGCTTGTAAAGTTGAAATTACTTATAAAGGTTCTGGAAATAGGTTTCTAAAATTTCTAAAACATTATAAACAATTTCATGCTAAACAGCTAGTTTTTTCTTATTAATACATGAAATATTAACTTTTTAGGTAAAACAAAATAAAATAGTAATGTATTATTTTGCAGTAAAAATCCAAGCAATTAAACAAAAAATGTATTGATAACTCTTATAACTCTTATGAGCCTTTATTTTAAGAACACAAACAAAGGGGGGCCCAAAAAACAGTTTTATAGAGCACATTTTTCCATTACCACATTGCCTTTCTTTAAAATACAATTTCACTATATATAGAAGTTTAAAACAAATCCCTTGATACACTTACACAAATTGTTAAGCGATGCAATTTTATGCCAACGCCTGCCATGAAAGTTATTTAATTCTTTGCACAATCAGAAAAGGGAGAAATTAATGATTTTTCCTACACAAAAATACTTTTGTAAACATAGAAGACGAAAACAAATTTAAGTTTCACTTCCTACCGATTGTATAATTGATCTTATGGTACATTTCTGTCTAATTCAATATATTTAGAATACCAGACAACACACACTAAAATTGTCTTGTAAATACAGAAATTTTTAAATAATCTTAACTTATATCTTATTTTTACCACAGAAATTGTTCCTTATAAGTCTCCTTAAGCACTGTAAAACTTACATTTAACTGGGATAAAGGAAAAATGAAATTCTAAAGAAAAGCCAAATAATGGCACACAACTTTATTTATATAATAAAAATCCTGGCTTCAAATTTTGAAGCAAAATAATAATTTTCAAGGATACACACATAAATATGTAACTTTAAAAATAAATTCTAAATAAGGTAATAAAAAATATGTTCAATGATCTATGTAATACTCATTTTTATCTTCATTGTAAGTTTATTGAGCATTCATCCCATCTCCAAGTATTAAAAATAGTCTAATACTATCTACTGATAGTAAATTTACTAAAATCAGATAACAGGAACTTATCATTAACATAAAATATAGTTATTTCTGTGCTTGCATACAAGTCAGTTTAATAATATAAAAGAGAACTATCACAATATCCGATTAAATGAATGAAGTCTTTTACAAAAAATTAAGAGATCAAATATAAAGCCTGAAATGCTAGTGAAGAAGAAAATTTGCACTTCTTTTCATGGCAGAGTTAGCAAAATTCAAATTTTACAAACTACCATTATTTAAAAATCTCGACACACATATAGCCACTTTTGGGGGCTTTGTTGTCTTCATATGTGATCATAACAAAAAAGAAAAAAATGAGCGATAAAGTCTTTCAAAACGCAGAAGTGGCGAGCTAGCCACTACTGAGAGTCAATTTACATTATCACTTCCATTTTAGTGACTGTCCTTGGCAGTAATGGGTATGGTGGATCCAGACTTAGGATTACTGCCAAGCTCAGTGGGAGAGTTGGCCAGCTTGGGTGCAGGACCTTGTCCAGCATTGATGTAAAGCCTAGTCAAGAAAAAAATACGTCTTATGGAATAATATTCTTTTAATGTAAAATGAATTATTAACATAACTATTTTTAACACAGTGTAACTCTCATTAAAGAAACCTTGCAAAAAATTCATTAAATATAATACAACATGAAATAATAAGGATAACTGAAACAAATAATTTAACATTTCCTAATATACCATATTTTTCTGTATATAATCTGTGGGTTATGTGTTAAAAAAGTTCTGAATTTCGGTTTATGTATTATGGGCAGCAGCGGATTATCTGACAAAGAATATTTGGTTGCATCCTAGCAGAGCTGACATCCTTGGCGCGAATGATTTCAGTTAGCGATAATCGTGGCTAGGGCAAATCTTAGTAACTTTATTTTGATAAGGCAGATATGGTAAACCTAATTATTTCTGGAATTTTGTTCTGGCTTGGTGCTTTTTTTTCATTTTGTCGACAAAGGTATGGGCTCTCCTACGAATTTACCAAATATTTTTAATCAGAAAAGTTATATTGTCTGTCCTTGTGAATGAAACATTACAAACTAATGATTTCAACCTTACATTTTGCCTCATTTTCAAAAACATGAAAAAATGGTAAAAAGGATGAAAAATTGACATGTATCATGTAATATCAAATGAATGCCATTATCTGTCTCTAGAAATCAGATAAGGCAAATCTTAATTTTTCCAATTTGAATTCCTAAACTTTTGAATATTTTACATTAATTACTTAAAAATAGTAAGTTTAAAGTTTTCTGCTGAAACTTTATATGCAAAATATATCACGACAATTTGAAATACAAGAATAAGATTGCAGTTTTATAAAAACACTTTACAATAATAAATATTTTATACAAACAAAAACTGAGTTCTCTTTGAGAAAGTGACAGTCTTAGATTAGTGTGAATAACAAAAACAGTTACCGATACATAAAAATAAATTACATCAGTGTCAGAATTCATAAAATAAATGGAATCATGTATAAAAAAAATTTATGATTTTGTATAATATGTGAAAATTTTAAATAATGTAATATTTATTACATCAACTAATAATAAATTAACTAATAATAAAAAACTAAGTCATCTTTAATGCTAATCACTTACATACTTTAAGTAAATACTTGATTATAAGCTAATAATGAAGCTAATAATCATGTCCTAAAAATACAGCTCCCCCTAAAATATTCCTCAATTTCAATAAAGAATAAAAATACAATGCTGAAATCCTGAGCCAATATTAATGAAAGAAGGCTATTTTAATGTAAGTTAAATATCTGATCTTTTGGGTGTGACATAAATGGATGAATTGCTTTTAACCTCAAATCAAAAATTAAAACAAATCCTGATCAAAATTAAATTGAATGATGCAATAACTAATACTAGGCAACAAGTTCCAAAAATCACTTTAAATAAAATTCATCAGCTAGACCATAAGACTTCTCACTATGTATTTTGAATATAACTCCAAATACTTTTTGCAATGGTGAAAAGACATTCTAAATAAATATTGCAGATAGATTGATGGAATTTCTGCAATTTAAATGGAAGCAATTCTTTATAAGCATTTCTATTCCTGAAAGATACAAAGTCATAGAGAATGAGGGGATTCCTTTTGCAACTGAATATTGATCTGCCTTTTACTAACCAATCATTTTTATCACACTAAAAATAATTCAACCTAATGGATCCCATGGGATTACAAACACCCATATCTTAGATAAAAATTCTTTATTGTATAATATTTCTTCCACAAGAATTAGATTTAAAATTGTCAAATAAGTTTAGAGTTTTAGATTGATAAATTTCAAAGTCCATTTTAAATAAGTCTAACACTGTGCTGCGTGGTCAGCGTACCTGACTCCGGATAGGGAGGTCTTGGGTTCGAATCTCGGTTCGGACATGGATGAACTTTCTCTCTCTACCTATCCTGTCTTTGTTCTTTCATTGTATGAATTGGTTGTGAATGGTTGCCTACCCTATAAACAGGTACCTATGGCATGTGTGTACTGAGGAAGTGGGACTCCACACCTAAATATGGTTCAGTTGGAAAAGTGGAACAGCACACCCCATAATGGTAGCCAAACTAACACAAGACAACAACAACAAGTCTAACTAGTTTAAGAAACACAATAAATAACTCAAGATGAGAATTGTATCCAAACTGTTAAAATGAAATCTAAATTGCTAATCATTCATCTTGCATTTAGACAATAAGAAATTAGTATTGTATTTCAATCATAATAATGTCATTTTAAAATATCTAATAACATTTGTTTAAACAGTTAAAAAGAAAGAAAAGTATTACATATTTACTACATTGAACAATTTAATTTTAAATGAACTTTTGGCTAAACAATACTAAGAAAGAATTCCACAAGAACTTTGAATGGCTAACTAGTTATATTGATTCTGATCAACAATGAAATCATAAAGTAATATTAAATAAGGATTGTTATTGTAATGAAAGTAAATTAATAATAAATAGATAACTCTATTAAGAAAGCATTTTTAAAAAATAATTTATAATTAAAAGTTATAAATTATTTTTAAAAAATGTTTTTTATTAGAATTATAAAAATTTGAGTTCAAAAAATATTAAGATTCAGGTATTTAATTTCCAAACAGCAGTATTACACCAAAAGAAATGTAAATAAATAATAATATAAAGCAGTAATATTTATTAATGATGATCAATGAAATCTCTAATGATAATATATTTTGTAGTCAAACTGAAACAATGCTAATAAAAGAACAGATATAGTGCATGAACATTTAAGATTCATGAAATCAATAGCCTTTCCTATTAATTAATGAGATAATTATCTTGGAGCCCCAACTGACAATGGATAGGATTATAAATGTCATTATGTTCTAATGAAATGAAGCCTCTTCTATCTTATTCTGATTCATTAATTCTAACACAATCTTGCTTTTTCAAGACATTTTAGTCAGGGCTTTCTGACAAATTGGTCTTTCTGGTCCCCAAATCTAAATTTGTCAGAGATTTGTGTTTGTAAAATTTCTCTGAAAGGGATTTACAATAACAAAGATGTATGAATCAAAGATAATCAAAATTGAACAGCGAATTACAGATGCAATAGAAGAAATCAAACAAAATGTGATAAAAAATTTTTCAGGACATTGTATAAAACTTACTGAAACATGAAGGGGTTGGTTGGTTGGTTGGGTTTTATGGCGCAAGGTCCAAAAATGGACATGCTGCGGCGAAACATGAAGGGGAACACATTCAAATATGTTATAGGTGTATTCCCCAAGTATGATATTTACTTTATACAATATAATGTGATTATCACAAGAATGATTACTTCTCTATCACCTTGCAGAAAAAATAAAACGGAAAAGTATTACATACCCATCTCCTGTTATATTAGAATTGTTTTCTTTTTTTATTCCATCTGAGACTGCTTCCATACCAAGATCAGCAAGACAACGAAGAGCCACTAAAGCAGCTTGATCATGTGCGGCTTCAACAGTGGTGCCAGCTCCATGCTTCACTTGTGGAGGGTTAATGGCAACTGATACAAGACAAAGATGTTCCAATTTTGCACCCTATTATAAAGAAAATGAATGTCACATAAAAAAACCAAAAATAAATCAAGAAAACAAATTGTTTTAAATACTAAAATTTATTTTAAAACAATTTACTCATTAAACTAAGTGATTTTTGGAATGAAATTAAGTAATTCTTAAGTCATACTAATAGTCAATGTATGTGAAACTAAAATAATTATTTCAATTCTGCATGAACTGAATTAAAAAATGTATAAAATTTCTAATTAAAACTACCATAAGAAATAATTAAGCAAACTTACATTTTTAAGTATAAGAACAATAATTTGAAATATTTTTCTTTATTATTTATACCCAGAAAATAACATTTTCGAAGAGAATTCTTATTTATATCTACATTGGTTTCTCTTAACTGCATTTTACAAATTTATTCAAGTTGTAATATATATATATATATATATATATATATATATATATATATATATATATATATATATATATATATATATATATATATATACATGCAAGCACAAATTCTGTATTGGTCTCTCCAGGGGTTAATCTAAAGTGATTATCAATCTTTTGGCCTTTAGAAATGAATGTGAAAGTGCCAAATATCCTCTTAATATATTGAAATGATTCTTCAATAATAAGCAGTAACATTTCAAAACTTTATGAGAGGGATAAAGATGTAATTATGCCAAACCTTACATACTTATTAAACATCACATAAGCAACTTACATTTTTTTTAATTTGCTGTAAATTTTTAAGATTTAAAGAATAAAACCCATTAACAATCTAACTTCTGAACTCCTCAATCGTAGGACATATTTTAAAACTCTTAGAATTGGAAATCAAAAATTTTCTAAATATTACTTACAACAGAATTTATTCTAATTAATATCTTTCACGTAATTTAGAAGTTTAATGATATCAATTTAAATTTAATATATTGTGAGTATGTATACCAGAATATTCTTTTTCATTACATTACTTTAAGAATGAAATATTTTTCCTTTTCAATGATATTTTTTTATTTATAAATAATATATTTAGTTAACTTACTTGTTAAGAAAATGATTAAATAATCTACTTTTTATGTTAAAATGACCTGTAAATGGTCTAATTTGTTAATTATTGTTTTTAGAAAAATCAACCGTATTAAAAAGCTTTTATTTCTTATGTTCAGTAACATCAAGTCATACAACAGTCAGGAAAATTTAATTTGGAAACTAATAAAAACTGATAATTTATAGATTTAGCATTGGATAAACATTTTTTTAAAAAATCAGATTTTGTGTGATGGAAAATAAAAATAACATTCACCAACTTATTGGCATTGAAACATTCCACAAACTCTAGAAAAAGTGGTGTTTAGTTTCTGGCATTAAATAAACAAATTAGCAGAAGCCAGTTAAGTGTCTCACCCTATGGTAACTTTCTGTACAATGAAATTGGTTAATTTGTGTGTTTGTCAACTTAAGATCACATTTTGCACACAAAAGCTAGCTTGAGTGTTGCTGTTTAACTTTGTTGCTCTTTCAAAACCACTACAAATATCCTATCATAAAGTGTGAATTGAATCCAAGAACCTTTCACTAAAGACTAGCCATTTAGTTGCCAGCTAAGCTTTACAACTAAAGGATTGGAAAAGCAAAATAGTTTTAAAGTGGATTCGTAACCACCATCTGATTAAGGTAAGAAAAGAAAATACAAACAGTGAAACTAAAGATTGGAGTATTAACTATTTAGCTAAGAGAGCTACTGCTTTAAATAATGAAAATTATATGCATACAACTGTCATCCGTATTATAAAAATTCTCAATATTTATCTTTATTATAATATACTTAATATACTATATAAAATATTTAAACATTCATTGCATGTTGATTTTTGAAGCAGACTTTTCATAGATTCTGAACTTTATTCATTTGTACAAGTCCTAGAAAACTCACAAACATCAATAAATGTGCATTTGTCACTAGGTTGCAGATATCTTAACAGTCAAAAACTATTGGAATACATTTGAACATCTATTGTTTCTTAGAATTCGAGAAGGATTTCATATTGATATAATGGGCAATAATAATTCACAAGAAAACCTGAAAAACTTCAGAGTACCTACCTCAACAGGCATGCATGCAGAAACCAGAAAAAAGCAACATCCATTTTCTTTATTTAATAGAAAATGGATGTTGAACACTACTTTCCACAAAGATAAATTTTCTATCACTTAACCAGGGTTTTTGTTTGTTTTTGGTTTTGTTTTATCGCTCAACAGTCATTTTTTGCACACAAGGGCTAATTAGACCGGGACCAATGGTTTAAAGTGGATTCCGAACCACTACAAACATCCATGCCCAAGGTGGGATTCAAACCTACAAACTGTAGAACCAAAGATAAGAGCGCTAATCATTCGGCTGCCAGCTCGGCCACTTAATCATGGTAAGCCAATGCAAACAGCTTGCAGAAAGCAGAATGTCTTGCTGATTTCTGTCATACACTTTATAAATGTGACCCATTTCCAATTGTTAAACAGCACCTGTAAGCTCAAGGTTTGTTGACCAACAATCATATTTTGCAACATTAGAGCTTACTGCTTAAAGAAGATTCCAAAAAATCCATGCCAGAGATATTAAAAAAATAAAAAAAAAGAAACCATATGCCCTGTTCAATCAAAGATTAAAGTGCTAATCACTTGTCGATTAGGTCAGCCTGGATTCTAATTAGTTACATTTTACTTTAAATATTATAACCCTATCACTAGGCTCCCAAATGATCCCAATACAATAAATGGTGAGACCCACATTAGCCATTATTTTTCATGGATAGAGCAATGATTGACATTTTGCAATATATAAGCATGTGGTAAAGTAGTTGAACAGCATTAAGAATTAACATTTTGAAAAAAATATTCTTTAAAAGTTGAAATATAGCTAAAAACTTGGAACTCAGATGTTTTATTACATGTACAAGTGATATTGGCAAAATTAAAGTTTTGGTTCAATTTTAAACTAAAAAACTTTTTGCACACAAACGATAATAACCAAGATTTAAATTTTAAAATTGAGTTTCAATTAACAAAAAATGATTGAACTTAAAACCAAAATACTGTATTTTCCAGTATAAAATCTGCAGTGGTGTATTATCCACAAGCAACTTTATTCGGGCAAAAGAAAAAGCGTCGCATAATCCACAGCAATTTTTGCGATGAATAGCCAAACATTCATATTGATGATAATTTGGTGCCAAATAAAAAAAATATTCATTATAATTAAAAATATAATAAATTCTATAGAAAAAAACATTTATAATGATAAAGATCTGTTTGAATCTATCTTAACTCAAAGTGCGATTAACTGAGATGAATGCACGATAGTGATCAAAGTCCGAAAAGAATCTAGTAAAACTTATCGATTTTAATAATTTTTAAAATGAGGTTATAGACATGTTTTAAAAATAAACTATATTACTTTCATTAATAATTAAATGAAAGAAATGGATTACTTTTTCTAACTGTGCATGGAATGCAATTTTCTTTTGTACCGCACAAGCTTTGTTTTTCACCTTACACATTATACATTTGTCAACATTTTTTTCATTTGCCTTCCCTATAGCTTTCAATTTAAAATTTATACTTTAACTTAATAATTTTCACTTCCTTATTACAATATATGAATTTGAATGTTTTCAGAGCGAAACAGTTCAGGTCAAGACAGAATGCGATATGATGTTAATGAATTGCAACTTTAATAACCATTCAAATGAATTGGTTCTTGAACGTAGTTGGACAATGCTTATTATAGTTAAAATAAGTCAAATGAGTATTGGCGCCACCTGTTATTTGATCTATGAAACATAAACGGCATTTCTTTCAAAACTTAATTGTAAACTTTTCTGATGAAAAATAGAGAGTTTTTTCTTAGATTATCTGCATCGGCATATAATACTTACAACGAAATTTGTAATCTTTTAAACACATAATCCGTGGATTATATACAGGAAAATACAGTACTTATCATTCAACCAACCACTTAAAAAAAGAAAAAAAAATTTGCAAGAATGATTTAACACTTTATTTTAGGTGGATGAAGCTCTTTTCCAACTACCTATTAATGTTAACTTTAATGTAGACAACCAATATGATTACAATTTGTTGAAGTATTCCTATAAAAGCACTAAAATAGGGAAGGTAGAGACATTAAAAAGTGTCACTTGTAAGTACTACATTGCATCACTACAGTATAGCATAATTTTAGAACTGTAAACTTGATGGGCACTGAATACAATCACCTTTGTATAGTAATATAATCCATACATATAACATTGCTTGTGCAAGCTCTGATATACAAAACTGTATAGGATCAAGTCATCTGCCAATATTTTTCATATATAGACATATAAATTTCAAAATGATACTTAGTGTTTTCTACTAAAGAAATGTCTGAAATATTAAAAAATGTTGTTTAACAATGTGAATTGCATATCTCTATAATTTACAAACACCTTCTTGAATTGTATAATGAAGACTTGCAACTTATACCCTTTTTCACATGAAAAATAATTAATACATTCATAGGAAGAATCATTAACATCTTTTGGTTGCTAATGTTAACTTTTCTATGGTATTCTTATTCAATTCTATTAATACACTTTATTTTCTAATGTCAAAATGGATTTTAATAGTTTTTTGAAAAAATTGTTTATTCTTAAATTATTAGTTTTAACATTACTCCAATTTATTTAATCATATGAGCATGCACATAATATATTATACATGTTAATGATTGATTTTATACTTTAACTTTTTTCCTTCCTTCTAATATTTTCTTAAATGGTATATTTAAATGAAAATAAGCTTTTATCATAAACTTTTTTACATTTTAGTCCACAATTACATGAAAGAAATCCATCACATTACATTGACACAATTGATCAATCAATCTAGTTTTTAAAATTAAGTAATCATATGCATAATTTACTATAATCAATTTTCCTATTTCTTACAATTTTATTATTCTCATTATTTAAAAATCCATAGGATATCATTTATTTATACTCTATTTTCAAATTTATTTATCCAAAATATATTCTACAATAGAATATTACTTCACATGCATGTGTGTACACAGACCCCTTCTCTCACATTTAAACAAAAAAGCTGAGCAAATCATTAGAGAAATCTAAAATTAGAATAATTGGTATTTATCCTTTTATTATTATTATTGATCTATTAAATCTAAAATAAAAGAAAAATTGCTTAAAAAAGTCTCAAAGTTAATATGCTTTTTTTAAATACTGTACATTAAGTTTTCCCACTGTGATGCATGAAAAATATTTCACTTTTCTCATGTAAAATACTGAGCTTACTTTTGGGAAGTCTGTAAAATGAACTGCAAAACCCAAGACTTCTGCTAAATATAAAAGTCTCTGTTTAAAACCTCCAAGAGGCTGGTATTGTGAAATGGGTTTCAGACTAGCTTTTCTAATAGTTTCAGCAGTTGGTGAAATACCTAAATTGAAAGAAAATTAAAAATAAATAACAACTAATTTAAAACAATATACAATAACAAGCAAATAATTTTATTAAAGAAAACTACTTCAGATAATATATTAAGCATATTAGATAATAAACTAATTTCAATTTATTGAAATTTTGGATTTATGAATTCATTATTATTATAGAAAATTTTGACACTATGGAACAGATGAACTGAATGAAAATCATTAAGTATCTTGGAAAGCAACATGAACATAAACCCTTCCAAGAATTTTCATAGATCATGGTGTATACACATTTTACAATAGAGGAAAAACTGTCAGGGACCTACCGAAACAAATACATATGTAAAAAGTAGAAACACAACACATTTATCAGCATTCAAAAATGTCTAGAATCGAAACTGTAACCTTCCACTCTGAAGAAAGTTGTACAACCATTGTGGCATGTGTGCTTGGAAAATATGATATAACCATCTAACATGCTTTAGTCGCATTAAACATCTTATTGCATATTGCAAATTAATTATATATAGTTAGTGCATTTCCTTATTCACAATGTGAAATATGCTCATCATTAATTTTCACACTCATCAATGTGTTTAAGCCAATGAACATTTAGAATTTTCATTGAAAGATTAGTCATACAAGCACATCATTTAAGAAACTATTTATTGATTCAAGATGCAATTTTTAGTTATTTTCAAAAAACAGCCTTATGCTTATATATTTAAAAATTATATTTTTGTAGTGTATTTACATTTACTTAAAAAAAGAAAGAAATTCTATTTTGATTCCAAAAATAAGTGGGTAGTGAAGTAAAACGGTAATAAATCCTGAAAAAAATGGTATAGTAAAAGGAGCATGACAACCCTCCGTAGTTTGGGCTAGTCGGATTCTAATTAAAATTTAGTAAGTTTCAGGCAAATTTAATTTGGTTTCTCTAAGGTAATTTTTTTAACATGGGGGCTAGTTAGACAGGGACCTGTGATTTGAAGTGGATTTCGAACTATTACAAATATCTATGTATAAAGTGGAATTTGAACCCACAATGCTGTTGAATTGATAGCCAGATAATTTACATCTGAATTTGTTAAACCTTTCTTGAGAGAGAAAAAAACTAATAACTTCACATGAACAGTGAAGATGGTATGCTCTTACCAAAAACAGAAGTACAATACTTGAGCATTTTGTATTCTTAATTAAAATACACATTAATAACATATTAAGAAGCCATTTGTTTTATTTTTATAATTATGATTCATTTAGTTAAAATAATAAAAGGTAAATAAAATTAATATCAATTTTAAATTGACAGTAATTAGCAATGATTGGAAAGCTTAATTAATACAAAACAAAATATTTTTATGAGTAAACTATATGATTAATGTCAGTGAGATAAGAGAAAATTCAAACCTGATTCAAGTAATTCTTTAGCAATTACAGACACAGTTTGTAACATTTTATTAACACCTTGTACTGTTTGTATTGGACCACCAGGAGCTCTATGTAGACCTATGTAAAAGGATAATGTCACTCAGTTTAACAGTCTACATAAATGACAATGTTTGAAAATAAGAAAACAAGCTAATAAGCAATATAAATATATTTTTCTCTTTACAATACACATTTTAATAAAAATAAATTTAAGAGTTTAAGAAATTTGCAAGAATTGTATTATGTTTATTGAAATTAGTGCTAGGAATTACAGCAGACCATCAAGCATTTCAACTTCTAATCCATAAAAAAAGTTACTTAATGATCTGAATATAGCTTGACATGCCTAACTTTAAATTGGTTTCCAAAATAATTTTGGTTTCATTTTTTAGTTATAATTAAAGTGAATTCTTAAATGCTACATACATTCATACTATGGAGAGTGACAAACTAAAAAGTTATTTAAATGAAGAGCTAGTTTGATTTGTATCACTGAATAATCATTTATTGCAGATGTGGGAGATTTAGACCAGGACATATGGTTTAAAGTTTCTGAATCACTACCAACATTTAAGACAAAGGTGGGATTTGAGCTCATAAACTACTGAACTGTAAACAAGAACCCAAACCATTTGACTACCAGCTCTGCTAAATTAAAGAGCATAGGGTCAATAATTCAGTTAACAGTTTAAGATTTCCAAATAAGATAATCATATCACTGGCTGTTTAATTTTAAAAAAAGTTATTAATTTCAACAAATTTTTCAATGAATTGGCATCAACAGATAGTTACTTAAGATAAATAAAGTTGGAATGAGTGGAAAGCAGTAACTTTTGGCAAGTTATAGACATTCAAGATTTGGATGAAACATGAAAAATTTTTTATTATAATTTCAAACGAGTTCACAAAACGGAAAAAATACAATATATGAAATATGAAACTAGGATAAATTATATTAAATTTAGGTTCCTAAAAAGAGTTTATTAATCTCAGCCAGCAAAAATTCAAACCGGAAAAGAAATTCATCTATGAAAAGTTTATTAATACAAATATAAATAAACCTATGTCCTTTATTCATGAAATATAAATTATTCCATGAATAACTGATATAAGTTTATTAATATCTTTATTATTTTATGAATTCATAAAAATATGAATGGTCTGAAATCAGAAAATTTCAAAATAGTCAGAAACTATGTATTCTCACCTGAATTTGTTATGGTATAACCTTGAATATTACTTTGCTCAGCCAAAGATGTATCTGGCATCAATAACAATCCTGGTACCAGTTGTCGCCCAAGTTTTCCTTCATTATCCAGCTTCTCCCCTAAAAGTATAAAAGTAAACATTAATTATAGTTAAGATTAATTTAAATTAATTATAAAAAAAAACTTAATATACTTTACCATCATGTTCCAAATAAACTTTTCGTTTTTCAGTATCTCTATTTTGATATATATGAGAATTCTAGGATGGAAAAGTTTAATTTATTAATATCTGAGGACTATATTTTGTACATTTGAAATCACACTTAAAAAAATGCAGAATATTTTAAATACTATAAAAATTGTTAATTTAAATCCAATTATGATGCAAATGACACACAAAATTGTAAACAAAATAAGGCTAAGTTTCATTATTAAATATGCTTTTATATAAAAAATTGCAAGATTTTAAAAAATTTTCTTAACAAGAAATAATGTTAT
Organism: Latrodectus hesperus; assembly: GCA_037975125.1. Lineage (NCBI taxonomy): Eukaryota > Metazoa > Arthropoda > Arachnida > Araneae > Theridiidae > Latrodectus > Latrodectus hesperus. The sequence continues at coordinate 97,944,546 of CM075856.1, read as the reverse complement.
GCTTTTCAATTCAACATGAAGAACATGCATATAAGCAGTGTTTAAGAGCAATTTTAAAAAAAGCAATCCTGGCTAAAATTTCATAAAAATGCTAAATAGGTTTGAATTCTACTTGTTAACTTTTAATCATTTTTTTAACTGCAAAAATTATTAGTTACAATCAAAATTGAATACTTAATGGTTCTGGAAAATATGTGTCGCTTTCTTATCAAGTTTGAAAGAAGTACTAATTGTTCACTTTAGTTTCATTTCAAATTACTTTGTTAACATTTATTTTGAGTAATTTTTTATTTATTCCATAAATTAAGTTTTATCTTATTACAAATAGCTATCAAATTTTAGCTTTAAAAAATCACTGATAATTATTTAGTTAATAAAATAATTACTAAATTTATAGGGCACTAATTTTATTCTTTTTTTTCCTTTTTTATTAAAAAACTTAGCAAAATACATAACATGAAAACTGTAAAAAAGTTTATTCTGTTAATATAAATTCTCATGTAAAATCAATTCCTAAGATATTTCAAGAAAAGAATTGACAAACAAGATTTATTAATTTATTTGATTATGTAAAAATTAACACACAAGTTTCAAATGAAAAATATTTTTTATATAACATTTAAAAACATAGCAGTTTTACAGCATTTTATAAAAAATATGATTATGAAGCATTAGTTGTGAAACAGTACCTCCATTCCAGGTTTAATTGGAAGTTTTCCTGTATGCACTGTTGGTCTAGAATAACCCATGAGTTGTAGCATAGCTTCAGCTGCATTACGTTTAGCAGTTTTTTTATTGGGTCCTGTACCTGTAGTAGACAATTCACCAAGAGAGCACTAAAAATATAAATACGGATATATTTATTTAATTAATTTTCCCAACAATAACAACCAAATTGTTTATGCTTCAATGTTCAATTACTAAGTAAAAACTAAAATCAAAAAAAATTAAATTAGATTAAATAAATGGAAAATAAGTTTTCATTTATAAAATATTTAATGTAATACTATGTCAACAATATTGTATTAAATCAATTTAATGTCATATCTCATGACGTTTTTTCACCCATCTACTTCATTCGCCATGATATGCACTCTAACATCTTATTTATGCTAGTATTTTAATATGTAATTCATATCATAAAAAAAATGCAAAATTACAGTCAGTTTTAGTCATTCTTTTAAAGCTATTCTAAGTTTTAACTTCAAGCACTATATAATATTTAATGATTAAAAAAGAAATGGTAAACTTTAAAATAACAATTTAGCAATGGATAAAAAAATACATGTATTTAATATTAGAATAAGCCTTTCCTCTAAAAAATTTTACACATATAAATTGGATCCTTGTTTATTTTATTAGAAGAAAAAATTCTTTCCAGAATTCACATTAAATATTCAGAAGATTTTTTAAGTCTATAATATATTAAAAAAAATTTCAGATTCATAAAACCATAAATTTTTTAACCTAACCTTTAAAATCAGCTTATTATTAAAATAACTTATAATAATCTTGTACACCAAAATTTATAGAAGATTTACAAATACACAACATAATTTATTCATGAGAAAAAATTTCTTTAATAATTTCCCATTTTGTCCTAATATAATAACAGGGTTTATATAGATTTCCAAGAATTAAATTCCAGGAATTTTAAGGAATATTCCAGGAGTCAAATCAAAAATTTCAAAAACATTCAGGTTAAATAATTTTTAATTTTAATTTAAAAATTGTTCTTAACTAAATACGCATATAATTATGTACATGCAATATTTTTCAATCATATTCTGTGAATAATAAAAATAATTACAAACATTGATGAGACTATTTTTATTTGAGTAAAAATTATTAATCATTATTTCAAAAGCCTTCAATGAATTTACAGCTATAACAGAAATTTTTTTTATTTAAATAATCAACATTCTATATAATACTGGATTATACATTGCATAAAATAATGAGTAGTTTTAGAGTTTTTAGACATTTCCAATAGATTCAGATAGCAAAGATTCTTTTAAAAACTTTTGTATCGAACTTTTCAACAGTGCTGAAAATCTTCAGCAATAAATGGCAACATTGGTAATCAGTTTGATAAAGTGTAAGAATCGGTTCTACTTCCCAAGCAATAAATATAAAAAAATTGCATTTAGCAGAAAAAGTACATCTTTCACACACTTTTGCACAATATCAAAAGTTTTGATACCAGGATTAGGAAATTTTTGTTTGGAACAAATGGCATATGTTTTAAGATACAATAACATTTCAAGCAATCTGTTGAAAATATTTATATTTTCTAACCATCGATGTTTGCAAAACTTTAAAGGAAATTGTATGCCTGGGCCAAGACCATCAAAGTCATCCCTACAAGCAGGTGAGTCCTTAAATAAGTCTGTGAACTGCACTTGCTGTTACCTCAACTTCTGGAAATGAAGAACATCAATGGCCTAAGCGTTATGTGGAATGTGTACGTTGCAGCTTCCGACATTTACAATATTTGAATGATGTTCACTTTTTAAAAAATCAACAATTTTAGTCAAAACAGACCAGTTCATGTTTGGGCCATCCATTGACAATTGGAGTAATCCACTTGTTCCTATTTCTAAGCACTTCTCATTCACTTTTTCAAAAAAAATATCTCCAGTTGAATGACTTAAAAAATCGGATGGGTAATTGTTTTAACTGTATCATTATCCCAAAATCTTACATGGCAGTCCAATTGTTTTGTCTGCAGATGATTATTTAAGCTTTCATCAATGTGAAGCACATAATTAGAAATATTCTTAACTTTTTCTTTCAATAAGTAGGAAAATTAAGGTGCAATTCAACTGTTAAATAAGCACACTTTATTTCAGCACAACTGAATTGCTTTGCAATAGCACTGTCTAGAAACATTGCTTGAAAGAGGCAAATTATATTGTTACAAGAACTATAGCTGAAACCACTGAAACACACACCACAAAAAATTTAAGGGCCCTTAGAATTTCAGCCTTTAAAACTTCTTTCGAAGAAACAAATGAGTCAAAAATTTCAGAGCATGCTTTGGGTTCACATTCTTTAACAGGATCGGCAGAAGTTAAAAAATCTTTTAAACAAGTAGATTTTCTAGCAGATATAGCTTGTTCTAACAAACATATATGTTTTTCCACTTTCACATGGGATTTAATTGCTGATTCACTCATATTTGAAATACTGAAGTTTTTCTTGCAAAGCAGACAATGGGCATGTGTTTATTCTAAACCACGTAAAAGCCAATCTTTATATGACTTTTCCAGAGTTCACTGGTCATTAGAAAGACACATTCCACCAGGCATATTAAATAATTTTTATTTCAGTCTTTATTTCATTAAGAAACAAATATATCCCGATTCAATTAAAATTATAATAAATTTTCATCAAAGGAGACATGGAAAGCATGTTTTAACTCAAAAACTTTATATTTAAATATTAATATTCAAAGAATTGTGTACAATATAAGGAAAACAGCAGCAAATAGACAAAGAATCAATTACAATTGCCCATCTTAATTGTGCAACATATTGATTTTGTTTAGTGATTACTTCACATAATGTTTAACTTCACTTTACACAAATCTAAATACTTCTAAACTGAATTATTAAATTATTGTAGCTGAAATAGATCTTAAAATCGTTAATACAAATCAACAGTTAAGAATACAAAACATAATAACGATCATGTTGCCATCTAGTGGCAATATTAGAAACTAATACTAAATTAAGCTGTTTGACAATTTTATTAAAAATTTTAAAATACTAAAATTCAAAAAATTATAGCATTTTCTAGAAAAAATAAATGCATCAAGGTAAGAAACAATTCCAGGAGTAATTCACGATTTTCAAGAAGTCAAAATTCCAGGAGTTCCAAGGGCCCTTAAAAATATTTTTGGAATTTAAGGAGTTTCCATTTAAGGAGTTGTGCGAACCTTGTTGTTGTGTTGTTGCTTATGATACTTGGACAAGCCAAGCTCGCTATGCCATTGGCTTAAGTCAATAGAGAACGTCTTTCGTTTGGATCAGAGCACCATGAAGGTGAAAGTACAACTTTGCTCTTCTTAAGGTGCCTCCTAATTTTGAACCACGGTCAGGTGACGAGGCCACTCCTGAGCTGGCACCCTTCTCTCCATATCCACGCCACATCAGCGAAGGCCTTTGGATGTCACACATTAACGTGGACACGTCCCCAACCCACGAAGCCTTGTAATAATCTTAAGTATAATCAAAAATAAAATTTTCTAAAAAAATTAACTTTCATAAAACACAAAACTTATAAGTCACATAATTCTATGAAATTTTCTTTACTAAGCAGAGAAAACCAAATATGCACCTTTAAATACATAAGATAAAAATATACACCTGTAAGATGAATTCCCTTTGCCGAGGTTCACCTCTCTCATCAACAACTGTATATACAGGTTCACGTTCCTTCTTTGCTTGTTGTATTTGTATAAGGCGACTGATTGGATTGATTCCTTGACCATACTGAGGATCAGCCTTCTGCTCCTAGGAAAACAACTTGTTAGCATGCAAAGTCACAAGAACAGAAAAAAATCCAAATTACTTTTTAAACATGACATTTTGATTAACAATTATAAAAAATATTAAAAACTCTGAAAATTAAGAAAAGTTTGAAGTATATAACTAACATCACCTTAATGAGATTACGGTTTTTCTTTTTGATGATAGGTTTCTTTTTCACTTTCTGTTGTGCTGGAGGTAAAGAAGGCAGTTTTTTTAATTCTTCAAGCATTTTCTCAGCTGCTCGTTTTTTTGACACTTTCTTTCCATTTCCTTCTCCATCAGTAGTAATATCACCAACAAAGCATCTAGTAATGAAAGTACGCATGTGTGGGGGGCCACTTTCCTTTGTTACTTCAAAATTAACAGCTAATCCTCGTTTAAGAGCGATCTCATGAACTAAGCTTATCGGGGATTTTAAATCATCATTTTCCTCTTCATCATCTTCATTTGCATCACCATTTGCTTGCTGGGGAGAAGGCTGAGAATGTCGTTTCACATTTTCTGGTACACTGCGAAGGATGGCAAGAGCTTCTTCTGCAGCGGCATGCCGAGCGGCTTGAGCAGTACGGCCTTCTCCAAAAAACTGCCTGTTGCCCACTTTCAAAGACACATAATAGGTAGGCACTTTAGGATAATGGTATCGTTGATGGTACATTCCCCTGAAATTTAAATTGGGTATATACTGCGGTCGCTGGGGTTCAATCAGCTGGTACACAGCAGGCTCACCTCGTTTCATGGCTAGAGCATTTAATTCAACTGTTGGTGTGATAGGCCCCATAGCCTTACGTTGACTTTTTGGAGGTGGATGTTTTAGCATGGTTTGTTCCAGAGCTATTGCAGCAGCAGCATGTTGTGCTTTTTTGATACTTGGTCCAGAAGCAGTGTACTCTTCAGAATCCAGTTTCAGTATGACGGTGAAAGTCTTTTTGTGAGGAGGACCAGATTCATCCACAAGTCGATACTGATGCTGGACCTACAGCAAGAGAAAAATTTTAACCTATCATTAAAAGCAAAAGTTTTAATTTTCTCTTTTAAATATATTTGTTATTACTAATTTTAACCAAAACTATAATCATATTTTATAAAATACCTTGTTGAAACGTGCCAATTCATTAATTAAGCACATTGGTGTTTTCTCTTTCATGTTTGCCATAGTTACGGTGGACTGAATAATGCACCCACCAGCAGAGGGGGCTGTGCTGCTGGGATCTCCGACAGTAGTCACAGGTGGTTGGCCTTGATGAGATGCTGCTTGCAGAGGCTCTCCAATCACTTGTCCAGGAAGCAAAGGGATACCCTGATTCAGATTCACACCAACCATTAAGCCACTGCCTATAAGGATACAATATAAGACATAAAAATGCTTAAATGAATTTGCATAACAATAAATTTAGAAGCATTTAGGAAAAATAATTATAACTTTTATTCATAAAAGTAATTACTTGGAATATAAGAAATGTTTAATAGTTTATTTAAAGTATAAAATTTTTATTGAATTTCTTTAATTTATCCATTTATTTTTCATGGTACTTTTACATTAATAGATTTATATAAAAATAAATATTTCATTAAAAAATAGAATTTTAAAATATCAACAAAAAATTATACAAACCTTCAATTTAATAGAGCAAAAGTTATTTGGTCATTGTTATATTCAAATATATGTCATGATTTGGTAAAGAATTAAGTTTCCTTAACAATGGGATATGATTTTATACCAATTGCAAAATACAAAACAATTAGTTTACAAATATATATTCGATAACTTTTTATTTACAAATGTAACTTTCATAAATTATTAATAAGTGATGTATAAGGAGGATTAATAAAATTAACAATTTGAACAGTAAATTTAACAATTTGACCTTCCAAACACTGATTTTTTCAACTTAAAAATATACAAAAATTAAACTTTTAAACTAACAACTTAAAAATAATACTAATAATCATTAGTATTAATGTTAAGTTTTTTCTGTTCCAACAACCTTAGAAGAGAAATATTATCAAAGCAGTAATCAACTTCACACACATTGGAGTTACTATGGAATTCCAATCAATTAACATTCAATTTGAAACAACCTATTAAAGGATTGATTTTGTCACAGTAAACTGTAAATTTGGCATCACATTTTGCTGCCAGAGATCAGGTTGGTCTAAATAAGATCTGACTGAAAAATTTTATTTTTTATTTAAAAACCTAATCTAAAAATATAATTTAAATAGCAATCAGTGATTCAAAAAACAACCATTTAAAATATATTTTCAAATTCGGAAAATCAGTGATAGTTATCTCATTTCTAGAAACTGTTTGCATATTTTTTTATTAAATTAAATGGACAGTAATATGATATGAAGGATTAACAAAGTAATTTACTTCTTTGACATCACCAACAAAAAGAAGTTTCATATCTTAATGCGAGACCATTTAAAACATTTTCCCACTACTTTTGTTTGCTAATATAATTTTATAGTATAGAAAACAAAAACATTTAGTAACTGAAATGATTAAGTGAATAAAATAATCCAAATTCATAAGGCTAAAATGTTACCTGCACTTGTATTCATATTTTGAGGCAGGATAGCACCAGTCATTTGTCTTTGTAAAATATTGGTACTTGGATTCATATTTAAATTCTAAGGAGGAAAAATTATCATTAGACATTTTGCAAATAAACTGATAAAATGCTTAATAATATAGATCTAGAATCTTCCAGTTTAAAAATTTAAGTGACATAAATTTAAGTGATTATGAGTGATTTTATTTAAGTGATTTGAAAAATTTAAGTGATAGTGATTATTAAAATTTAAATGATTATTTAAAATTAAGTGATTTATTTTTAAAATATTTTTTTATTCAGGTTTATTGATATAATTTCCAAAAATAAATTTCAAAAGTATTTTAATATATTCTATCTATACTAATTAAAATAACTTAAAATTCTACAAATTATATACATTATTTATAAGTACTACAAAGTGAATAAATGATATGTACAAAATCTTCATTAGAAAAACAAATACTTTAAAAAGAAAAACACATTAAAATTAATCCTACATATTAAACTTTAAATTTTCTTTTAAAAAAAATTGAGATAATTAATACAATTTTGCAAGGTATGCAAATTTATAATTTTAAATTATCTAAATTTGATCATTTGATTTTCAAATAATAGAAATATTTGATACAATCATATGGATATAACTCTAGGCCTAAAAAACAGCAAGTTTCAGTTGTATATTTTCAACAAGTGTATTAATGGATTTAAATTATAAATTCTAAAAATATCATGGTAATTAATAATTATAGAAAAATTTACAGGTCTATAAAACAGCTAAGAGCATAACAAAATTCAAAAAGGATTATTTGTCAATCATCCATGATTTATATTTCTTACATGAGAACCACTGGCACCCTGATTTAAATCTAAATTGGAATGCAAACCACATACTTTTTATGGCCAAGATGAGATTCAACCAATAAATTAATAAACTGAAGCAAAAATAAAGGAAGGAAATTACCCTTTAAATTGGAAACACAGCTCAAAGTGGGTCAAGCCTGCAACACAATGTCTCTCCAGAAAATTGGCCCAAACTTTGATTTTTCCAGTTGGAAATTTTTAAAGTATTTTTTTATTTTTAAACTCCCTCAAGACATTATTCCTCCATTTTTTCTCAAATCTATCTTTTGGCCTATTGTACATAGGCCTCAATGCAAAATATTTGCCACAGAGTTGCTGAGAGATCAGAAGTAAATGATATGAAGACTTAAAATATAGGCAAGATAACCTAACACTTATAAAATCTTCTAGATTCCATATTCATAGAAACAATGAATTGAAATTATGTTCAAAACTTATCCGAACAAACTCCAGATTCCAATAAAGGATAAAATTAAAATAACCTTAACTCATATGAGCAGAGAGTTTCTTGTGACAGCTAGTTCTTAAAAAGTATTCAAAGAGATAAATTTCTGATAGAAGCATTCCATTGGTATTATATATGCAGATTCACAGTAAGTTCAAAATCTTATTTCCAAATAATTTACCAGTTGGAAAATTAATCTACTTGTCACCAATATTTACCATAATTTTAAATACTGCACAAATTAAAGTTGGCTACCCGAGAGGCGAAATCAGGGCCTCTACCAATTTGGTAAAAAGAAGCATGCTGGTGCAACAGCAATTTGCTGCTAAATGAGAATGTTTTGCAAGGTTAAATTAAAGATATGCAATTTGTCATTGTTTTTATTTTATTGTTATTTAAAATAATTTTGGACCACATTATAATAATGTGGTTATTACATTTCAGTTATTTTTAATATTTGATTCGTAATAAATTCATTATTTTTCATTTAATATTTCTTGTATAGTATTTTTATGTTCCATAATTTTGGAAATTCAAATTTTTAATCAAATTACATTTAACAATTTCTGTTTTTAAAATTTTACAAAATTTTATTTCCTTTCACTCAAATTTTCTCTATTATTGCAATAATTGTCAGGCACATATTATTCCTAACACTACTTTATAAGTACGTAAATATGTAATTATATTTCAAAAATTGACAAATTTAAGTTATTTTTTTAATTTTTAAAAGTTGTCTTAATATTGTTAATTCTGTTGCTTTCATTTCTTAACAATATATATTTATCTTGAAATACATCAACTTTTATATTAAAAAAATTTAAAGATATACTCTTTAAAAAAAACTTTTAAAAAAATACTACATACTCATTTCCTATCTAATATGTTTTAATTGATTTTTATGTTCAGAAAAAAATGTCAAAAGAGTATCTACAATAAACTGTCAAATTGTTTTAAAGAGAATTCAAAATTAAAACAAAATCACCAAAAAGTGACTTTAAATAACCCTCTCTTAATATGTTTTTTATAGTACTACAGCGGGATGGATGTTGGCTTGCTGAACGATAACAATCTAAATTTTTGTTTTTGGCCAGATTTACTGTTTTTCATTTCATTATGCTTTAATTTTCGGTAGTAATATCGAACTTTTTTTTTTAATTTTCCACTCGGTTTTCAGTTTAAAAGACTCAAGTTTATAATTTTACCAAAAACCTCATTTTCCTCTATTCTTTCAACAAGATCCAAAAAAATCAAAAATCGAGATTTTATAAATAAAATGTTTTCTTATTTAATTCAATGATTAAGTTTATTGCAGTTTCAGATCTTTTAATATAAATTATTTAATTTTATTTGTTTGATAATTCTTAAAATTTTTCTTTCAAATATGCATTGCATTTATAGTCATTTCTCAGTCTAAGTTTCTACCAATATATTACTACAGGTTGATGACACAATTTTCTAAATCTTTAGTTTCTTTAGTAAATTTATTAAATTAGTATTTTTATAAACAGTATTTATTTTATTTTTGAAACCAGTAATTAATTGTTCAGAGATATTACAGCCATTAGTAACTACAACAAGTGAAATTATTGAACTCTTTACAAATTTAAAACTGTCTACTATAAATGAAGACAAAACATAAAATATATTTTGTTGGATTAGTTGAATTGATTTTGGCACAAATGTCATATAATCCAGGATGCTAAACTCTGAATTTTTTTGGCGATAAAGAAATGTTGTCAAGATAATGTAGGGTGATGTGCGCAATGATGTAAATACTAGGGTTGACAAAATGGAATTTTCAGCATAATTATTATAGGTCTCCATATCTATGGCGTAATAAAATACCAGATTGCCAGATACTTATCAATCCGTCAAAAGAATAACTAATTTCAGAATTTGACATCCAGGATTATACTGCATCTGTGGCAAAATTTGTTTTAGAAATTTTCTTTTACAATCTAAAGAATCAGAACCATTTGAAATTAAAATTTCTTTAAGAGTATCAGCAAGTTTACTAACTACTTTTTGCAAAGAACTAAATGATATTTCATGATCTATATAAAAGTATATGAATGCAAAGAAAGTTATTTGTCAGAAAATTATCAGGTATCAAAATTACTATAACATGAAACAAATTGCTTCTTCAATATTTAATTATAACTGAGTTTTGTGGAGTGAAAAAATGTCATTCTAAAAACCTGTTGCATCAACAACATCACTTAATTCTCCCTTCAATTAATTCCACTAATTCAAAATTTGCAGATGAAATTATTTTTGCTTTTTCATCAAATGACGACTAAAAGAATAAGACTTACAGTGATGCAACTACTGACATGTGGTACCAGTTAACAAAATTATGATTGCAGTAAGATCATCAGAATGATTAAATCATAATTGGAAAATTCAACACATGCGCATCCTCTGTGACACTTACATCATAAAAATTGTCAATATTTTGTAAAAATTCTGTCATAGAGACATGTCATTTTATATACATGTTTACATTCAACTGCAAACGAAACATCAACCAAATGCTTTGGATATAAAGTTAGATTTAACAATATCATAAACAATAACGGGCAAATTTATGGACATGTAAGAATTTTATTTAAAGCTAACAAATACTAACCTTTGAGAGTTAATGAATATCAACAGATATTGTTAATACGGAGAATATAAGTCAGGCAGTGACGTAATAAAAAAGGCCAACTCTAACTATAAACTATCAGTCTGCAGACCACAGAACAATGGCAAACAATAAAGAAAATATTACATTAATAATTAAGCATCATCGCCTGCACCCAAGAAGCCGACTTTCTTAAAATCTTCCATTTAACACAAATGTTGCCAAACATAGAAAATCAAAACTAATCTAGCTATCAAGTCATTCAATTTTTTTATATTTTATTGCAATTATTTTCTTAACAATAATCTAACTCCAAGGATTATTTTTCAAAATCTATTCACAAAATATAAGAAATAGCATTTAATAAAGATTGTATACAATCAAACATATAAATATATTCTCAACAAAAACCTATTTGTTAATAAAAAAATTGAATCTGTAAATTGAAAAATAGATACTAAAAAAAAACAAATAAAAAAGGAAATTCAAGTTCAATATATATCGGAAATCAATTTATAAGCAATAATAAAATACGATTTTAAACCCTCTATCTACCTACAAATATTTGATTGGGGTGGAAAAAAAGATAAACATAATTTATTAGTATTCAATATCTGTCAGCGCTTCTACACGAGGAAATTATTGTTTTAAACTTTTGAAACATGCTTTCAACAAGTGCTTGAAGGCTTGACAGCGATGTTTTCTTCCACTCGGCTTGGGAAAAACATGTAAGTTCTTAAGTCGATTTTGGACTGTTGCTACTAACCTTAATTCGGTCATCCAACTCAGCCCAGAGGTATTTTCTAGGAATAACGTTAGGATTCCTGGAAATCGGTTCACACCTTTCCAGAAGTAAATATGATCCAACAAGTAAATATGCCACAGCGTATGAGGTACATTTTGTCTAGAATAGTAAAGGTGTCGGCGTTCAGCTTACCATGAATTAGGATCAAGAATCCCAGTCTATACCGCAACAACAGTTGCGATTTTAGAAGAAACATCTCTACACTATGATTCTCCTCTGCCAAAGTTTGTGTTAGACAAAATACATTTTGAAAAAGGCTCTTTCCAGGCATATCCCAAAAGCAAACTCTGCCATCCGGCTGCTAAAAATTGAACTTCGTTCATGACTCCAGAGAACCAATTTCTACTCATTTACAATTTTGACATGCCTGCTCATTTTAAAACTAGTAATATAGCTGTATTTTGTAATAAAAGATTTAGAGAACGGCAGCATGACCATGGAAAGCAAAAAAATGTGTTTCCTGGCTGATAGTATTTATTGAAACAATGGTATTGGGTACTAGCTAAAACTCCTGCAATTTGTGGGTCATGAGTTTAGCACGGTTTTTCCGAATTTTTTTGGACAACACTTATAAGTGTTGTCCAAAAAAATTCGGAAAAGTATTCATCTCAGTATCTTAATTTTTTGAGTTCTATGCTTCGAAACCATTCCGACAGCCACTATTACCTTCCAGATTTTAATCACAAAAAACACGGTTCATTTTGGAATGTTACACTTACTAAATATATCCTTTAAGAAGAGATCTTCTCTGCGATAACTGACAATTCTGTAATTTTCAAAGTCAGACAGTTTTAAATTTCATGATAGCTTGCATTCGACTTAATACCCATGGTGTTTCCTACACGATATTTGATTACAGAAGGAATGTCCGCAAGTATCTTCATTTACATGGATGTCCATAATTTACTTATATATATATATACATACATATATATATATATATATATATATATATATATATATATATATATATATATATATATATATATATATATATATATATATATATATATATATATATATATATATGAAGAGAGTTGTAATATATGTACATTGCTTTAGTTTAAGATCTAACTTTAGAACAAAATTACTTTAGGCCAATGTATCTTTAAATCCGAAGGTTAGTCTCATAGTTTAATGAACATTAAAGTATTATTTGATGCACTTGAAACATTCGTAAAGATTCCACCAGTCCAATTATTTATTAACATCTACTTAATCAAACTTAGCGTTAATTAGCACTTGATACTAGTAGTAATTTTAAACAATTTAAATAATTTTAAATCCCTCATTTGAATAATTTTCCTTGATATTTGTCAGCAATTTCAGTTAGTAACACTAAACACTTTCAATATTAGACTAAGTAAAAAGTTAATACGATTCAAATATGAATTTTCTTAAAAACTTCACATTCATCTCAGTTTATTTGTGTCGATGGAATTTTAAAAATTAAATTCATCTATACATGCAGTTTAATAGCATGTAATGGATAGACAAACAGTCTAACTGTGATAACTATTTAGCCATCTGTGGCTCCTTTGCCTTCCACTATTATTTTATGCATAATGAGATATCTTTTTGTAGATAATGGGTAATATTTTCATGGGTAATGAGTAGTATTCATGTATGACAAGGAAGAAAATTCCAGCAAACTCTTAACTATATACACTGAAGAACATCCACGCAGAAGGAAAACAAAATCCCTATCCCATTGTTTAACAGTGAAAGTGTTGGAACTCGAGATCTCCCACTGCATCGATATGCACTATTTGATAACTATATTATAGACTGATGAAAAAAAGACGAAACAATATAAATGTATTACCATTACTTAACGAAATTTTAATCTTTCATTCAGCAATTGCTTAAAGAATAAATATGCCAGTAATTTAAAATATTTGCTACTAATTTTGTATTAAAGTTTTCGGAATATCTTGATATTCAAACTTCAGTTAACGAAACTTAATGCTATAAAATTCCGATTGTTTAGTCACTACAGGAAACATAATAAAGTATCCAATTTATTATATTAAAAATGTACATGAAAATAATGTCCAAAATTATAGAATCATAGTTTTTTCATTAATATCACTGTTTGCAATTTGCGAAAATAATCTCACAATCGCTCTACTTAAGTGAGTTAATTCTACTTTTAGAATTATAATGTTTACAATTCCATGAACTGAATAAATACTGCCAAAAAATAAGAACACTTGATCTATCATCGCAAACTTTATGCATTTAAATTAAACAAGAGCTTTACAATGCTTTGAACAATGGCTCTTGAACAGAACCATCTCTAAGTCACTTTAAAATATAAAAGCACATAACTATAAACCACTCTGTTATCATGATAAAATAAATATCTGAATTGAAAACATGGAATTCCTTTCATGAACCTTCAGACCGAAATAGTGGATTAATAATTATTCACATGCATAAGCTTACTGCTTGTTATTTGTTGTTGGTAAAAGTTACCAGATGGGTACGGGATTGGCGCGATTTCAAATTTTGGCACCAAGCGCTCTACAGCTCTGTCGCCAACCTAAATTGCGTCACTACGCGCGATAAATTTCAACCAATAACGATCGCGTTCGAACTTCAGCTTTGAAATCACGCGTTTTTTCGAATTCCAAATATTAAAAAGTTCAATATTTCATTACAATTAAATACTGTAGAAGTTTTAAAATTCGAATAAATAGAAAGGAAATTTTTATCACTTGATTTTAAATATACCGAGCAATGGCGCCCACCTTAAAAAAACATCAGTGTAGCGCTACTTACTGCAGTGCCAACCGAGCAGTAAAACTAAATTTCGAACGTTAAAAAATTTCACTTTTTGTTTAAACTCGAATTTTAAATATACCGAGCAATGGCGCACACCTTAAAAAAAACATCAGTGTAGCGCTACCTACTGCAGTGCCAACCGGGCAGTAAAACTAAATTTCGAACGTTAAAAAATTTCACTTTTTGTTTAAACTCGAATTTTAAATATACCGAGCAATGGCGCCCACCTTAAAAAAAACATCAGTGTAGCGCTACCTACTGCAGTGCCAACCGAGCAGTAAAACTAAATTTCGAACGTTAAAAAATTTAACTTTTTGTTTAAACTCGAATTTTAAATATACCGAGCAATGGCGCCCACCTTAAAAAAACATCAGTGTAGCGCTACCTACTGCAGTGCCAACCGGGCAGTAAAACTAAATTTCGAACGTTAACAAATTTCACATTTTGTTTAAACTGGAATTTTAATATACCGAGCAATGGCACCTACATAAAAAAATATCAGTACGCGGCACATTCTAACACTAACATGCAATACACACAACTTAAAAATTCATGTACTTACTTTCTTACTACCATCACGCTCTAAATAAAAAAAAAACGTAAGTTCAAAACATTCTCATCCATAGTTAATTATCGTTAGCCACAAACAAACTCCAAAATTCGAATATTGAAACTCAATTATTAAATATTATTCTAAAATAGTTTCAAGGGTTACATACAAAACGCGCAAGTCACACGATCACGTTACCCAATAAAAAAAATAGGTCATACATACGTAATCCGAACCGTTAAACCAGTTTGACGAACTTATCGCACCACTTTATCGCCTGCTTGGCGCATTTTACCCTCCGTACCCATCTCTTCACTTTAGCGTTTGTTGTTATTTTGACTTGTGATTAAACTTGCTGCAGTCCAATGATACAAGAAATCTTTAAATTATTGAGCTGATGTAGCCAATTTTAAATGTGTTTTGTCGAAGAACGAAAATATATACGTTATCTCGAAAACCATATAGCTTATATGAAAAAATTTAATTAAAAATTATTAAAATTTGAATTAAAGTGTACATTTTTATTTACAATTAAAAAATTTTAATTCTAAATTAAGGCGTATACTTTCATTATAATCTTTTAATCTTTGTTTTATTAGCCTAACTTTTTCCTTAAAAGAAATATTCAGCTTTACATACATAGATAGATACGTAGCTGTGCAGAAGAACCCCAGACAGTACCTGAAGGTTAACTTGTTTAGAATACTCACTCATCCCGAAACACCTCATAATTTTAAACCGCAGTCAGGTGAAGAGGTCTCGTCTGAGCTGCCAGCCTCCTCTCCATATTTATGCTACACCAACAGAAAGATTTCAACGTCAAAAATTAACGCGGGCACTTCTCCAAATAAAGGGGTTCCAACAACTCGGAGAGGACAAATGCAGTCACCTCCTAATTACTGCATTTGCATTTGATGCTTCACTTTTCTGAAATGGAAGTAGCGTTACACAAATACTCACCAAATTCAAACTGTTATTGCTAACTAAATATGTTATTAAACCAGCGTACTTTCCTGTACTTAGTGCAAGAGTTATTCTCTATTAGGCTGAAGCAGTCGAGTGAAAGACTTTATCAATTAGAGACAAGGACAAAATAGAAGACCCTTAATACTTGAGCTTCCACCTCTAAAGATATCTTTTCACTGACATTGTGACTGTGACCTGTGTTGGCGCCAGCGCTTTGAAAGTTGGCTCAATTTTCCTTACGCCAAATGCACCAACAAACCCTAAGGCTAAATTTTGTTTAGCCTTAGGGTTTGTTGGTGCATTTGGCGTAAGGAAAATTTGGAATAAACACTAAATTTTGTTGTAGTTCGTACGTCCACTTGTTCATCTTTGGTTTAAAGCGGGTTTAACCCCAATTGTTAATTGCTAAATAAAACTTTAAATGAATTGCATGAAATTCTTCTAAAAACAATTATTCTAAAAACATTTTATAGACCACCTCGCCAGAGAACCAAATAGGAATAATGTCATGCATTAATATATTAAATCGAAGACGAGACAATATTCAAGCCAAATTAGCAAAACTTTTCGAAAACAAATCGAAAACATTAAAAAATTTAGAAGAAACTGAGCTTCATGTTGTTTTAGATTCATTGGAAGATATTAAACCAAATTTGAAGTAATAAAACAGGAATACTTCGAAATAGAAAATGACGAGATATTTAAAGATGGAAAAAATTCTGGAAAAAATTGACGAAGAGATTCAAGAATTTCATGTCAGTGCAAAACTTTTTCTTTACAAATCAATTGAACTTAAAAACAAAAGTTATTGTGTTGAAAAAAATATTCGAACCTGAAATTCCTTTACCACAATTCGATGGTCAGTTTAATAATTGGAGCTCTTTTAAGTAACAGCTTCAAAACTTAATAGAAAATAATCTAATATTGTCAGACTCTCAGAAATTTCACTATTTGAATGCTTCCTTTAAAGGTGCTGCAAAACAGGTGCAGTCCCCAAAAGATAATTATGAATCGTTGTTTAAAACTCTCACGCTTCGTTATGAGAATACTAAACAGATTGTTGAAAGTCATGTTCAAAAAGTAATTAACAGTAAACCATTAACCAAAGAAAATCCTTTTGAACTTCGTATGCTTATTGATAATTTGCAGAAAACATTCGTTCTTTGAAAGCATTGGAATTTGAAAGCAATAAATTTGTTGACATTTTGTTAATAAATTTAATTTTTGTTAAACTAGATAAAAAAATTCATAGACAATTTCAATTAACTGTTGATTCCCATAAAGTGCCTACTTGGGATGTTTTCATCAATTTCTTAGAAAAACGATATCAAATATTAAAGAATTTAAAAGCTGTGTATGCCTGTTTTGATTCAAAACCCAAGTTTTCAAACCCTATTAATATTAATGAAAAAACTCATTTCCATCATACAAACCTAAAACATTTTTGATTAAATCTGCCTCACAATATTGTATTCTTTGTGATTCGAATCATTCTTTGTATAAATGCCAAGTATTTCTGAAAATGAAAGTACTTGAAAGATTTAATTTTTGTAAATCTAAGAATTTGTGTTTAAACTGTCTGAATTCATCACGCAAATTAAATGAATGCTCGTCTAAATCTAGATGTGTTGAATGTAACCAAAAACATCACTCTCTTTTGCTTAGATCGGAAATGCAGCCTTTCTCAAAACATCGCCCAACATCGAACATAAATAATTCCGAAAGTTTCGAAACTGATTTCCCCATTTCATCTCCCCACCAGGCGCCACTCGAAAGTGGCGTATTGAAGCAAGAGGGAATGATTCAGAATTTTATTTCACAACTCATGTTTTCTTAGTACTGCTTTCATTTATGTGAGAGATTATCACGGAGAATTTAAGAAGTGAAGAGCTATATTGGATAGCGCCTCTCAAGTTTCGTTTATTACTAATGATTGTGCAACATATTTGGGATTAAATCGAAACAAGATTAATGTTCCAGTTGGAGGATTAAATGGGTCGTTAGTATCAGTGGGACAATTAGTAAATACAGTTATCTCTAGTAAAGATAATGAATTCTTAGTAGTTCCTAAAATTACTAATTTGATACCTTCGCAAAAATTAGATATTCGCAATTTATATTTGCCTACGGGTATCTCACTTGCAGACTCTCGATTTTTTTGAACCATCGAAAGTAGATATTTTGCTTGGAGCTAAAACTTTCTTTGAAATTTTGAAACCTAGTCAAATTAGAATAAATGAAGATATTTTGCTCCAAAATACATATATCGGATGATTAATTACTGGTAGCTAGTGTGCCATATAATTTTATTAACAAAACTTTTTGTCACTTAGTCGTCGAAGAGAGTAATCTAGACAAAATACTAAGGTCGTTCTGCAGAACATGGGAGGTTGAAGCTTTGGAAGAAAAGTCTCTTATGAGTAATGAATTGAAATATTGCATGGAACATTTTAATGCCACTCATTCTAGAGACATTAACGGTCGTTAAATAGTTGAAATTTACTTAGTAAAAAACAAAGTCGAACTTGGGTTATCCAGAAATTTGGCGGTTAGAAGCATGAATTGTACCATAATTCGACTTGATAAAAATCTAATTGTTAAGGATATTTATCATGATTTTCTCAAAAAATAAGAGGCTCTTGGGCATGTGGAAGAAGTTGACGAAGGTGTTCTTCCACATTCTCATTATTATATTCCTCACTAAGCTGTTTTAAGACCAGACAAAATTACGAGCAAACTTAGAGTTGTATTTAATGCTTCAGCAAAAACTTCTTATGGTATTTCGTTGAATGATATATTATTAAAAGGTGGAACTGTTCAAGATGAACCTTCGTCAACTCCCTTTCGGTTTCATAAACATTTGATTGCTTTCACAGCCAATGTGCAAAATATGTACAGACAAATAAAGGTCTACCATTCGCAGCAAGATTTACTTCGAATTATTTGGAAAGATAGTGACGATGCTCTATTCAAAACTTATCGTTTGACTACTGTTACGTACGGAACTGCTTCTGCCAACCCGAACTCTTCTTCAATTGGCTGAAGATGAAAAGGAAAGATTTCCGTTACCGTCACCGGTAGTTCAAAATGATTTTTATGTCGATAACGTTCTCAGTGGTGTACCAAATGTAGAAACAGCTTTGAAAATTCAGCAGCATCTAATAGGCATATTGAAGGCAGGTGGAATGCATTTGTATAAATGGAGCTCTAACAATCCTGAACTACTTTCACAAGTACCAACAATTGATCAAGAATGTCTTTGGAAATGATGAAAGTGCTTCTTTGAAAACGTTAGGGATATCTTGGAATCCTAAGCAGGATAGCTTTCACTTTACATCGAACAATACTGATTTCCCGACCATCTTAAAAAAAGGAAACCATGATTGTCCATCTACTGATCTGGCATATGCAGAAGAGCGTAAGCCATTAGTGAACACCTATGTTCAATCTATCACCCTCAGTGACTTTTTTGACAATTTCTATAAACTGTCAAATAATTATTTGAAACTAATTCGAATTCTAAGTTTTATTTTCAGATTCACTCGGAAGCTGCAGATAAAGGTAACATTTGGTCAGTTTATTAGCAGTGTTGAAATTAATCATGCTCGTGTCGTTATAGTTAGAGATGCTCAAGCTAAAGAATTTGGTGCTGAAGTAATAGCTTTGAAAAAGGGTAAAAACATATCGAATCAAAGTAAGTTAAAATTTCTCAATCTTTTACTGGATGAAAATCAAATTTTACGTGCCAAAGGAAAATTAGTTAATTTCAAACTAAGTGAAAATGCTAAACATCCTATGATTTTACCTAAGAATCATAAACTTACTACTTTGATCTTGGACTTTTTTCATAAAAAATGTTTGCATGTTGGTTCCAGTTCCTTATATATACTTTACCTTTTTAGGCAGCAATTTTGGCCGATTAGCGGCAGAAGTCAATGCAGAAAAAAAGTACACAAATGTGTTACTTGTTTCAAGCCAATTTTAGCCAATTTTAGATAAAAACATTTTACAATTTTTAGCCAATTTTAGCCAATCAAATTATGGGCAATTTGCAAAGGAGAGAGTAGTAGAAACATTTCCATTTTACTACTCTGGAGCAGGTTATTGTGATCCCCTTTTGATTAAATTTAAAAACCAGTGTAAGGGTATCCTGAACAAAGTTTATATTGCTGTTTTTGTGTGCTTTGTTAGTAGTCGAGGGACTACTGTTGTGGTTATATGTCCAACAGATGGCATGGAATCAATTCCAAATCCTTTCATTTCTCATGATACTTAATAAAAACAATCTGCTTTGTAAATTGTGTTTTTTTATTTTAATATTTAAAATGTTTTCATCTAATATATATATATATATATATATATATATATATATATATATATATATATATATATATATATATATATATATATATATATATATATATATATATATATATATATATATATATATATATATATATATATATATATATATATAATATATATATATATATATATATATATATATATATATATATATATATATATATATATATATATATATATATATATATATATATATATGAATAGATTTGTTCATTATTTTGTTTCTTCTATAAAATTTCATAATCAGGTTTCTGAATGTATATACATTCTTGCTACCTCATCCAAACTTTGAATAATAGGATTGATTAATTTTTTTACTATTACTGTTGAGTTTTAAACATTAGTACTCAAATGGCTCAAAAATGTATACTGCATTTATTTTGAAAAAAAATATTTTTGCTTGTTTTGTGAGGAAACTATAAATTAAATTTTTAGTAATAATTTTGCATTATTAACTATATAAAACGATCATCTACAAAACTAAAAAATTAACATTTTGTTAGTATGTAAACTGAAACAAAATTGCAAATAAAATTTATTCCTGTAGCCAATAAATTGAATTATAAAAACAGATAATGAGAGTAAAATGCTGCATGAAAAATTCCTTTCTTAATGCAATTGTAAAAATTAAAATTTCTAATAAAATATTTTGTCACTGCAGAGAGGATTGACTAACATATAAAGACTTGTATAAAATATTTTAGTTTCCAAAATGTGTTTGAGAGGACTTTTCAAAAGTGGATACTAGGAGAACTTTAAGCATTCATAAGACAGTTGTGCCTGCAGAAATGCAATATACATTTTCTGGGACTATCTGTATTAATATTTTGGAAGCAGCTGTACTGGTTTGTTCAGAAAGTAATTTCGTTTTTCATGAAAATGAAAAACGTGCAGCAAATAAATATTGTATTGCATTGCACATTGTCTATTCTAGTCCAATAGCTTTTACCATCTTTCTGATAGTAGCACGATTCCACAGTTATAAAGTGATTGGTTTTTACCAGCAAAAAGCTGACCCATGTAGGAAAAACGAAATTACTTTCTGAACAACCCAGTAGATAATCTCATGACACTGCTTTTGTATGGAATTTTAAATATCTCTATTACACATAACCATCTAGAAGCAATTTATAGAGAGTGATCCTGAATATAGTTTGTTCAAAAATATGTTTTAAAAATCTTACAAGAATCTTCTGGTATGTCCAAATTGTAAAATCCATTTGAAATTGATTAATAATCACTTGGGTTCCCCTATTTCAAAAAATTGGGGTGCAATAAAGTCATAAGTCTAAATTGTTTGGTATGATATAGCATAGAGTAATTGGTTAACTACTCAAAGCTATAATTCTTTCATCCTATTCCCACTTGGACCTTTTCTATTGGCATGACAGCTCAGTATGGGCCAGGACCTTCTCAAGAACTCTCTTCCATTCCATTCTCTTCTTGGCACTGATTTCCAATTCTTTATCTTCAATATTTGAAAGTCAATAATGCATTGACTATCATCTAAATTTGGATCTGCTCCTTACTCTGGTTCCTATAACTTTGTAACTGAATATTCTATAAGTTAAAATGAATGCCTGCATTCTACAGATATGTCCAGCAAATTTCATTCGTTAAATTTTTACAAACTTTACAATATTAATTTTCTTATATAAATTATATAGTTCGTTATTGTATCTATATCTCAATTGACCATCAATATTAACTGCACCAAAAAATTTTCTGAGTACTTTCGAAAATATTTAGCTGATTTGTTTGGGATTTAGCAAGCGTACTAAGGCCTCCTAACCATAGATAGCAGTTAGTCTTATAATGGATTTATGAAGTGTCTGTTCTATCTTTTAACTAACTTTTGATCGCATAAAGGGTTTCAGGCCATTGAGACAGCGATTAATGGCTATTATGCATAATCTAATTTCTGAGTTGAAATCATTTTGCACATTTACATTTTGAACCAAGGTAATTAAAATTATCAACCACCCCAAATTTGTAATTCTTAACTACCAAGTATTTTATGTTTATTAGTGCTTTAGTTACTGTGTGTCATACACTAACACTATAAATGTAATTATATAATATTAAATTGTATTCGACACAGAATTTTTTATTGAATTATATTTGATTAGAAAGAAGTTTTCTCTACAATTTAATTTTCCATTTAGCATTTCTTGATTGTCATTTCAATAGCTTCTCAGCTCTTGTAAATTTTAATTTGATTATTTTTCCCTGAGGTCTAGAAATCTGAAAATACTAACTCCGAAAAATGTTTGTTTCTTTATATTTTTAATAAAACTTTTCATGAATTATTTTCATTTCCCAATGAAATGAACCAAAAGAAATTCAAATTTGAATTTTTATTGTTCAATCAAAGTATATATAAGATTATGAATGAAATATGTAAGATGCATTTTTTAAAATTTTAGTTAGTTTTCAATATTAATACAAGTAAGTGTCTGTTACTATCAATATTCTGTTCTATGAAATTTTCAAACTAATAAATTTATCAGATTAGTGTTAATTAAGTGTAATCAACACTTTTGGGTTAGTTGAGTGTAATTAATATTAGATTATCAGAAACATGTAAGTAATTTCTGATTATTTGCAACAGTTTCTAATATTTTTTATCTGGTGACCAAGAAAGTAAACACAAGACTATCCACATTACATTTAAAGTAAAATAAAAAATACCGTCCTAGAAAGGTAAAATTTACTCCATGATTATGTATAAATATAATATTTGTTAAGTGCAATTAATATATTGCTCTAATTATATAGAATTCTAGTAATCAATATGAGCTACATAATTATTAAATTACTCTTTCGAGAAACGTTTACAGTGATAACACATAATAGGAAGAATCGCTGTGAATTCATAAAAAAATATTCAGCCATCTTCTAGTTACCTTATGACGAACTGGTTTAAATACGTTTAAATGGATTTAGCGCCTCCTTGTTTTCTTCTGTATTGCCAGTGATTCTTAAAATGTTTGAAGCAGATTAAAATAAATATAAGTGAAAATAAATTTAAAAACATGATGCGACAGAATTATTTATAAAAGTATTAACTAAGCATTAACCAATAATGTTTCGTTTGAAAAGAAATCGATATGTCCACGGTATTCTTTGGATTAGCATTCCTCATTTAAAATATCGTAAGCATAATAAAACGCCATTTTGGTCGGCAAATGTTGTGAAAATATGCTCTCATCTATCAAAATTTTAAAAGTATCCTATAATTTATAATATCAACAATCAGATTTAACTTTAAATTGATTTTAGAAAAAGTGCAGTGAGAATGGGTATTGATCTTGTGTATAAGAAGAAATTTATGAATGCATAAAATTTTATTTTATTATTATTATTTTCCAATTTAAGTAGCTTTTTTCCTAAAAAATCTTAACTAAACAATTAGAATTATATCTTGATATTTTTTCTTGAGACTTCCACTTCAGAGTTTCATTGATGATACCTGGATTCTTCAAAGAGGAAATGAAATCTTATTTGTTTTACAAGAGAGTTTGACTTGATGGTTTGTGAACCTTAACTTTGTACAACCTTACCTCGATGCACAGTTATATTAAGTACAGTACCCGCTCTATAATCTTGGGGTTGTTGAACTGGAATTACTTGCTCATATATTTTTTCTTTAATCGGAAACAATCGAACATCTGCTGAGCCTTTTCTTCCGACTCCTGGTTCATTGGAATGAACATCAACGCGGAAGCCATTTTCATCTGCGGTGTACACCACCTTCCTGAAATATCCCTCGCCACTGACTATCTCATAACTTCCACTGATGCTGTTCATAGCTGGGTGTATAGTCTCCGATTTTCTATGTCCAGCTCCATTTGGTCCTGTGACAGAGTACTTGTAATGCATAGTACCGGGTAAAAATGGTATAGAATTGGTTAACCTGAAATTTTCTGGTTTCGATCTAACCTGAAATTAGAAAAAAAATTTTTGATAATGTCAAAAGAACTATTTAATAGAAAAATAATTTTACATAAATAACGTTACGGTATATTTGATTAAATTGCGATGATAAATGATTTTATAATATACAGTGTTTCCTCGCCACTTCACACTTCATATTTTAAGGCATCAGTGCTTCGCGGTTTTTTCCACAGTATTCATCAAAAAAATGAAAATATTCAACCATATTAGTGATATCACATTGCAGAAAAGAGCGTTGTTTCATGTTGATGCGTGAGAGAGAAGGATATCTGCATGTCAAACAAAGATGAATTGACTCAGGGTACACAACAAGGGCTTTTATAAACGTTGGTTATTGGTTTCCGGGGTGACATCGACCCATGAAAGTACTGAGAGACTGGCTCACCTCATAAGGAACGAAGGATTTGTCGACATGACAAAAAAAGACATAGCGCCTTTATCGATTGCTATTCGGTCCCACTGACCAATGAAGACCTCCTTGAGATGGCAAGGTTTGAAAGCGACGAAGAATACGAAGAAGAAGACGAAGTAGAAACTGAAAAGCTTGGCCTTTCCCTGGAGAATCTGCAACAATTTGTGCATCATGGCAAGAGCGATGAAACAATTAACATAAGACATTGGCGATAATATGGTTCCAGCTGTCAGCAAGCGCGTTGAAGGGGTTATGTAATTGTACAGGGGAATTTTGAAGGAAAAGAAAAAACAAAGACAACAATTACCCATCACCATGTCTCTCCCCAAGGTAAAGTCCCCAGCTCTACCGTCAGTGCCTCCAGCAGAAGAGTGATTGAGCCTAAAGCTTTTACGAGTCAAGTGAGGGCCTCTCCTCTGCCACCAACACAAGTCACTTAGCCTCTCTCAAAAAGCAGTGTTAATTAATGCTTATTACTGCATAAAGTTTTTGTAATTGACCTTATTAATTAGCACTGAACTTTTAAGTAAATACATATACTGTAGTAATTTTTGTCTTAAATGTGTAAGGTGAAAATACTGTTTATACATTTAAAACATTCGTGTACCCGCATACACGAATATTACTAAGGGGCAAATCATACTTCGCTGTTTTTCAGCTTTCGACGAATGTTATGGTCCCCATTAACTGCGAAAAACGTGGGATCATTGTATTTATCAAGTTTTACTTTAAATAAATTCCCATCGTTGAATGATTCTATGATATACGTAATTTAAATTTGACTTGATAAATGCATGGATTTTTACGCATTTTATATCATTATTTTTCCTTTAGAGTATATATAACATTATATAAAAGAAAGTCTAACGGTAATCCTTTCTGAAATAATTTATATATATATATATATATATATATATATATATATATATATATATATATATATATATATATATATTTTTTTTTTTTTCTAAAAATATCCACCCGGAAATAATTTTTATAGATAGTATGACGACTAACATGTCGCTAGGAAGCTAATCTTGAATATTCTCAAGCAACCATCATAACAGATATACATGGAGAAAATAGAAATACTTCATCCACTAACATTGTGGAACTGTGGCCGAAATCTATCTTTAGGTCTTTTAACTCAAACCATGTGGTTTTATTGTTAGATTATGCTGAATAAGAGCGAATAAATAAACGTATTTTTTCTCACAAATGATTAGTGAATATTATAATTTATGAATTATACAATTTACAATAAAAAAGGACAATAAATCAGTTGATAAAAGTTTGTTTTTTAGTTACATCCAGGTTCAAAATCTAAAATTTCATTTACTTTCGGCAACTGATATTTGAATCAACTAATATTTATATGCCAATTACATAATGTAGGTACAGCGATAATCGCTGACTTGCCAAATTATATAGAGGAAATTCAAATGTTGAATACACTACCAAATATACAAATTTGATGAAATACATATGAAAATAACATCGACATTTTGCTCTTTATAATTTAAAGGAGCATAAAGAAGAACAGCAAGTCCGTGTTAGATCTTTAATCTTTAAATTACTTAAGGATGGTGACCACCACATTTTATTTTAAGTTCACAACCGAAAATAAAACGTAGGTGTCATTTTTTTGACTGCCAACAGGTCAAGAAAGTGTTGATCCTTAAAAATTATCCTACCTTCACAATTGTAAAAAGGCATGAAAAGATTAAATGGCTTTTATTTCAGAATCACAGGACTGGCCAAAATCATCTTGGTTGACAGGATTAGAAAAGAATAGAAAATACAACTAACTAGTATACTACTATAAATCTTCTAGAAGCGAATGTCAGAGATTGAAATAAGATTGAAAGTTAAGTTTCTTATACAGAAATGCAAAAAACAATCACTGAACACCAAATTTATTAGTCCAATGCAACTATATGTGCTTTTTCTCTATTTTATTTTAATCTAAAAAACGAACTTATATGAGGACATCGCCTTTATTCATTACCAAAATCGATGAAGCTATAAAGGCATTTTTTCGTCGATTCCAAGAAATGACTGGTTTGAGGCATTTAATCTTTGAAAAGTTCGTCTATAGAATAGAATTTATGTTAAAGAATTTTTTTTACTGTTCTAAATTTTTTTTAAATATAATTTCGAAGACTGTGTGGTGTATCAGAAAAATTTCAATATATTTCTCGTAGTAGCTTTTTATAAAATACGTAATCAGAATACTTACACTATTTGGAAAAGAAACTTGTCCAAAAACTGCTGAGGCATAGAGGACAAACAAAACAGCTTTCTGTAAAGAAAAATGATTAATACGTATTTTTATTCTTATGGAAACCATCTTTTCTGCAATAAATCCGTTTAATTTATTTTAAATTGATATTTTTAAATCATATCAATTTTTATACATTCTTTATATTAAAAGATTTTTTATTTTTAAATTCAGATCCTAGTTGCATAAGGTAACATTTTAAAGAGAAACTGACTTCTTATTTTTAATATTTACATTAATATTGCTTTTATTACTACGCAGATCGTGCATGATGTGTATACTCACAATATGCATTGCTTGTATATTTCTGAGGAATTTCCAGACAATTTTGAAAACCAACAACTTTTTTAAACTTCTTGTGCTTTCCTAAAGAAAGAGAAAAATAATAATATTTAAGTAATGTGACATTAAAACGCCTAAGGCAGACATTCTTGTTAAAAATTATACTTTGACTTAGGCAAATAATTTATAAAAAAAATTAATGTATGGAAATATAAAAAAATTGCATATAAAACTTATTTTAATCACCGAAAGTTAATTTCGAAAACTCTTCCCCGGCAAACAAGCAAATTGGGACACTCTTCGAATGGGAAAAATTTTCCTTATTGATCAGCAATGGGACACCTCTATTTGACCCATCAGTTCAATCGATATTGTACCGTCCTCTTTGATGTTGGCCCTGTAATATGGTCAACACCTACTAGCACATTACACCATATATATATATATATATATATATATATATATATATATATATATATATATATATATATATATATATATATATATATATATTACATATTGCTGTAAAGTTTAATGTAATTCTTCAAATAAACTAATAAAGACAACTTTCGTAAGCGGTTCCTCTATCTTTTCAAATTATATAAATTCAAACTGGCATATTTATGCATAATATTTTTCTTATTTTCAAGTATTAGATTATTTAAGAATCCCCTGGCAGGCTTCTAACATTACAAAGGAAATATTAAGAATTTAACCGAACATTTTTACTAAGGAAAAAATCCTTACAAGGATTATAATGGAACAAGGACATTAACTCCAAGATGCCTTTAGATTGAAAAAACGGCTCATAATGCTAAAAGTCACCTGTAAAGGTTTCGATCCTTCATTCCAAAGGAATAAAATGATGCCAGCAAGTATCTTCGTAATATTATTCCTGTCTGGCAGGTGGATTTATTAAGTTTCAGGGTTCAATTCGACCTCTTCCGAAGTAGGTGAAAGTAGCTGAACGTTTTGCTGATTTGATTATGGAAACACGAAAGAAAAAGTGGGTTGGTTAATTTTAAGAGAAAGTGAGATGATAGTAAAATAGTTTTCTATCTCGAATTTCCCAATTAAATCAGTGATTCATACTTGGGTCTTTTACAAGTCCTAGAGTTTGAAGAAAATATCTTTTTTTTAAGGAATCATTTTTTTTTTCTTCGTGTATGAAAATATGAAGATCATATTTTCATATTTATACACATTTTGGGTAGGAATTTTTCTCTAGTCTTCATACCGTTTAACTTAGAGATCCAAAGTTTAACTTACAAAAGAAAAAAAAAACTTTAAGAGAATGAAAAAATCATTATTTAATCATCAAACTAGGTCAAGTACTTGGTCCTCATGTAGATGTGTTAAAAACTACATAGTTTCAAATTGCTAGGCGCAATGAGACAATAAAATAACAACTAAAGGTACTAACAAAAGATGGAAAGTAGTTTTGTATGAATTAAGAGCGCGAGAAAATGCATTAGACTAGAGAAAGTAATGCAAGTCACGGGCATTTACTAGCGCGCGCGAAAATTATTCTTTCTCAATAAAGAAAACTTAGTTTAGAAAGCCTATGTGTTTAACAATATTATTGTCATGATTTTTGAGATGAATCAATACGATTATTTTTTAAAATACCTCTAAAATTTTACTGTGCGAACAGATTTTGAAAAAGTAGACCATAAATCCTGCATTCTCAGTTGGTCAAATGACTATTCTTGAGATTTAATATTAAATCTTAATGAGAATCCATTAATAGGAATGTTATTATTTCTTTCAAATATCAAGATGACATATAGATATATAACGCTGATGACAGCACAAGATGACTGCTTGTGATGAATATATCTGACATGAGAGACTTGATAAGACATTTCACAATTATTTAATCGTACATAAATTAATTGATGATTTTTATCTACAGTTAGAAAAAATGTGAAGCAGGAAAAATTGCATGGCTGTTATTCACAATAAAAATCACTTATCATCAATGAATGAGAAGAAATTGAAATAGAGCTACTTAAATCTTTGGTGACATGCTTTTAGAAGTTTTGTAAAAAAAAGACAGAACCTCTGAGAATGTGTGCGTGTGGTATCATGCTAAGAAAAGACAAATTATTAATGGTTTCACAGTACAGCAGGAAAATCTTTTACATATTTCTAAATGTCATATTTTTATGGGCATATTTAGTATTAAAGAATCACATTACTCAACTATTCGGGAAAAAATATTTTAAGCTACTTTTTTTATAAATCCCACAAACATGAATTATTTACCAACCATTGTTTTTATAAGTTCTACAAACATAACTTTTAATTTTTATATTTGATATTTCTTTCACAAAATGAAAAAATACAGCGATTAGTTTATGTTTTTACATGAATTATTTACAAATAGCTTGTTTTTATAGACCATAAAACATTTAATTTATATTCCAAGAGACTATTAAAAAAAAAAACTTTTAATCATTTGGAAAAATTAAGCAAATTAATCAGAATATAATTGAGATGTGTGTGTTTAATTTTCTAACACAAACACACACAAAACTATTGCATAGAGTTGAGGAAAAAAGCTTGAATAGATGGCTCTGTCGCCTACTATTGTGTATGATTTCATCACACTTTAGATTTTGTTTCGATTGTAAGAGGAAATTCTCCTAACTTATATCCATGGAACTAGAAATTGGTTTAGATTTCTTGAATAATTGATTGCTTTAAATTTATATGTGTAATTGTTAAACGTGTGTACCATCTGTATTTATTAAATATGTTTTTATTTATAATATATGATCTCTTCTTTACTTTACCGAGCCGTGTTTTGAATGTACTCTTTCTATTTTAGATATTATTTAGATTATAGATTTTATATAAAATTTCTTCAGAGCGTCGTTCTCATAATTGGTAGAGTAGTGAGTTCGAATCCCGACTTAACCGAAGATCTGTCCTGTTCACTAATTCGGCTGGGGTACGGAAAATAGGTCGTAATCGCAATGGGCTCCAAATGAAATAGTATCTCGGGGGTGGCAGGTCAAATATTGGGGGTCTTCTGCTTGGTCTCTGGTTCTAAATGACGATGATTCTCGCTTAGCTGCTTCCACCTAAGTGGGGGAGTCCAACTCCGGGCTAGGTACAGGAAAGTATGTGTAGGTGCTTACAATTATATTAGATTATGATATTTGTGTGTGTGATATTAGGTACTTTATGCATTAGTCAATCTTGTCATCGGATCGCACAGGCCAAATTTTTTAGTGCTAACATGTAAAAGAAAACATTTTAAGAAAAATTGCATTTTAATCTGGCACTGAATTTCCTGACTACAACGCATTTCAAAAACGCATTTCTGTCCATCTATCAATTTAGTGAAAAGACTTCAAGGTATTCATGTAGCATTTTGTCATCACAAGAGGCTATTGAAGCTTTTTCCTATGACTATGCACATCACAAGAGACACCCTCAAATAAACAATATATTATTTTTAAGCTTCGGAAATTGTAATAATTTAATTGTTCATTTCTTTAGAGGTAACAACTTATAAGTATTTAAAATAGATTAAATGAAAAACATTGTCTCTTTTTCTTAAAATATTTTTACTTAAATAATGCGAATTTATTATGAAACATGGTTTTTTATGATGATAGTTTAGGTTATTGGAATGTGATTTATTAAAGAATAAATTATTCAATTTGTATTTATTTTATCATTTATGGAGAGAACCAGCGAAAATCCCAAAATGTTGATTGATGCAATATTTCATTTAGTGGTGCACAATTCCGTGTGATTGATAACTTACGAAAGAATAATTTACTTCGATTATATGATGATTAAAAAAGTTGCTTATCTACAAAATATTTTTTATAAAATAAATAATAAATATTTATATTAACAATATGACACTTTTATTCTTTATTTTATGGTGGTAAATTTATAATAAATTAATCCCCCTCTTTTTTTCTTTTTAAACAAATCGCCGAAGTGGCTGTCGAATCGTTAGATTTGTGATTTTCGCTTCAAGATTTCGTGAGTTCGAATCCCACTTAGATGCTCGGAGTACGCTTTAGAATGTAGGTTCCGGTCTAATTAACCGTCATTTGCTAAACATTGATCATTAAGCGAGAAACAAACCCTTTCAACAAATTTTATCACATCGATTGTATGAAATAATATAAATGTTTTCAGTTTTGACAACGCGTATGTAAATTGTTTAATTATTGTATTTTTATAACATTATAAACTCACCATGCGAATTCTTTTCGCTATGTATACAAATAAATTGCTATGATTTTCAATTTCACCAGCTCAAACTTTATTCGTCTGTGCTTATAATATAAACATCGGAATCAGCAAAATACATTTCAATCATAAGCATTCTGATATATAAAATATATCTGATATATAAAATATATATATGAATTGTCAATATTGGAATATATAAATAAAATTCATGATATATTAAATTATAACTTATTAAATTAATGCATAATTTTTTCTAATTTTAGCAAATGAATCAAAATTAAATTTGTATTATTTAATCAGAATGAGAAAAAGTTGTAGTGGATAAATTTTAAATTACCTTAATTTTATTATAAAAATGAATCTTGAGGGAATTTAATATGTATTTTGGACCAACATGAAAAGGAATTTTCAGTGGTAATGCTTTCATGAAATTATAAATGAGATGCTTATTTATTTAATTCATAAATTAATTCATTGTTACACAAAATAATTTAAAATTTTTTAACTTAAACTTAAAATTTTTAAAAGCACAATAATAATTTTAAAATTATTAAATTTTAATGCCTTTTATTGTTAGTTATGGATGGTACAAAAATATAAATTAAAAGAAAAAACTTTAAAAAATCTTGTAAGCAATGTCTAATAAAAAATATTATTATAATAAAGTTATTCAGTATTTAATATTTATAGATAGTTTTCAAAAAATTATATGCATATGTATTTCATGCGCCAAGTTATAAAAAATAACTTACTTACTTCAAATACTTGTACAGGAACTGTTCACCGATTAGGAAAAAGTAATAGTTCCTTTAGCAGTTTTTCAAAACGTATCTGTACAAACCTCGTCTTCTATAGTGAAAAAACCTTTGACCCTTTTGTAAGAATGAAATTTAAATTAACTAAAAAACAAGTTTAAGAGGGCAAGAATACCAGTTTGAACATTATAACAAGTAACATTAAAAGTAATTTTTTCTATCATTTATTTTTTTATTACAGTTATTTCGTTCTAAAAAAAAAAAAAAAAAAAAAAAAAAAAAAAAGACTTATCTCTGTTTTCAAGAAGAATTTGAATAGATAAATGTCCTTAATAGGTAACAAAAAAGGTTAAAACAATCAAATTATATTTCATATAATTTTTGTACTTTTTCAACAGTAATTTTTTCTTATATATGAATAAATTTATTTCCTTAAACTTTTTCATGAATAATATAATTATGAATTTAAAAAAAATAAACAAATTATATTTTCCAGAAAATTATATTTTAAGCTATGATATACATTGAATACTAAAAAAAATACATAATTTGATGTGGCAATAAAATATATTTGCATTTCTACATAAATGATGTAAAAAATATTTATAAAATGTGTATAAATAAAAGTATTGCTATTTTTGAATTTATAAATGTATAAATACAAAATTAAGAATAATTTTACTCAGAAATTAAATCAAAAAATAATTACTATAATATTTATGAAATAATTTTTGTATTAAAAATCGAATACTAGAAATTTAAAATGGCCCATGTTTAAAATAAATCGAATATTTTTGCATGCATACCATTAGCCTTTTTAATTACAAATAAATTTTAACTAATTTAACTTTAATTCGAATAAGATTTTAAAATAACTTTAAATGAATTTAAAAAACATGGTGAAATAAACATTTTAAAGACAGATTTGCTTGAAATCTAATCGTCTTCCCATTCCATTCTAGGGGTTCGGGAGAGTAATGCGGGCAGAATATTTTACGCTTGGATTCTCTTAAAATACGATAATTATTTAAGGATATGAAGAGTTCAAAAAGACGTTGATAATTAAAACATGATCTCGTGATTCGCATACTATCTAATTCTAATTACCTATAAGAATTTTGCATCTAAGATCGCAAGTTTTTCAATGTAATATTTAAAAATTTTATAAATGTTCCATGACGTAACACTGACGAACGAAAAAACAATTCATTTTAAGCTAGTTCCAAACACCTGCAAAATTAAGAGTCGATAACACTAAACTTCTGTTCCGCGGCCAGTCTGTTCTATCATGATGACCGATCACCATGAATCCGAATTCTAAAATTGTGGAGATGATGAATTTCTTTCCAGATTTCTGCCTTTTCGTTACTTTTATGTATGGAAAATTAAAGGCAAGGGTCAATACAGATGTCATTTTTATCACTTAACCCAAATTTGATACTACTTAGTATAGTAGAACCTATCAAAATCGTTGCTAACAGCCAATTATTAGTTCACCATGACCAGCTGGTAGGACACTGCTCTTAGAATGGGAGTTCCCGAGTTCGATCTCAGGGTGATGGTTGTTGCACTTCTGTATGTTGATGCTTGGGAATTTTCTTCCATTGTGACCGTGAATACGATCCCTTGTTTATGAAAAGTCCTTCCTGAAGGCAATTACGCTTTAAATGTTAAAATGCCTCAGAACAGCCTTAAGCTGTTGGACAGTCAACAACACGGCGTAAAAATAACAAAAAAACAATAGTTAACTTAACGCTCTCATGACTAGAAGGTTTTACGATCGATTTAGGTTGACATTATTTATACACTCCATTTATAAAGATAAAAGTTAGTATTTAATGAAACATAAATTCATTGTTCATTTTTAAAGTAAAAATAACAATTATTTCATAAATTCTAAGCGTATTTTTTAAAAGGTAAGAAAGTGTATTTATTTTTATACTCTCTACCGAAAATGTAAATTTGAAATATTAGGTTGTTAAGTATGAAGTAGAGCAAGGACCATGTTATTTATTTCAATTGCACATAACCTCATTTAGACGCCGTATTTTGGCATAATTTGTTTTTCGTGGGAAAGGTACATATTTTCCTCTTTTTTACGCATATTTCAGTTAAAAAAAATTTGAAATTTTTTTTGTTTTTGTTTAAGTGATTAAATGAGACCACATGAAAATCAGCGAAATTCATGAGTTGATGAAGTATGTATTCCACCGTGCGGAGCCAACACGGCAGGCAGTCGCCAATATCAATAATGCATTCGGCATTCAAGTGGCTACAAACGCGCATGGTTGGACAAAGATGAACCACCAATACACAGTCCGAAATGAGAACATCCACCAGAAGAAGCTGATAGTCATTGTTTGGTGGTCTACCTCAGGTGCCATCCAGCACAGCTTTATGAAACATGACCAATCGATCTCGGTGGATGCCTACTAGATGAAATGATGAAAAATCTTGTGATCAAACAGACAAAATTAGCTATCGGATGACTCGCATTCTACTGCATGACCACTCTTGACCACATGCTGTACGAATGACCGTGTCAAACCTATAGGAGTTGCAGTTGGAAACTCACCGCCACCCACCGTAATCAGGGGGGAAATCCAGACTTTGCCCCCCTTTGATTATCACTTCTTTCAAAATTTAAACAAATTTTTATCTGGAAAAATAATTCAATTACGCACAGGCTGTCAAAATGGCGTTTCAAGAGCACGTGGACTCCCGCGATCCACAGGTTTCTACAGCAAAGCAATAAATTAGTTACCTCCAAAACGGCTAAAGTGTATCGATAAGATGGATGCATATTTTGATTAAAAATAAAAAGTTATTGAAAAAAAAATTCGCGAATGCAATTATGTGCATTTTCCGCTCCTTGACAACCTAATATAATAAAATTTCGATAAATTTTTTTTACACATAGCTAAGAAAAAATGTTAAAAAATTCAAAATTGCCTTTAATTATGTTATTTTGGTTACGAAATAATTGCCAATGTACTTTAAATATGGTGAAGCACCATAAAAATGTATTGCTTTGACACTGTATGTATTTTGAACTAATGGCAGAAGTCAGAAATTTTAACGCCCACCACTTAAATATTTTCAGCGAAGACCTTACATATATACACATGTCGAAAGTCAGGAAACCCGGAAAACTCCCAAGCACCTACTCCAAGAGATGCGTCACAGTCATCCCTTTCTGTGACTAGAAACTAGGATGAGCTTTAGTCGCTTTTTATTTGGGACCTCGGAGTGGACAGCTTATCCTCTTGTGCTGTCAAGCACTTTAATACGCACTCAATAAATTGGTTTCTGGGATGGCAAATCCTACTTATATGCTGCCGAGCTGGCAGCCGAATGATTAGCGCTCTTGCCTTCAGTTTAACAGTTCGTGACTTCGAATCCCACCTTGGACATGAATGTTTGTAGTGGTTCGCAATCCACTTTAAACCATAGGTCCCGGTCTAATTAGCCCTCGTGTGTAAAAGATGACCGTTGAGCGACAAACAAACCAAACCTACTTATATGCTACAAAAGTCAGTTAATAATCTCGGAACAGCAGACGTATGTGGAAGCTCCCACCACCTATACCTCCTGTTGTTCATCAGTGAATGGGATACAGCTCGCAGCATTTAAAAGAATTCACTCAAAACTAGGCAAAGATGCGCCTTAATCACTTAGCTTTTTACCGACTCTATTCTTAATAATATTAGCAATTTATTTTGCTTTTATATCTCATATAAACACTATCCTACCTATATAGTTAACTCAAACTGATTAAACTGCATTTTAATCAAACACATGAATCAAATCTATAAACCGTCTATAAGTTTCTATACCATTCGCAATAATCAATGAAACTAGTTATTAAAACATGCGTATGTGATTACTCTACCAATTATATAATATTTTTAAGTCTAGTTGACAACTCAATGCTTAGCATTGTATCTTTGAATGTATGGGTTCGATTCCCACTTCGAAAGTCGAATGTTTGTACCAGTATAAACTGTAGGTTTTGACGGAATCAAAGAAGGGTACAAAAAGTGATGATAAGTCAAGAAATAGCTCAAACCAAACTAATTATTGCTTCTCGTCTTTCCCGAATCTTTAGATCCTCAGGTCAGAAAATAATAGGCGATCACGCTTTTTCTTCACGCGTTCGATAAATTTCGAAACACTTTAGTATGACGTAGTGGACGGCCGAAGGATTAAAGTCTGTAGCAAGGGGGTTTAATATGGACTTTTTAAAAAATATAATAAGCCGCGTATTCACGAATCGCAAAGAATGAAACTTGTAAAACTTTAACAGACATTACTGTGACAGACGTAGTAGCTTAGCAAAAGCTGCTTAGTAATTTTCTAAATGAATCACAAAGGCAAATTTTATTTGATTAAAATATGTTATACTTAATTCTTTCAGAAAAATAAAATAATTTTGTAATGAAAGTAAATAAATAGATTAAAATCATCATAAATAACTATTAAAATACTATAAAAAGAAATTTTAATAAAATTTATTTTATCTTTACATGATAGCTTCTGCACATTTTTAATACTCTATCGTCATTATTTGACTAAACATTTTTTAATTAATCGATTGCAAAATATGTTATATCGCACGTTGAATTCACACCGTGTACGACTATAAATAGTATGTGTAATATTGGCAGTGGTAGCCTAGTGTTTAGAACATCGGCTTTCGTCCGAAAAAGCTGGGTTTGATTCCCAATGTAGCCAAAAACCTACAGAGTACATGTGATATACGTGCTCCTTAAATCTGAGGAATCGAAAGTGCAATGGTCGATCGTTGAGCAGTTACCATGGATGTAATAGTCTGGAGAAAATTTCCTCTCCTTCCAAATCAAAATTGAGGAAGTGAATCCTTTGGTGGTGCCATCTATTGGAAAAGTATTAGAGCAAAGACGTACTTTCACCATCGTGGTGATCTGATTAAACGAATGATTCACCCTACTAACTTAGTTTCGCGTAGCCGTCGGCTAACGATCTTGACTCGTCCAATGAACATATAATAAATAACAATAACAACGAGAATGAAGAAGCGCAAAACCTGTCTCTCACTTATGATGCTGGGACTGAAAGCAGGATCTTTCGCGCTGACCAGGATATGGTCAACCCTGATTATTAATATTTCAAATCCATATTTGTGTTGATTTTTCCCTTTTTTCTTAATTTTGTGGATAACTCGTAATGACCAAGCCCTTATAGTCCATGAATAATCAATATCCTACAAAAATTTAGATATGTGAGGATGATTATTCAATTCTTAACGTCAGCATGACATGATTGTCCTTCAAAGTTATGATGTAACACATAAGTTTCATATAAAAAATGTGATTATTAAATTAATATTGTTAGAATGTACATTTAAGCGGTATTAAAAAATGGAACACGTACCCGGACTGTTCTCTCAAGACTTGCTAGCGGTCATATTAAGTGCCTCACTTTCAACGTGGGCAGGAAAACTTTCGTCACCTGCACCAAGTGCCAAAATGATCAGGCTTCTCCTGAGCATCTTTTGGATTGCATGGGTCTCTCTAGGGAGGATCTCTTTAGCAATCCTCTTTTAGTCTTCGACTTCCTTACAGTCAACGAACTCGTGGATCTAGTCTCGACTCCGTCAGACATGGAGGATAAGCAACAACAACAACAACAAAAAATGGAACAGGTTTTCATCACTCTGCAAATAACCTTCAACTGATTGATTACATGCAAATTATTTTCCAACTCACTGAATGAAGTGATAAACAGAAGGTTACAAAAAGAGAATTTTAATTTGGGAATGCATTATAATTGAGAATAATAAAAGAAAAGGAGAAAGAATGTGTAAGTTTACTTAGTCTTAGGAAGATAAATTTTGGAGTTTGCCATCCCCATTAAAAAATAACAAATAAAGTTTTTAAGTTGGGATGGTATGGACTGTTAAATAGGCATCTGGTAATTATTATGAATAAATATCTTTAATATAGTTTAATAGTTAATTCATACTTTGCTAATGTTACTAAGGTGCATCGAATCAGAAAGAACATCGAAATTATTTAAATAATTTTTTTAAATTTAAATTAAACATTCATATTCTAGTTATAGCATGTTGCTTAATAAGCTCAATGCTGTTAAAATCGGAATAATTGGATGCCTTTTCTATAAAAAATTCATTCCTTTCATTTTTTGTGATACTTCTTCCATTTCTCTCTCTCTCTCTCATGACAATTGCTATTAACTTTTTCAAATAAAAATTTAGGAAATTCGAAAACAAAGTCAAATAATTCCGCAACCCAAAGCTTTATTACCATGTAAATAAAGTGAACAATATTGGTTTTATTAAATAAATCAGCAGCTGCTATAAATTTACAAATTCTTGATCTAGAAATTCTTAAACTCGGTATTTTACAATCAAAAAGCTTTTTTGAACATACCGGAATAAAATTTTGTTTTGTTACTCTCGTTAATTGTGCTGAAAATTCTCTTCCACTTAGTACTAATGTTACGCATAGAAAATGCAAAACGCAAATAATTAAAAAAAATGAATAAACTGTTTTCTTAACAACGCATTATGAATGGCCTGAGGTTATTGTAAGGCATTTTAACA
This sequence comes from Latrodectus hesperus, assembly GCA_037975125.1. NCBI lineage: Eukaryota > Metazoa > Arthropoda > Arachnida > Araneae > Theridiidae > Latrodectus > Latrodectus hesperus. The sequence goes on along the minus strand of CM075856.1, from coordinate 97,905,530 downwards.
TCTACCTGTAAGCAAGCTGCCTTCAGGGAAAACTTTTATATTCACTGTTGAAAAGGGGAAAAACCAAAAAATTACCAAGCACTCACCGATGTAGATATGCATGAAGAAGGCAGAAACACAGCATGCATTTCCAATAACAGTTGTAGGCCCCAGCGCTTTGAAAGCTGGCTTATTTTTCCTTACGCCAAATGCACCAACAACCCCAAAGGCAGTGGAATAATCACTTCACTTTTGTTGTAGTTCGTACATCCACTTGTTCATCTTTGTTAGTTTGTTTGAAAGCGGATTTAACCCCAATTGTTAATTGCTAAATAAAACTTTATTTGAATCGCATTGAATAATTCTAAAAACATTACACTATAACCTGTTTAACATGTTCCAGCCGCTGTTCGCGAACAAGGCGGATTTTCGGTTAAATCTGGAATCGAACTTACTACATTCCCGAAACACACAATTTGGGATGTACACAAGTCCAATTCATCAATATTTCTACAAATGTCTAATTTGGACTAGTATAAAATAATTATACTCGAGAATCGATTTGTTTAAATGGAAATTCGACGTATGTTAATGTTTGGATTATACAAACTCATCTACAGGGTGGAAATCGATGTAAAAAGTAATTTTTACATATGTATGACAGTTATCATCATTACAAATTATTGTTATAACGATTATTATTATTATTCAAAAATAAGCAATTAGATATTTCATTAATTAAATTTATTAATTAATTATTCTGAGTATAATCCTTAAGCAATTTTAGCCAGAATGATGAATGATATTAAATTTTAAATGTCATTTCTCTTTTATACTTTGTAAATAAATTTTTGCCAATCATTATTGTGAAGTAGAAGATTCGATTGTTAGCAGAAAGCTTTCTGAGGTGTTTCAAACGTTTTTTCAAAGAAATTTATTTAGAAAAAAAAGCAATTATAAATATATTGAAACAAGCGATTATTCTTTCTAAATTTGTAAATGGTTTAAAAACAATATTTGTAAATAATATTTACTAAGCAATATATACTTACATGATACATTATTTATTAAATGTCATTTATACTCTCACAGAAAACAAAACTTTTAAATAAAGGAATTAATCAACTAATGGTCATTTAAATTGCAACATCATAAAAGACAGCAAATAAAAAAAGAGATTCTTGTCGTATGTAAGCTATATGGTATTATGTGAAAAGGTTCATCTCACATTCGTACAATCTAATTATAAGTTATTGAAGTATCTCTTGTAAGAAGTGAGAGAAAGCGGAATATTATTTCGTCATTGTGACAGCTTTATTTGAATGATTAATATTTCAAAGAAATATTTGAACATTGATTTTCTTTTCAAAATAAATTGATTCAATCCTTTTTCAATTAAAGTTTTGCAATCATATAGCTTATATCGTAAATATTGGAGAGTCTTATTCAAATGCAGTTCTTGAGCATGTGACCTCAGTATTAGTTCATAATGGTGCTCCAATAAAGCAAAGACGTTTTCTTTGTTTATTGACTTATTACATGACTTACGTATTATCTCGTCAAACAATATCGACATAAAAAAGCTGTCATATTTCGAAAAAGTATAATATATTTTTTCAAAGTGTGAAGATAAAGCAGAAGTGCTTAATTTTATTTTAAATATAACAAATGTAGGAAATATTTGTAATTTTTAAAGTGCTAAATCGCGTCATTAAACGGGATATATTTTTTCGCAGATATGTTTGACTGTATAATATACGGGTAGCAAATAAAAATGCTTATACTTTAAATAATTTCGATGTTTCCAAAGTTTATACTAAAAGTCAGAATAATCGATGTTTTCCACCTTTTTTCAGGTGTAAAGACAAAGTTTCCAGAGAATATTTTTGTTACTTGGTTTTCAGGTGTTGACCACTTCATTTAATTGTGGTTCAGAAATACAGATCTTGGATTATTAACAAATTATGTAGTTATAGCATGTTGTTATCACAAATATAATAGATTTTTTAAGAAATTAATGTTTCTAATTAGTTTTTTTTAAATGATAGACTTTTATGCATAATTTACCTTTATAATGAATTCCGTTTCGAATTATCTATTTTCATAGTTATCATTGCAATTTTTAAGGTAAATGTCAAATAAAATGGAATATAATATTAACATTTTACTTCAAATAAAGTCTTCTATTTTCAATTTTAGTTTCATGTTAAATATTTATAATAAGCCTTGTATTTGGAGTAACTGCCACAGATTTTCATATTTTTATTTATGTATGAGTTTCCTAAAGGTTAAGTATGATTACGGTGAAGTTTAACATTAACATTGTGTTTATATTTACTGTTTACTTTACAAACAAACCAATTTAAGCATGTGTATCCTGTTTGAAGCAAAACTACACAATTAATTGGTTTCTAAATTATTATAATATTAATAATTGTTTGATCAAGTATCTTGCGATTTATTTTTTTTCTTAAGCATGGATAAAATAGTGATAAACAATCAGGTTATAAAATGTTTCTATTATTCTCAACTTAACAAATTATCTCAAATTATTTACTTCAATTTACTATGTCTTATACTTTTTTCATATTGCTTTTAACTACTATAAATAATCTTTTGAAATAAAAAAATTATTATCCAATTTGTACTTTGTTTATAATGATGTTTTATTATCCAGATTGTACTAATGAGGAAATTTGTTAAGCAAGCTAAAACTCGCATCATCAACAAATGTGCGAAACAAATTAAAGCTTTACAAAATAAAAAGTAAGTTTTTGGGATATTTCATTTTGATATGCTTGTAATCAGTTTCACTGTTCAGTGATATTTCTAAAATAATGCTAATCTGTTTCAATTTAATACAATTTCCAGTTCTATCTACCAATATTCAAATTCCCTTACTTTTGAATGTCGAAATTCAGGATGTTTTTCCATTTGTATTAGACAATAAGGGGTTATTAAAGTTTTTGCAAGTTAAAACATTACTCACATTTCGTAAATACATTCCTTAAAAAATAAATTAAAATATAAAGTGATTTTGTTACACATTTTATTTAATAATTGGAAAGAGTATCAGTAAATAATAAAAAAAAGAATTAAGAGTAATATAAGACCAAGTTTTTTCTGGGTGCAAAATTTGGATATAATCAATCAAAAGGGGAAAGTGAAAAATGTAATATATATAACATATTTATTAAACTAATCATTTCTTTTGAATTCCAAGATTTGTGTGTAATCAAACAAATGTAAAAGAATGTTTCAATTATTAACATAATTTTTAGAAAAATTTATGTACCTATTAAAAAAATAACATGGAGGAATGAAAATATCATCATATGCTAGAAAAATTAATTAAGGGTAAATATTATAAAATTTATCAAAGCTAAAAGGGTATGATGTCATAGGTTTAAAATGTTAATGAAACAGATATGCCGCTAAGTATGTCAGGAAAATTACGTACTAATAGGAAAAGGTCAAAGTTGGATAGCTGATACTAGTTGAGGTAGACCTAAAACACAATGAAAATAAAGAATTGGGAAAAGCAGTTCTGGAAAATATTTAATTTATATGTTTACTTACATTATATGTTTTCAAAATCATGTGGAATTCTTTAGTAAAGAAAGCCAAAACTCATCAAAGTTATTGTGCTGGGAAAGAAGAAGTTGTATATAATATATGACAAAACATATCCACACACACAAACACATTCTTAAAATAGTATCTTTTTGCTGATAAGTTAGCTGTTGTTCCAATTTAAGCATCATTTCTGCATTTAAGTCTTGAATAATTTTTTTTTCTTTTTTTAAAATTTTGTCTTAATATGATCTATAGTTTGAAATGGATTCTGTACCACAATAAACATTCATGGTCACTTGAATTCACAAATTATTCATATGAAGGCTATATTATTAACCATTTAGCTAGTACAAATGCTAAGAAAATGTGGATGATTTTATATTGTTAATATGACATACAAATAAGTTAAAAACTCATATATAAATATTATGAACACTATGATTAAGCCCTGATTTTGCAAGTATATCTGTAAACATAACAATTTTATGTGGAGTATTTTCATAGCATGAAAGTTGTGATTATTTTGAATGTTTACATTTTTATAACTATGAGTTATTTTATAAAATAAATAAAATTTGATATTCTGTTTCTTCTAGAGGGAATGAAAATCAAATGTTGAAGTATCAGCGGAAAAAAGAACGATTGTTAAAGGAAATAGCAATTTTGAAGGTATGTATACTTTCAATGTATTTAGTTTTAGTATTTTTTTATACATTAAACTAATTTAATTATATAATGTTATTCTGAATATATAAATCTTAATTTCTATTTTTATGCTCAAAATAATGTTTTATTGTATATTTTTGAACCAAAATTAAATAATATTGGCAGAAAAAACTTTCATCATAAGTTAACTAACTTGAAGTTTTCACTTTCAGTGTAAAATTTAGCATAATATATAGTTCAAAGTTTAATCTAAGAATCAAGCACTGAGAACAAATTTTATGTAATATTGTCTTTATTAAGCAATAAATAAGATAGAAGTAATAAATTCTTTATAAAATTGCAGCTTATTCTTATTAAGTAATGAATTAACACAAGAATAAATTATATATGTACTTTATAAATGATGGACAGAAACATCTTTTCAAGTGGAAGAAAACTGTACTGATTACTGACTAAAGGTTTGAGATACAATAAATTTTAATTCCAAAAATACTACATTTAGTATATTTATTTAAAGGAGTACATTTTTTAATGTTCTGTTATATTATCTTAGCAGTTTTAGTTTTCAAACATTTGCCTATTAAAGAAAAATAAATTATTTAAATTGTAAAATTTTAGCATAGTTATGGTGGGTAAATAAATATATGTATGCATGTGTACAAATTTGATAAATAATCACTTTATAAGAATCACTATCATCAGTCAATTTTATTTTTAATAATTTCATCAGGAAAGTATCTTTTTCAAATGTGAGCAATAATTCTTAATTATATTAGTATAATATTTTAATGTATAATGCATGATAAAAAAAATTATAATCTGTTTTATTGGCTCTTTTTAATACATTATGTATTAATAATATATATAAGAATTTCATTTCTAATTTACATTTTTCTTACTAGCAAAACTTTTTAATAAATTAACATATTTAAATAATTAATGTGTCAAGTATTTTAATAATTGTGTCAAGAAGGAATCAAGGTTATGTAACATGCTAAATGATTGTCTTGAATATTATAATAAGAATATTATTTAATTAGGTTATTGATATTTTTTGTTGAGTATTTTGTAGAAGTTTTTTTTCAAACATACTCTAAATTTTATTTATGAAAATTACTAAGAATTAAATTAAAGTCTATATAATTTAATAACTTCATTAAAAATATGTACAAATCGTAAGTATTAATGATATTTCAACCTGTAATAAATTTATTAAATATTGCAAACACTATTTTTTATTTATCTTATTTTCTATTAATTACAGATCTAGTAATAATTTAATTGAAAAGCATTACCATCGTATATACCAGCATTAAATTATTGTATGATGTGTCCTACAATTTATGATTCATCCTTATTGGGTTTGACTGGGATTAGATTGAGAATCGCTGCTCGAAATGTAGTGAACTTTTACTAGGATTTCAGGCTAACTTAAAATAAAAATTATGTTTTGTTTTAAAATTTTGATCATTCTGTCGTAATTAACTTGTATTATAATCAACCCTGATTTAAAATCTCTGTAAAGTTTGTTTATTTCATTATTAAGTGATGTAACATTCTTTTCTGGTATATTTTTAAATTCAAGGATGAAGCTTGCTATTTTTTCTTCTTTTGAACTTTTTATCTTTGTGTAATCATTAAGAACTAAAGGAATATTTAATGCATCAGATGTCATCAGACTTTCTGCAATCTCAGTATTACTTAAAAAAACATTTATAAGTTTTTTCTTTCTGATTTTTGAAAAACTTGTTTTTGCTCTCTGGCAAATTTAATTTTGCTTTTCAAAACACCTAGCTATTTAAAAATACTTTGTTGCATGGATAAAAAGTAGCCCAAGATCAATATTTAATAACTTCATAACTAATGGGGATTTTCAAACATTTTTGACACTTTATTCAATTTGTTTTATATTTATTGATTTTTAAAATCTCATAAATTTTTTTATTAAAAAACATTTTAACTGGTTTTTTGTTATTTTAAAGTAAATCCTTATACATAAAGTTTAATTTAATAGAATTGTTATTTTTTATTTATTTATTTATTTTGCAAAAAAAAAAAAAAATTACAGGAAAAATGCAAATTTGTATGTAATTTTAAGTTTAAATTTATTAAAAACAAATGAAATTATATCGAAATTTTTTATGTTTCAAAATGAAAAAAACATTTCATGTGAAATTCAGAAGCATTCTCATTTCATCTTAATATTTTTTGACGGAAAGTTTATGTTTTTCAATGTACTGTTATATATTAATTGTATTCCTTTACATTTTTCAAAATCCATTCTGAAAATTTAAGGTAATCATATATGGAAAAAAAACTAAGCGACTGTAAACATAAAACGAGAAAATGATAAAATTGTTGAATATCTTATTATTCAATTTAAAAAGAATATATTCTTTGAAGTGCTGCACTTGTAGAAACATCCCATTGCTAAAAATGTAATATTTAACATGGAAATGCTATGACATTTATTCTGGAAATTACAATATATCTTTTTTTACTAGTTATTTATATATCTGAATTTATATTTTAAAGTATTTAATCAAAAAACCATTTTATTATATTTAATACATTATGCTAGAATTACTTTAGATTATAGCTTATTATATTAAAACATTTTTCAGGAATTATCAAGACAATTTAGAGAAATATTTGATTGTATTAATTTATCTCTTAAAATCGTTCTCTTTTATTTTATAATGTCTTATATTGTGTATCAAGTTTCCTGAATTAATTTTAAATAGGAAAATGTTGCTTAGCTCTAAATGTGCATAGAATGACAGGATCACTATGAAAAGTAGATTTAATCAAGTTGTCAACTTTGGAAGTTATTGGAAAGGAATTATTCAGAAAGCAAAAGTTTTAACTTGTGCCTTATGGTGACTTTATTCAAGAGAATATGTTATAAAATAAAATAATTAAATGTAGTGATCCTCTTAATTTTCTACATTTACTTATATTTTTACTGTAATTTTGATTTTATTCATCAGTATCACAATTGATTTTTTTCTACTTGATGAGTTAACTGTAAAATATCAAATGAAAACTTCTTTTCCTTTTACATGCTGATTTGTGAGTAAAACAAATTTTACTATTCTTCATTTCCAAATGTATATTTTATGCTTGAATATATTGTATTTGTGAATTCTTACAAGATAATAAATAATAATTATTTTGTGAAAGTATAGGGAAAATGTATTTTAAAAATAAATGAAAAATTGTAATTTTTTTATTTTGGTAGGGTATGAAACTTGATTTTGTAAGCAAACTGGCTTTGTCAAAAGCAAAGGATTGGGAGTTAATTCTAAAGCAGGTAAATATCTCTAAAGTTCAGATTTATTTCAACATATTGGTTTTTCATTACACTTATTAATCAGTTTCCAAATGGTTACTCATCTACTTCAGGATTTATTTCTCTATTATAATATGAAATTTATTCTAATGCATATTTAAAATTTTCTAAAAATTTATATTAAAAGTACATCAATAGTTAAAAGATATAATACTAAATTATAAATTAATAATAGAAAATGTTAGCTATTTTATGCAGAAGTTGAACTGATATTTCAAAAATTTAATATTGCACAGCTTCAAATTCTGAGATATGAAAAATAAGTGCTATGATTTTTATTAATCTGTAAAGTTTCTTATTGATGATGATTAAACTTGACTACTATTATTATCAAATTAAATAGGTTTTAATTATTGTTTGTGCTGACTGTGACTTAGTGGTTAGCATTCCTGATTCCTAAGCTGTGGGTCCCAGGTTTGAATTCCGGTTCAGGCATGGTTGTTACTTCCTCTCTGTGTTCTTCTGAGATGATGTATGAATGTGGTCCATCCTATAAAATGGGTTTGTGGTAGTATCGCATGGGTAATGCTACTTGCCTCTATGATTTGGTTCACAGGTGCCCACTGGGTAGCGTAAACAAATGAGTTGCAGTTTCCAGCCTTGTTGTGGCGAAGGGTTAGTCACCTAGTGCCTGCTATTGTTAAAAAATGTTATTGTATTCTTATCTTTTTTATTAAAATATAATTTCTAATTTGTAATTACTCTTTTTTTCACTTGATATTTAATTCTGTTATTTTTAAATAATGTCAAAACTAGTAATAATAATTTAAATCAGATGCATTGTTAACCAAGAGAGTAATTATTAGTTAAACAGTGCTAAGTCGCTCTGGTGATCTAGGTATTAGATGGAGTGCATACCTTATTCTCTTTAAGTTATTTTCTTGTTTATTGCTCTGTTTGGTTATTCTTTATTTGCTTATTGTTCGTTCAAGCTTACAGCTGAGTGGTTACTACTCCTGCTTTCATTTCAGTAGTTCTGGCAATGTACCTAAAGTAATTGTAAGCTTTAACTTCCACTTTGGGTATGGATGTGTTGTTTGTAATGTTTCATAAATCTCGAGGTTTATTTCAATTTAATCCATATCTGGAAAAAAGTGTCTATAAGGCAACAAATAAAATACCCATCTGTGGTTAGTTACTGTTATGATTGTAAATTGTCAGTGAGCTTCAGTGGCACCGCTTCACACCACTTCCTGTTTAGATCAACAAAGTAAAGCATCACTTGCTGTGATCAGCAGTTCGGAGGGTGACCACTACGTACTGTCCCTCATTGGGCTACTGGAGCTCCATGGATTAAGGACATGTCCACGTTAATATGTGATGTTCAAAGTCCTTTTGCTGGTGTTGCGTGGATGTGGAGATGAGGGTGCTTGTTCAGGTGTGACCTTGTCACTTGACCGTGGTTCAGAATGATGATCTTGGTGATGGGCGAGTATTCCAAAACCATTAACCTAAAGGTACAGTCCGAGACTCACCTGCACTGTTATGTATGTATGTAAATTGTTAATTTTTTTAAAATAAGAATAAATCATAGTTTTATAACAATAAGAATAAATCACTTTTTAATAGAACTTTTTCAGTTTTTTATGCATTCTTACATATTTTCTAAAAAACAAGCAATGCCTGATTGGTGTACTTCTCCTTACTACACCTCTAGTGTTAATCAAATCATAACTTATTTTACTGAACTTTCTGGCTAAACAAAAACAGCTTTTAATCTGTAATCTAAATTAATTTATATATATATATATAAATGTAAATTTTATGTTTAAAGATTTATCCGGAGTAATGGCTTGTTTCTTCTCATAATCTTGAAATGCCGTCAACTATGGTCATATAAAAGCTATCTTAAATACAGAAAAGTGTCTGTAAGACTAGATGATTTGCTGTCCATACTGTGTAAAATTTGGAAGTTAATTTTTTTCTAAATATGCAAATGACATGCAGTAAAATAGTAGTTTTCAAATGCATAAGGCAGCAACAATTTCATACTAAATGACACCTTAGATATTGGCATACAATTACAAAAGCATGTACAACATGGATTGGTTTGTCTACAATTTCCAGTATTTTTGTTTCATTGAGAATAGATGTTTTTATCATCAACAAAACACTCATGACTTGTAGTCTAGTAATTCATTGTCTCAAAGAGTGGAGATAGAAGACTTATTTGACAAAGTTATAAGATCTTCAATATTGTTTAACAGATGCTTATAATAATCTCTCGCCTAACATGCTGCAAAATGTGCAATGTGGGATTAATTCCAGAATCCAAAAGTGTATAATGGCTGATGGAGTGCAAATTGAGTATTAGTTGTAAATGAAAGCTTTGTTATTACACCAGCATGCTTTCGTATACCTGCCTTGAATTGGGCTCTACCAGCTAGATTGAAGCAGCTGGGTGGAGTCCTTAATTTGAAGCAAGCACCAAGCAGAAGACTTCACTGCTTGGCCTACTACCTCCAGAACCGACACTTTATTTAACTTGTAGAGCATTGTGACCATGCCTAGTTTTAATGTGTCTCAGCCTCCATTAGTGAACACGGTAGATTTTCGGTTAAGTTGGGATTCAAACTCATTGCCTTTTGATAATGTGGAACACCACCCTAACCAACCAGGCCACTGTGACTTTCTAAATGAACTTTGTGATAACTTGTGTGTGTATGTGTCCTACATAATTGTGGAACTTGCGGACAAGTCAAATATGCTTAGTTAAATTATAGCTTCTTAAAGCATTAGAATTGAATGTTCATTCATATTTGTTTTCATTTTTAAAGAGGCATTTTAACTTTATTTTTCCAAGAGTGTTAGGTGTGCTGTAAATTATCTCATCTTGTAGCAAATGCTAATTTTTCCATATTTCAGCACATTTATAAAACTATAGCTATCAGCATTCCAAAATTAAAAGGTTGAGATAGAACATTACTAAACATTCTGCATTTTTATGGTAATTAGGAATTTTCTAATGCCAAGGCTTAAAAAGTTTATATTCTTTGAAAGTTTGAAAAACTAAAAAATTTGATTTCTTATTATTTATATTATGTGAAAATTAGTGCAAAATAAGAATTACTTATACAACAATGCATATACTATGTAGAGTCAATGAACATAGATTCATTTGTAAGTAAATAATTATTATGTTGCAAATGACATAGTGACAGTGGAATTTTTATAAATATTAAATTTGCTTAATTTCTTGAAATATTTTTAAAAAATGTCTAAGTTCTATAAGATTTATCTCATTAATAATTTTTGTAAAATTCCAAAATTTAAAAAAGTAAGGTAATATGAAATAATGATCTGTGTGTGTGTGATAATTTTTTTAAATTTAATTTATAATTAATATGCTGTTATATAAAATGGGAATTTCCTTGAAGTATTATTCATTGCAGAATATTGTTATAATATTTTTCTTAACACTTCTAGAATCTGCAGTTATTTTTAAAAATTAATAATAGCATATTTATCTTTAAATTTGTAGATTTTTGTCTTTGGTTTAACTGTTTGTGAGTTTAATTCCCACTTTGGGTCTAGGTTCAGAATCCACTTGAAACTGTAGATCCTAGTCTAATTAACCCTCATGTACAAAAAATGACCATTGGTTGACAAGCAAATTTAATCTTGTAAAACATGTTTTTCACTCGATAAAAATAGTGAAATTATTTAAAACATGTCAGATGTAAATGTTTCTGTAGTTTCTGAAAGTCTTTCACAATTCATATAACATCCTGTGTTTCACTAAATAAAAATAGCTAAATTACTTATAACATGTTACATTCTAAAATATTTTGTTAGTATATATATTTAAAATAATATTTATTAATGCAATAAATATTTCATTTTCTTTATTTAACATTGTTTAATACTTTAAACTATATTTATAATTTTAAAAATGCATTTTTATGTCACACAATTTTCCAATTAATGTCTTTAACTTCTAAAATGTTTAATTTTTCCACCTTTTATTTTTTCTTTATAAATGTAGCTGAAATTTTAACTTCAAAAATTAATTGCTACTTATGAATACATTAATTTATTTTCAGCAATTTTTAGTTATATTTATTTAATTGTTAATATTATTATTAAAGGCACTACTTTTAATTTAAAATATTAATTTGTTTATAGTCTTAAATTAATTTATTAGAAAATTGAGAAATTCAACTTAATCAAAATTTGTTAATTTTAAATAAGCTTATTGCCTTATATCTTATACAATAAAATATTTAAAATTTATAAAATACTTTAATTATAATTCATTTTTAATTATTATTTTATTATCAAAGTACTTCTTGATGATACAAGATGCACTTCAAATTCTAAATTGGTTTAAAGATCTAACACCTTATTCAGTATACAACATAGAAAAAAACATTTATCTAATATATATCTAGAAATACCTAAAAATATACATAAAATTTAGTCCTGAAAATTGTTCCCAAATTTGTTTAAAAGAGTTATTTGATATAATGTTTTGTACAATTTTGTTTGAATGTAGAAAGATCAAAATTCCTGTAAATATAATTAATGATTTTTTTTGACTTGCAGAAGAATATATCATTAGAAGAAAAGTGCTTGTCTCTGTTAGCCAATTATGCAACAGTGAAAAATGAAGTCGATAAATTTTATTTTAATCAAAGTCATCTTATATCAAAAATTCCAAATCTTCTTTTAGAATGGGAAGCAAAAAATCAAAATCCCAGTGACACATCTTTAAAAAATTCTAAAGGTAAAATTAGTAAACAGAAAACAAAAAATTCAGAATTTAGAAATGCATCATTTCCAAATAACATTAAAGTTGCTAAAAGAACTGAAATGCCTGTTAGCAGCAAACCAATGCTGCCTCATCTCGCTTCAAACAATTCTGTAAAAACAGAATCTTCTAAACAGATAGTTGAACAACATAGCGATTCTATGGAATCAAATATTAAAGAAAAAATAAATTTAAGAGAATTTTTAAGTGAAAACAATAACTTATTAGTGAAAAACGAAAATTCCAAAAGAAAATTAAGAAATTCTGATGGTAAGGAATTTTTAGAGAAGAAATCTTTGGACTTCCAGTCCTCTGATAATATAAATGATTCAGATAATACATGTCATCTGAAAAACTCAGTTAGTGAAACTGCTCTTTGTAAGTCTAAAAAAGAAAACGTAGCTAATAATAAAAATGAAGATATATTTTCACATGATATTTCTGATATTGAAATGGAAGGGTCTGATGAAAGTGATAGCGGTCATCATTCAGAGTTAAGCGATAGGGAGAAGGCAGTTACACATGATGATTCAGATATTGAGATGGAGGAGTCTGAGGAAAATGTTAGTGATCACCATTCAGAAATTGATCTTTCTGAGATTTCTCCATCTGTTGTAGCTGACAAGAAAGCTCCTGAGCATGCAAAAATTTTGTTGAAAGACAAAGAGGTGCATAAAAAATTAGATTTAAAGAAATATCTACAGCCATTAAAATCTGCATCAGAAAATGTTTCTGTTTCATTAAAATCTGCATCAGAAAACAATGTTTCTGTTAATAGCAAGCCAACAATTGTTACTAAATTAGAAGCTATTTCACGTTCAAACCTTAAAAAACCTGATACAAATCAAAAAAATACGAAAGCTATTGCTGAATTAGATATAAATAAAATACAGGATTTAGATGAAATTCCTCTTGAAAATGCACCTAATCTAGAAAAACCAGACAATAAAGTAATCACTCATAAAAGTGATTCATTTTTCTTAACTGCTGATGATTCCCCTAATGATGATTTAGAAATCAAAGAAGATTGTACTAAAATTAAAATGCCATTTAAATCTAGGAGAAGTGATAGTAATAAAAGAGCATTGAACTCCAACTTCAATGGTAAAAGGTTGGCAGATGTGTCATTGCACAAAAAGAAAATTTTCAGAGGTGATGCAAATTTCCATCAGCAGAAAAATGGTGAACATTTTTTCAAGAAAGATAAGGATTCAAACTTTATCAGTAGAAAGAAATTTAATTTAAAAGAAAAGAGAAATTTTGTGGATAAAAATCAATCAGGACATAAAAGGAATTATGATTTTGGACGAAAAACGCCATCAGAATTCCCAAGGTATGTATATTTTATTGAATATGCTTCTATAATGATATATTGATGTTGACAGCCTAAATGTTATATTAATTAACGATACATTGATATTTAAGTTTTGAAAAACTTAAAATTTTATAGTCAAATTTTTACTTTTTCATTTTGAACAATTGTATATGTTAGTTATTTAATTAATAAATAATGTCATTGACATTAATATAAAATATTGACATTAAAATATTCTTGCTACTTTTGTGATAATGATATTTTTAGCTTTAAAACTCAGAAATTTTATCTTTGACAAGGTGATTCTTTATTGTGTAGCACCCATATAAATCAATGTAGAATATAATATCCTAACTATGCGAATGGAGTTATTGGTATTTTTATATGCAGATTATCTTTCATTATTCTGTGTGTATATAAGTGTACGTACTAAACCTTTTTTTTTCCCTCTAATTATTGATTATTTTTCCAACTTTTTAAACATTTGAGACTTGTCATTGTTTTTGATTAGGAAAATATGACTATGTTTTCAAACATTATATAAATCACTTATTTCTAAAATAAATTTTTGTTTTTGTTTGAAGCTGAAAATCAAACGGGAAAAAGGAAATAAAAAAATTTCAAGTCTTATCTCTTATAAAATATTCAAAATTTAATCTTTTTTTCCAGACCAAATCAGAAAAATTCAGGTCCTAAAAGCTTTCAGCAAAATAAAGATGGATATACTAAGAAAGAAGGTATGTAATTATGTAAAATTTTGGTTTTCTTTATTACAAATTACTTTATTACTTGCAAAATTTACATTGATTTAAAGAAATCTTAAATGCTGAAAAACAAAAATGTTTGTAAAATACTCGTTGTAACATCAATTGAACTGGAAAAGTTCTTGGACATATCCTCCATAATTTTATTTAGCATTGTGTGCCTAAAATATATTTATATTTAGGAAATCAAGATTTTAGTCCAAAATATAAAGTGTAATTAAATTCAAATTTAAAAATAAGATTAACAAAATAATTGTATAATTTACAGATGTTAATAAATTTTTTCTATTATCATATATGATAGTGTGATAATAAAATGAATTTCTTTGGAGTGCAGTTGTTAAAATTGTTGAACTGATAATTATAAATAATTGTGAAATAGTTTTGAGAACAATGACTTCTACAAAAATCTCAACTGTACCTTGAACAAATGCAAACAGCGTGCTAAAAAATGCATTAAAATTTGTTATTTAATTTAATTTTCTTAAATTAACAGTTTCCGTTAGCTTAAATCATCAGAGCTAATTTCTAATAATAAAAAAGGTTAAATTAATGTAACAAATAATTTCTTGTCAAGAATGTTTTTTTTTCTTTTTGAAATATATTCACAATGTCACATTCTTACATACATTACAACAAACAATTATGCCAATTTGAAAATAGCACTGGCATAAAAATGGTGTTTGTTACCTTTAACAACTTCTCTAGGGTTGTTAAAAATATTGACAAAGTATTTAATCGACAGAAATTATCATCTTATAACTTATCAACAGAAATTAAAAACTAACATTAGTTGCTTAATCTTGTGATAAGATAATGAGTAATCTGTTTGATGTTTCTTTTTCCAAATAATCCATAGTTTTTGAATCAATGTATCAATAGATATTGTATTGAGGGCAGAATAATAAAAAAAAAATTTTCCTGGTGCTGCAACTACTTCTATGCAACAATTTGTGGTATATCAAAAAGATCGAATGGAGTGACTGCTGCTACGGCCAAACTTACCGAAAAAACAGGAATAATTTTTTAGTGCCTTTACGTAAATGAAACATTTTTTAAATCTGTTAACATTAATTGTCAGATATTTTACTTCAGATCTGTAGGAATAATCCCATGTTTCGTTACATATTGCATTATTATAAACATGTTTAAAAGCACCAAGGTTAGATTTTTTAGATCATTAAAATTTAAAAAAAAAACATTTATTCTTAGGTAATAAGTTCTGTTGTATAAGTTTAAGATTTAAATAAATTTTATGCATCCAGTAGTATTTTAAAGTATGTATTGCGCATGCTTTTACTCGTTTTTTATTTAATCTGAATTTACTTATGCTTCTTCTACATTGTTAATTATAATTATTGTATATTTTTACAAAGTTGTTATTTTATCACATTCATTAAATTATCTATATATTTATTTCATTGTTGTGTTGCACGAATTTCATAAAAATTACTTTTATATATAATTCATTTTGGTACTTATTCTATTATCGGGATCTGAATCAAGTGTCACCAAATTCTCGTTCTTTGGCTGAAAATTATATAATCATAAAAATAATTGCCAAAGTGTTTGTGATTATCATATTGATGATAAAATTTCCAATGAATTTAATTTTGTAAAACTTGTTAATTGTTAAAAAAATACATCAATTTTAAATTAATGTCTTGGTTATTTTAGCAAAGCATTTTGCTATGAATCCAGTCCCGGTAATTTTCAATTTTTTTATGTACTTCATTTTGTTTTGACTATATATGTTTTGATTATTTAAATATTTTTTACAGTGGAAGATAAAAAACCGATTCATCCATCATGGGAAGCCAAGCAGAAAATGAAAGAATCATTAAAAATTGGTTTTCAAGGAAAAAGAGTTGTATTTAGTTAATTTATTATTCAAGTCATGTAAAAAAATATTTTAAATGATGATACTTTGTGTTTTTATTGTAAATTCAGTAAATGAATTGAATTCAAAATGTTTCTTTTATGTCTTTATTTCAAAATTATTGAATGACATAAAACTGTGGAAATGTTCTAGCTCACCTTGAAAATGCCCTTCCAATATCCGAAGAACTGGAGCAGAAATACATAAATTGTAAAATAAAGCATTGAGTTAGTTATACACTTATTTTACGAATAAGGAAATATAGCAATAATAATAAGGAAACGAAATTTCATTCCTGGGCTTTCTGAATATGGATTCGTATGTAATATGTAAGGGGTACTGCTTGCTGTATGAAATTATTGGTAATATAATAAATGAGAATGAATAAGGAACTTTCAGATAATGCGAGCGAAGAAAATCAAAGTACAGTGACTGCAATATATATAGCTGAATGGCTCATAATTGAAGTATTTTTTTAAAAGAAAACTGCAGTAAAATTCTTTTTCTGTATCGATAAAACAGTAAAATGAGGTTTGGAATTAAAAATAAGGAAGTGACGACTTCACCTGATCTGACATCAGTAAAGTGAAAGTGAGAATTGTTTCTAAGTATAAATTTTATTTTGCTGTGTGTGTTCTCTTAATATAAAGGGTGCATACTAAATATATTTTTTAATAGATTTTATTTATGAAGAAAGCAGAAAAATAATTAACTTCAAAATTTTATGCTTTTCTATTATAAATTTTCGATTTTAAGAAATATTACTGTTATATTCGAGCTTGTAAAAACAAATGTCTGTATTGTGTCTATGTAAAACATATTAATACAAATACATTATGTAATACATAATCACTTACACTGTGTGAAATTAAGTCAGAACGATGCGTCTTTCGTTTAACCAGAGCACCACGAAGGTTAAAGTACGTCTTTGCTGCTGCATCTCGTCATCTTCCGAAAGATGGCACCACCAGAGAATCCACTCCTTCTATTTTGACTTTGATCTGGAGGCGAGGAAATTTTCTCCAGACCATTATCTCCATGGTAATTGCTCAACAACCGACCACAGGACATTCGATTCCACCGATGTAACGCGCACCTATATCGCATATACTCCGTGGTTCTTTGGCTGCATTGAGAGTCGAAATCAGCCCTTCCGTATGGAAGGCTGATGCTCTAACCAGTAGGCTACCACGGCCTCATAATCTGGGCCGTGTGGCCTGGTTGGTTAGGGTGTCATTCTTATTTTCGAAAGATAGTGAGTTCGAACCCCTGCTTAACCGAAGATCCGTCTTGTTCTCTAATGGCGGCTGGGACACGTTAAAATTGGGCGTGGTTGCAATCTCCTCTAAGTGAGATGATACCTCTGGGGGTAACAGGCCAGGTATTGGGGCTATTCTGCTAAGTCCATGCTTCAAAATCACGAAGATTCCTCCCCGCTGCTTTTATCTAACTGATAAAGACCAACTCAGGGCTTGGTACAGGAAAGCATGCTGATGCGATAACGGTCTCATAATCACTTTTTAATAAGCTTAATTGTGAGTGTTTTTTAAACATTAGAACATCAAAGCAATTTTATTAATTACTTTTGTAAGAAATTTATCTATATTAATAGATACGGAAAATTCGTTTCTGTTTCGATAAAATATATTTTGTCTTGTTTTAAATAGAAGAAGGGTATCATTTCCGAACTATGTATTAGATGCGTTTTTTCTTTCATCATGCTTATACTGTTTTACTACCAAGAGAATAACTCGGCAATTTCTTTATGCTTGTCTGTTGCCATTGAAACAAGAAATGTTCCATTTTCGACAAGGAAAAGCACCAACTTTGGCTTTCTGAACGCCTTGAGAATAAGTAACATGAGGTACTACTTTAATTACTGTCAGTTCTCAACACTAACTCCCATTTGAATGGATAATTTTTGTTATATCGACCGCCATCTAACCAGTCTATTCTTGTTGTAGACATACAGTATTTTGTTCATACTCTCTAATATCATGTTTCGCGTCTTTGTATTTCCTTTGTATTGCTGAATTAGCGATCATTGTTGTATTCTTGTGGCGGGAACTCTTTGGAACAAGATCTCCTTCGATCTCAGCCATTGTTGAGCTATGAGAGATGGATGTTGCATTTCTGACTTAAGCATGCATGGCTAGTTGGAGTCGGTGCTTGGAAGTTTTCTGGGCTTCCATCCTTGCTACACATGAATACGTGATGAAAAGTCCTTCCCCAAAGCAATTTCCTTAGTGGATGCTAAAATATTTTCAACGGCCTTCAACCTTTGAACTATCCATTAAGCGGTGGCCGAAACAGGATTTTGATAATAATGCTCAGATGATTAACCATTGGTGAGACTCAGACATTTACTGCGACGCAGTTTTCGAAGTAAGTTAGTTTCTATAATAACCAATGGAAACTAACTTAACTTTAGAATTCGTATTTTCAGTTTCATCGCAATCTAAAAATTACCGATTTAGTTATTGAATAGAATTCATTAAATTCTAATGTATATTGCTGTTACTCATTTTTCAGCAAAAAATATTTAAATACATTAAGATAAAATGTTGGAAAGAATTTTAAAGGCTTTGTGTTTAGAATTAATATGAATTGCATACTGCTATCAATAACTTTTTATAGTGTTTCAAAGAACACGTGAACAGCTATTTTGATCAAAGTGCTCCATAGTTTCATCGTAACAATTGGAATCCCGTAAGCATCTGTGATCTACATAAGTTAAATAACAATAAGTTAAAAAATCAAGAACTATTAATAATATATCGGAACAAATATCTTTATTTTGATAACGTTTGATGATAAAATTTTCCTGTAGAAATTAAATTACTATCCGCGTAAAAGAAATTTTCCCTCTATAATAGAAAACAAATTTCAAAGCTGTTATTTAGTACTTGCCAAATATATTTCTAGCTTGTTTGAAATTTTAAATGCTTGGTCGTCATGTTTTCCATATACAAAGGTGATCATTTTTAAAGTGGCAGTGTTTGGAGCGTCCTGTAGCGCGATTTAATAGCCGAAATGACACCTAACTTGTATTTAGACTAATCAAGACATGGGAAAAAAGATTTCGTGAAAAAAAATTTGTTTCAAAAGTCTCCGCTAGGATATTTTGTGGCGTACAATAATGAGAATTAGCATAAAACACGGGTTTCAAAGAAAAATTCAAATACTGTGCAATGACAGTGCTAGCCATAGGGACTATAAAAGCAAATAGTTGACAGCTCCGACAAATAATCTCAGCTGCAATAAATGAGCTCCAATGCTCATACCTCTCACGTTACCGGAACATGCGTTTATGTTAGTGGAGTATCAAATTTGCCTATTCTAAAGAACAACATAACGAAGACAGTGCGGGATATATCTCGTGATATGTTACTACGGCTGTGGAGAACGTTGTGCACAGAATGCACGGTGTTATTTCTGAGAACGGTGCTCACATTGAATGTGGTCTTATTCCTCACCGGGGAAGTAAATGTAGTAAATAAACACATTAATAATTTAACTGTGTGATTGTATGTGTTATTATTTTCTTTTTCTCAAATTTCATACATTGTAAAGCACCGCAAAATGTCCTAGTGGCAATTTTTGGAATTAAATATTTTTTTCACGGAATCATTTTTTCCGTGTATTGATTAGTCTAAATACCAAGTTTGGCGCCATTTCGGCTATATTAGATCGCGCTACAGGGCACTCCAAACACTGTCATTTTAAAAAAGATTACCCTGTATTTTCTGATTCATTTCGTCATTTCACCGTGTTATTTTTCTAATCCTGTGGTTTATGTATTTAGATTTCTACTACCGAAGTGTCGATAGTAAAAATAGATAAAACGATTACTAAAGAAAAAATTCTTTAATAAAAAAATTGCTACGTGAATTTATTGCTTTAAATTAAATAATTATGTGTATGTTAATAAATGTTAGGTGTATATTCAAGTAGAGGTATAGGACAAAATAATTGGATCTCTCATTTAAAAATGGTCGATCTGGTAGTCGAATGGTTAGCGCTCTTACCTTCGGTTCAACAGTTTGTGGGTTCAAATCACTCCCCTTGCGTTAGGATGTTTGCAGTGGTTCGATATCCACTTTAAATCATAGCTCCCGGTCTAATTAGTCGTCGTCTGCAAAAAATGACCGTTCATCGACAAACAAACCAAATCCATATAAAAATGAATTGTATTTCAACCGTCCAATAAACGGCAATGGGTTAATAATTAGAGCTCGCCTTATTGTAGCTTCTAAGTCCAGAATAGTGTTTGTGTTTCAAGGACCACTGTGTCAAGAGTTGCCTATACAAACATGGGTAAGTTGCCTTCTGTGGAACAGAATTGAGGGCGAAAGTCTAAATTGAAGGTGACAGACGGGTGTACCTAGTAGCAGATGCTCAATGGTATTACAGTGGCCATTTACTGGTTTCATTGGTAACTCACTTTACACTGAATTTTTTCAGCGGTCCGTGCCCAGTAACTGATACATGAAACGATCACAGTATTTCCTACCGTATATTGTGGCTGGAGTCCTAAGAGCTATCCGACTATTGGGACTTAAAACAACTTCTTGAAATTCTTCTTACCACTGAATATACAAAAAATCAATAATTATTAAACTGTAATAGAGAATATTATTTCTGTTCTGTATGTGATACAAGTGCAAACACTTTACTAAATGTAACTGATTTTATTTACTTAAAAAATGTAAAATATGATTCTAGGAAATTATCATTTTAAAGAGTTACTTTAGCTTTGATAAATTAAATACAATATTTTACATACAATCATACTCACTTTTAAATATAACCATTAGTACTTGTTAATGAGGGTATTCAAACCTAAACACTTTTTAAGCCTGATCATTTTAAAAACATTGTATTTTTGAATGAACATATGAATGCTCTTTTCCGTGTAAGTAGTTTAAATAGAAGAATCAACACATAAGTTTTGCACAACTTATTTGATAAAAATTAATTGTAAAAATTATATGAAAATAAAATAATGATTTTAAACTTTTATGCTTTTTAAATTATGAGTGATAATTTTGGGCCAATATTTAAAAAAAATTAAAATATTCAGGTTTTGTGGAATGAATAACATCATTTTTGGAGTACTCAGTATTATGTAGTGACTAAATTCACTTATTTAGAAAATGCAATAGCAATATGTATATTAAGAAGAAAAATACAAAAATCAACTGTAAACTTAATTGATTCTTGCACCTTTTTTTCATAGCAATACTATAACCTAGAGAATTTTTTTAGTTTTGGATAATTTTGTTGAACGAAATGTTTTTTAATCTCATTTATGTATAAATAAAAATAATTTCATTTGCTATTCAGTTAAAAATTAGAATTATGTTATTAGAGTAATTTATTTATTTTAATGATTATTACATTTTTAAAGCATTAAAAATTATCAGGGATTGATTTCATCAGTAAATAATGAATTAACAATTTATAAAAGCAACAGGACCACTGTTAAAAAAAATAACTACAACATTATTTGCTTGCTCCCGCAATAAAAATGAAGCAATGATTGTAATCAAAGTATTACATTTTGCATATGGTTTGTCGTTTCTATAAATTTGTACCTGCTTTTAATTTGGCATCAAAAGTATTTGGATTTTACCACATGTATTTCTCAAGATACAATTCCATATAATATAAGCCAAATTTTCCACATTTATGTTTACAGTGTTTCACATTTCATCCATTCTAAATTGCAGTGAAACTTGGTAAGTTATAGACAGATAAGCCAAACGGTATACCGTTTGAAAAATTTATAATGGAAATTAACATGCAAATAAGTTAATGAATGTATAATAGTGAGTTTAAGAACAACTTCATAGTTAATGTTAACATGGTGAATAATCTATTGAACATAATTCTTAATAGATAAAATATAAAAATTGAAAAACATGGTCATCAATATAAAAAGCAACAATGATCTATATCTTCGTGACAACATCAATGAAATAAAAAATGTTTTTTGCATTTTATTTATCTAGTGGGATTTTTAGTACTATATAGATAAAATTTAGTAAGTTAATTATTGAATACATTCTTCGATACTTACAATTGATTTAAATAAACTAATTTAATTTCCATGCATAAAGAAACAAGTTGAAAATTTAAAATTGTTTTTTAATATATAAAAGCAACAGATAATTGTTGTCTATATTAAAAAAATTATCCATATAGTACCAAAATATATAATAAGTTACTTACCTATGACTAACTCAGCAATCAGATAATCTATGAAGCCAAATAAATCGAAACAATAATTTTTTCCGAATAATATTCTGTAAATACATTTATCAGAATAAATAAATTTATGGGAATAAATAAAAGTAGATAAATATTCGTACTGCTAATTTATTAATATGTATAACAACAACATCAGATTTTGTTCTTTGGGATAGTTTCATGATTAATAATATACAAAACAATTGCAATTAAATATAAAATATAATGTATCTAAACATAAAAATATGAAATATTTTGATTTTGATTATAATTTTCAGTTTAAACAGATTAAAAATTTTCATGGTAACCAAAATTTGTTATTACAAGTATAGAAAGATGAAACTTACTACAACACGGCGAATTTTTTGAAAACTTCTTGATAAATAAATAAATAAAAGGGTCGTAATTAAACTTACTAATCGAATTTTTAAAATGATCGCAGTACAGGAATATTAATCTCAATTAGTAAGAAAATTTTTAGTAAACAAAAATGCAGTTAAATAGCTTAGAAAAGTAAGCAGCCATGCTGGATTTAACTCTACATATGATATATTTTGGCAAAATTTTGGCATGCCCAAGATTGGTGATAACTAGGCTGCCTTTCTAGGACCAATAATGGCTTATCATGGTAGACTGGGGAAAACTTGGCTCCCATAATTGGAACCTTGGCTTAACTTGGCAAGCCCAGTTTTGGGGAGAACGTGGCCCTCATTATAGGTCTATTATTGGGCTTA
This sequence comes from Latrodectus hesperus, assembly GCA_037975125.1. Lineage (NCBI taxonomy): Eukaryota > Metazoa > Arthropoda > Arachnida > Araneae > Theridiidae > Latrodectus > Latrodectus hesperus. The sequence goes on along the minus strand of CM075856.1, from coordinate 97,882,263 downwards.
TCTTGGTAAGTTGTATATTGGGGAAACTTGACATTCATTATTGGTCCATTATTGTGGTTATCTTGGCAAGGTTGCCAATATTTGGCCAAACTATTTTGCCACTTGGATAATATTTAATTTTTTATGCTAAATTATCGTTGGTTACTAGAGATGAAATAAAAGTCTTAAAATTTAAGGTTTTGCAGTTGTTGTTAGGATATTTAATTTTGTTAGTCTACAAAGGTTATCTCTAAAAAGATATAAAATGCATTCAAAAATTGAATTTGTGTAATCGTATTCAAGGCATTTTTTTTCAGATACAATTGAAGTAAAATTTGGAGTATATGTCGGGTATTTCATCGGTTATAAAAGATTGATATTATTTTTTATGTATTTTATACAATGGTGTGGCAACAACTGTTTCATATATCGGCAATAGTCTTGTTTCGTTTTGGTATAGCTTATGTGCGATAGTTTATGTCAATGTATTTTGTGATTTTAGTAATGACAAACTGATTGACAATATTTTTCATCGTTTTACTGTATATATTAAATTTGCGTAGAATCATGAATGATGATGAAGATTATTCTGGTACTTGGAAGGTAAATACATTTTAGATCTTTTTAGATTAAATTATTAAGTAAATTTTTTAAAAAATTGTCTTTAAATTTTTTTATTAGAAATGAAAATTAGCCCAATTTTAATTGAAATAATGATAAAAACTCATTTTTATTTTGATAAGAAAATATTTATATTTTGATATAGGTTTAAATAAATTTAAGTGAACCAAAATTATTTATTTAAATTTAAATATATATTTGTTATAATGTTCAAATGATGTTTTTAAATCAAAAAGTTGTATTTTGTTATTATATTGAATACATGCGTTGAAGTAGAAAAATATGAACCAAATGAAATATGACGCCAAAATTTTAGAATGAAAATTATAGTAAAATTCCATCTTTCTTATAAACATTTTACATTTGGATACAACAAAATATCAATCTGTTATTGATAAATTGTTTTTTTTTTGTTGTTTATTAAGTTATTCATCAAAAGTGATATATTTAAATTATCTTGTAAAAAAATAAAGATGATATTCTGCAGTGTTATGTGAAGCAAAATAGCATCCTTGTCAGTTTTAAAATTTGCTTTGAAGATTTAATCGTTAAAATTTATGAACAGTTCATTTTGCTATTTTAATATTAAATATAAATTACTGTTTTCTTCACTTCTGAAAATTATTTCATGATAATAGTTTGTTACTCTACTTCACTTTTTGACATATGACAAATTCATCTTGGATATACAATTTAAAGCAGGCTCTTAGTCATTAAGAATGTTCATACCTTAGATAATTATTCAATAGGCAAATTACTTTATTGAAGATTAGAGTACTTAGTGCAGCTACCACCATAGCTGTTATGGAATGAGAATAAAAATTGCATTAATGAAAAAAACAATAGAAGTATATATACACTTTTATTGTTTATTTCAATAATGCAATTATATACATTACACAGAAAATTAAATCATACTAACTTTAGTTGCCTTTTTTTAGTATGATGTTGAAAATATATTATATTTAAGAAAATGAGACATAGTTGATCAATAATTTGTGAAACTAAAATGTCAAAATGAAATTTATTTTATTAAATAATGAAAATTGTTTTTATTAATGTTCTAAAATATGTTGCTCTACTGATTAAACTGTGAATAGAACGTAAATAAATTTATATCTTCAAAATGTGAATATGTAAGCAAATACTTACTATTTCTTGTTTTATGTATTATTTATCTTATGCATTTATTAATACTATGTCTTTATGTAATATTTCTGCACAATCCTAGTGACTTAAATTTTAATTTTTTTTTAGATTGTTAAATGTTCTGCAGTACTATTAATAAATGAACCAAGTGGAATTGAAGGGTATAGTATGAAATAATTTTTAAATAATGAAACTTTAGGTTTTTAAAAGTTTGGAATTTTGATCATATGTAATTATAATTTATAGAAAAATAATAGTTTAAATTTTTTCTATAAAAGTTATATTTAGTTCTCTTTTGTCCTACTACTATTTTGTGAGAATTTTGGAAATGCAAAGTTTTTCAAATTAAAGCAATTATTTTTTGATGATGCGATTTCTTTGAAAAAATTAATTGCAGGTTTTTATTCATGAGAATTCCCATATAGTAAAATTCATAGCAAATGGTAAAGTTTTCTCACATGCAAAAACGTAATTTGTGCTGTGTTGTCAATTTAAATTTTTTTCTCTGCTCTAGCATACATCATAAGTGTATCTAGAAATAAATTTTTTCTGTGTTTCAATCCTTTAATTGTGATAAGATCATCATAATTAATCAAGTATCACATACTTAATGGACATTTTTATGGCCTTCCAAAATGGAATCTGTTCCATATACATGCATGATATATTTTTAATATTGGAATATTTATTTTATTTACTTATTATTGTAACTAATTAATCCTAACCCACAATTTTATATATTAAATTATTTGTTTTAGCTGAAAAGGTAAAATTAAAATAAAGGAAAAACAATTCCTTTTCCGTTCGAAAAAATATTCATTTGGTTTGATTAATAAATACTGAAGTTTTAAGTTTGTTGTTAAGATAAACTGCTTGCTAATAATAATAATAAAATGCTGTTGGTATAAGAGTAATTTCAAGTATAATAACAGTATACAGATATATATATATTAATGTTCATAAATTTTAAAAAATGTAAACATTAATATGTGTAAATATTGTAATTTGAATAAGAATACTTAACTGTATGAATATTGTAGATAATGATAATATATTTTTCTTTGAAAAAATTTTCTATTAGGTCAAAATTTATGTTAAAAATATAAATAAATATTCATCTATATTCAAACCTTCATTAAATTTATGTAATGATATTAATTATTTTAGAAACCAATGCAGTTACTCCCACAAAAACTGAGAAAGTCAATGTTGTTGTTTTTTCATTAATTCAGAAATTATTATAAAAAATATTCAGAAACCATAAATGAAGGATTATCTGACTCAGTATATTTTAGAAAAACTTATTTAAAAAGTAAAATTTTCTAAAATAAATAAATTTTGTTTTATTTAATTTAATTCTTTAAAAATTAATATTATTTATTGTTTTATGAACATATGTTAAAATACCAATTATCTATGCATTCCAAACTACTGCTTAATTGAATTCAATTTTTATTACCTACAAACTTCATGATATTAATAGGATTTATCTGGAGTTAAAAGTCTCAAGTGTAACAATTTGGATGTCCTTAGTAATGTAAAATCAATATATTTAAATAAATATACTTAAAATTCTAATTAGTATATTTTGGAATTTTAGAACTGAATTTACTCTTGATGAGACTGGCGATGTTACCTGGAAAATACCAGAAAATACTGTGCCAATGCCACTTTTTAACTGTGATAATTATGAAGTAAATATTTTTATAATTAGTTAATAACTTTAAAAAAGTAATATTTCATTAATTCCTTATTCTTTTCCTTAGATCATATCAAGTGAACCCAATTATTTGCGATTTTTCGATTCTTTGGTGGCCATGGAATTTCAAGTAAGTTTTGAAGTAATCATGTAAAATTACCTGTATATAGGCTTCTTTTTTCATTGATTCACTGCAATGCACTCTGAACATTTTTCCTATGTATATTTTATTAATGAATTATTTGCTTTTATTTTATAAAGATATCAAAAGTTTATACCATAATTATTAAAAGGAAAATTAATTTAAAAATGATTTTAATGCACACAATCTCTTCTAAAATATTTTAGTTCAAAATACATTTTTAATCTTTTCAAAATCCTTGATATTTGAAATGTTTAGTTAAAAAATACTAAGTAATGTTTAATTTTCTAATTTATTTTTCAGTTTAATATTATATTAATATAAATATGTTGATATCACATTTGTTTTTAAACATAATGTGAATTTTACTATTTTTATTATATTATGTAAATTTAACTATTCAATTTGCTCTAGATCTTGTCAAGTAAAACTTATAACATGAAACAAGTTTTTTTTTAATAACTTTATGCTCAATTTTTTGTCATAAAATCATTTTGGAAGAAGTTAATAACGACTTTATCATTTAATAGTAGTTAGTTTAAACTTAAATGAATATTGAACAAATTTTCCGTCATTTATTTAACCTCAATCAATTATTTATTTTAAAAAATTAATATTTTTATTCATATGATTAATATAATGCTTTATATTTCTTTATGTTATGAATGAAGGAAAATGTATTCTTTACCAGTGACACTAATTGATTGTATGAATCAATATAAACTCAGTAACAAATATTTCCAACCAATGAAATGTAATTAATATTTTGTCACCATTTTACTGGTAGATTAATTTTTAAACAAATATGATGGAAGTTCTATTACTTGTTCCGATGATATTAATGATATCCTTATAAATCCACTGCAAAAAGGAAATTTTTGCATTTTATATTTGGATCTATGAATTCTTTTTTACAAATAAATAAAATAGATTTAACTGTAAAAGAATGGGCAGATCCACAAAAAAATCCATTTTTGTACCATTTATAAGAAACAAAATCTAATATTTTAATTCCTTATGTAAAATAATTAGTATAAATCTGCTAATTTGTTAAAATGAACTATAGCAAAGGCTCGATTTTAACAACATGTAATTTACGAATACTCATGATTTTATGAATTACTTGGTTAAATCTAATGGGGTCCCATAAACGGAATAAAAATTTTAATTCTAATTTACAAACTAAAATTTTGAAAAATCTCCTTATTTTACTAATTTGCTTTCATGTATTTTTCATTTGCGTTAATTTTTTTATCACTTGATTCTTTTTTTATTTTTTCTTTATGGTTGAGTAGTGTAAATTGATGTCATTATTACAGAATCTTTCAATTGTGAATAATTAATTGCAACATTAAGTATTAATTAATCAGCGTAAGGAATAAAAAGTAATTTCGATTCTAAAATCTAAATTGTTTAAAATCAAAAATATTTCTTATAAATCCTAGAGTGATTTATGGGAGCAGACTTTGAGTTATTAATGAGTGCCACAAGTATCTTTCAATTCAAATTATTTTCTAATAAATAATAAATAAAAAGTAATTTCGATTCTAAAATCTAAATTGTTTAAAATCAAAAATATTTCTTATAAATCCTAGAGTGATTTATGGGAGCAAACTTTGAGTTATTAATGAGTACCACCCACAAGTATCTTTCAATTCAAATTATTTTCTTCAATTTTTCTTAGATCTAATATAACTTCTAACTTGTTTGCATTTGAGTGTAATTAGTAGCTTCAAGTGAAAATATCGTACCATACTTTTTGAAAAAGTGATAATGTCTTGGAAACACCTTAAAAAAGTTAACACATGTTCTTGTGAATGTATGTTTGGGAAAAACAGCATCTAAATAATTTTGACCTACATGCAGTATTAAATAAACCATTGTAATTGAAGGACAAAAAAATTTATCTGACTACTTGAGTGTTGATGAGTTATTCATCCATCAACATCGACAAAGAAATGTACAGCTCCCTAAATTTCACTTCAGGACTTTTTAAATCTAGATTCAAATTTTTTTAATCTAAATTAGTAATTTGCTCATAAGAATTATTTGATAATTAGAGATTATATCATTATTAGATATTAGATGATTGAGATGAAGTAAACAACCTAGTGATACAACCATCTGGAAAACAAATGCATGAATTATAACAAGATTATACTGTTTGAAAAAAACAACAGTAAAACACTTTTTACATCAAAAAATATGTTTTTAAAAATATAATTAGGAAAGAGAAAAAAAGTCAGTGATTACTTTAACTGATTTTTCTGCAATAAAATAAAAGTAAGAATTATTTTTAAATATGAATTTTATTTTGTGTATTTTTCATATGATGCACATTAAATAATTTTTCCAAGAGTACTTTATTGATAAAAAGAGACCAATGTGATAAGAATTTTTTTAAAAGCTATGATTTATTTTCTATTTTTATGAAGTTTAATTTTAAGATCTATTTGACCAGTCCATTTGTGTTTATAAAAATGAGCCTCTACTGTAATTTCATTAAATTTTTTATGTGTTAATAATGTGTAGTACAAGTTATTAAGATATAGAATTTTATATTTTATAAGCTAAGTAATGTATTGCATGATTTTCTATTTTTCTATTTTAAAATATTTTGAGTTTTTACCTGACATATTGGCAAGTATGTCATTGGAATGTAAATTAGTATGTTTGTATTAGTTCTGATTGTATTGACAAAATACACAGTACACAATTCCATACAAACTCTGTAACTCACTTAATTTCATATTTTTTTAGGTTATTCGGCCTACAGATAAAACTCTTCACCTCACATATGAAGGATGGTGTGAATTGCAGTGTGAAAAAGTAAATTAATGCATTATATTTTCAAGCAGTTATAGTTTTTTACTTTACATTAAAAATATATTAATTCATTTGCCATTCTTTAATAGATATTTAAAAAGATTTTGTGTTTTTTGCACGAAAAATTTAATAGTGTTTAGCAAAATTCTTAAAATGCCTCATTCTCCATGAATATAAGTTTTGCATTCCTTTTTATTTTTCTTGTAATACATTCAATTTTTTCTTTTACTCTAATATTTTTTTAAAAAACTATGCTTTCAAAATTAATATAGAGGAATGAATTTTTCATCTCCTAATAACTGTATATAGATTAAAAAATATATATTGTTATACAAGTTTTTAAGTTGAAAAATCAGGAAGATGAAATATAAGCGAGAAGAGAGATGCAATGTTAGACAAATTATGAATACTTCAGGAAGGTTTGGTTTTGTGTGTAAGTTTTTTTTTTAAACTCTTTAGAATGCTTTTAAATTAAGCATAAAAATTTCATTGTATTTTAATTGCATCAGTAATAATTATTAGGAATTTATAATTTTATGCTTTTATAATTTTTTTGTGTAATTTGTACTTGATACAATTTGTTCATAGTTGACTTTTGCTGTAAAAGTGAAAAACGTAAAACCTATTTGATGTTTTTTAAAAGGCAATATTGATCACGAAACATAGTATGTATTTGAAAGGATATATTAATTGCTACTAAGTAATACATATAAGTTACATTTGTCTTCAATGTATTAATTTTATAATATAAGCTTATGATTATTCCGTGTAATTAAAATACACATTTATAAATGTTAATGGTTATGTACAGATTTTATTTTTTTAAATTTTTCTTATTAAATGATGCTTTTTAGAAATGCTGGCAAAATTTAGTGCTTATTTTATATTGCACAAATATTCTATAAAAACATATGTATTGACATTAAAAAATCATTGGTTGGGACAGCAATTTCAATAAAATAAGTTTTGTTTGCAAATTAGTCCTTTTTTGGAATCTTTCACTTTAACATTTATATTTTTTTCATGAAATATTTTTAATTATAATTTGAATTTGGTGTACATCATTACAATATGCCCAAGTCATCTACTTTCCTTCTTAGGACTTGAAAAAAAGGACTTGTTTTGAAGTCCTCTTGTTTTGGATTTTTTGTTAGTTTATGGTTTATATCTAATTTAGAGTGTTGTCTAACCAGATAGCGTAAGAAACAATAACACAGTATATGCACGATGACAATAGATTATTTTGAGAGAACACATATTGAAGTGAAAAGTAGAACACAAAATAGTTATTACAAAAGGTGAAAAAAATTTTATGTTTATTTTTGTGATACAAATAGTATTTAAATCTTTTAATGTTAAATTATTTTGTACTAGAGAAAATGGAAGAATTCTCAATATTAGGAAATGTGCACTTTATCTGGTTTCATAAGACTATGCCATGATCTTGCACAACTGTCAATTGAGTAGTTAATGTTTAACAGTTCACAACTTTGATCCTCATTTTGGTAATGGATGTTTGTAGTAATTCAGAATGCATTTTAAACTGTAAATCAACCAAATTACTCATCAGATATAAAAAGTTATGACAATGTGAGAAATTAAAACAATTATTAAATTTGTTATAGCTATAAGAATTTTATATATTGAATGAGATTTATTAATGTTAATTTAAAGGTGTTTCATATTAAACTAAATTTTTCATTAAAATAGATACTTGTATCTAAGAAGTAGGTATTCTTGTTTTCGTAAGTTTTGTAAATCTAGATACAAATGTATCTAGCATGCTTATCTTACACTTCTGTTACTTGCTTGTTACATGGTTCATTACTTAAAATTCACTGTATGGTTTTTTATATTTTTAAAACCTTAATTTTGTTAACATGAACAATTAAACAAAACAATTTAATTTATAATTGTTATAGGGAAAACTTATTTTCTTATTTTAGTTTTGTAAATTATTCTTTTAATTTCATAAATTATCTTTCTTTTACAGGTTTTGACAATGAATTCAAAAGAAATTAAATTAAGTCCTTATTCATTTTTGTGTGCCTTGAAAGATGGTTACTTCTCTGATCTTACTATTTTCTCAGATTGTGGGAAAGAGGTAAAATTATCAATTGATAGTAGAAAATAATAGTAATAGTAGATAATGTAAATAAATAGTAGAAAAATTACAGAGAAAACAGTTTGAAATATTTTTAAAAATTCATAAATAGATGTAAGTTTTAATTAATAGTAACATTAAAATAGACTTGAAAAAATTGGAGCAAAAGTAAAACTAATGGTTAAAATATAGAGTATCATAATTTTTAATTTATTAGCATTTTGAAAAATTATGCACTTTATGATCTTTTCTGATTTTTTTAAAAATATTAAATAAGCCATTTTGTTTGATAGAATCTTATTTGTATAAATCTAATAACACTTTTTTTTGATTATTGGAAATTTTTTGCAATATAAATTAAAATATTTAATTTTTTAATTCTCTTTTCAATAATATTTTCAATAGCACATGTTTCATAAATGAAATATTTTGAACATTTTTTAATTTTGAAATTATTAAACTAGAAAAACTGTCATTAGAGTGAAAGTATCAATAAATGTATTTACTTAAGTAGGAAAACTGTATTCAGTATATAAGAAATAATTCAGTACATTTCTTTGCTATTCATAGTAACTGAATTTGACTAATTTTCTAACATAAAAGTTTTCCTATTGCACCTGCAAATTTATTATTTTCTTATTTTCAATATCCAAGTTAGTCATCTGAAAAGTTATAACTTTGTGTTCAGTTCAACATTTTGTGGGTTTCAGTCTTACCTCAAGGTGGGATGCTAGCAGTTGTTCAAAATCCATTTTTAGTTAATCCATTATTAGTTTGTTTGGCTGCTCTAATGAAAAATCACAATTTTACTTCAAAGAAATATATTTAATTCAAACTTATTTATGTTTACTAAATTAATACTAATATTTTTTCTAAGTTTCTTAAGTTTGTTCTATAAAATGATCTCAATATCAAATTTGTAGTTTCTTAAAAATATTTTGTTTTTAATGTTTGGTTATATAATTAGGAACTCCTTAATGTCTAATCTTTATCAATATTTCCATAAATATTGCTTATTACTGAATTTCATTTTGTATTATTATTATAATAAAGACATTGGCTTTTCTAAAAATGTTGCTTTTTACCGATTAAAAAGGGATGATAATAAAAGTGTAACATTAGCAATATTCTTTTTTAAGGATAGTATATTTTGTGTGGTCCTAATTTCTTAGATAAATACAAAGTTTTCCAACAGTTGATATTGTTGCATATAAATTTAATTATAAAAATTTCAATAACCTCTGTTATGATAGTTTATCTGAGATTTTTTTAAGTAAAGTATGTGAACATTTCCTTAAAAATAGTGCTGATTTTGTAGTTATTGTTGCTTATTTTTTAGATACTACAGCCTTATGTTACAAAAAGTACTTAACTAATCTTCAAATTGATTTCAGTTTTAATGCTGCAGATAGTCAATTTCCTTTTCTTTTTCTTACTAATCTTTTGATTTTTTATATTCTAAATGGAACAATCATTATTTTATACTTTGGATGTAATTTAATCTTAGATATTTTATAGTTAATTGTTTATATGTAATGTAATATCAGTTTGAACTTAATTTATAGTTAATGTACAGGGATCTATCTAAATGTTTTAAATTCCATTTAAAATTTTAGTTAATTGATATTGATACTTAAAATAATTGTATTCTGAACAGAATCATTCATTCATGTATTTTTTTATTCTATTCCAGTTTAAAGTTCACAAGATTATCTTAAATCTTGCTAATCCAGAAATCGATTGGAATGCTACTCCATGTGCTCTCTCACATCTGCCGGAAGATGTTCTGTTCACTATTTTACATTATCTTTATGCTGAGTGCTTACCCACCCCTCTAGAAGATGACACTGTCAGAAACTGTTTGGTAGCAGTTTCTGATTTGCCTGGATTTGAAGAGTTTAAAAAATTGTGCCAGTTGTACCTTAAGAATAATGCTCTTTTAGATCGTGAGTCACTTTTCTCATCTCATTTAAAGAATTTTATGTACATGTGGGTTTTAAAGTATAATATAAAAAATTGCTTTAAAATCTTACAAAATGAAATGCATATCAAATGTATTGGTTTTTTATTTTTATTAATGAATTGGTGTTTAATTTTTTAACTCTAATTTAAGTATAGGTTAATATAAGTATATTTGGACTTAGATATTAATGATTCAGAATTTATTTTAAATTACAGGTTCCAATCTAATTAACAATCATGTGAAAAATGGTTTATTGTTGATGTTGTTGCTTATCCGCAATAGATCGGACATTAGTTAAATCAGAAGGTTGTTGACTGCCAGAAAATCCAATGCAATTAGGGAATCTGATTTTATGTCCATCCTGGTTAGTCCTATGCAATTCACAGAAATGTTTTAGAATGATAAACCAAATTATAACTCATTAGCAATATCTGTGTACACATTTCAGAACAGTAAGTCTTGTGTTTGATCCCAGCCATTTTTAAACAACAGATTGTAGGTTTTTGGCAGTTTAAAAGATTTTCCTCTTTTGTGACCTGTAAATGCTGGCCATCATTTATGAAAAGTCCCTTCAGATAGCCAATAGGCTATGTATATTTAAAAAAAACTTTGTAACAATTTTCAATTGTTTGACTGCCCAGTATGCAATGTCAAAATAAAACCGAGATACTTTCAGTTATATCGGCAGTGATGCATTTTTTGTGATAGAAATATACTTAAAATAATCTTCAAACTAATCAAATATAATAATGTTGATAAAATGTTTATTTTGTAAAAGTTAAATGTTGCTTTTCTGAAAAAATAAGAAGTTTATGTGCATTTATATGTTAATAAAGACTGTTATTGATTCTTTTCATCGTTATTTACATATATTTTTAAAATTTTTTCTTATAGAATATTGTTTTCTCTTGATTTTATAATTATTCATTGTAGGCTGTTTACATTTTTTTGTATTATAAATTTGACAATTTAAATTAGGTTATGAAAATTATTTTGATGTAGATTATCAAAATGTTTTACAACCTTCAAAATCACCGATTTACAAAATTCTCAGCATTACTAATTATTAACATTGAAAGTGAGCATTATTTTATATCCTTATATATATATATATATATATATATATATATATATATATATATATATATATATATATATATATATAAATTTTGGAAAGTAATGTTAATGATTGAATAATATTTTATAAAAAGAATTTTTAAGTAAGTGAAAAAAATTTTTAGGATGTATTGTTAATTTTTTTTACTTGAAAATTGTATCTAAATAAAAAATGAAAGTAAATATTATGTATTCTAAAGAATATCATAAATTTACTGAGTTCTAAAAATTTTCTTAATACCTGATTTTTTAACTGATTTAAAATTTTTTATTAATGCATTATCTTAGCAATATATCTTTGGTTTAACTTTATTATTTGTAATTCCTGCTCTTTATATGCTAATGGTTCTGTTTTATCATGTGTATGTAATTTTTCCTTTCTGTTATGTAATGATGTATATCTTAGTCAATATTTATATATTTCAAAATTCATAATATGAATTAAATGTGTAGTATCTTTGTGGCATGATAAATTCTAATTTCTTTAATGTTATATTATGTTAGAATTATAGGTCTATTATATGAGACTATATAATTCTTATATAATATGAGATTATAATGCTTAATTGTTCATTTAAATGTGTTTATTTACATAAAATTCATTGATATTGGGTAATTCAACAGTTATTTTTCAAAATTTTGGAAAATACATGACATTTTGTTGGATGGTTTGATAATTATTTTGATATTATAATTGCATTATCAGAACTGAAATATATATATTTTTTGTGCTTGTTAAGAAAAATTTATTTATACTTTTTGAATTTTGATTAATATTTATTTTTTATAAGATGTTTCAGAAATTTTGACGTTTGTAGAAGAAATACATGCAATTAGAATCCTTATATATTTTTTTGTGCTTGTTAAGAAAAAATTATTTATGCTTTTTGAATTTTGATTAATATTTATTTTTTATAAAATATTTCAGAAATTTTGACACTTGTAGAAGAAATACATGCGATTGGAGACCTTATCATTGATTACTTCAGTGGTCAATCATGCGCTATTTCTAGTTCATCATCATCTAGTGACTCAGAAAGTGATGTAAATTTTGCTAACAACCCTTCTAAGTTGCGCTACATTATTATACAAGCATTGCGAGAAAGTGCTGTTGGTAAATTTCTTTTAGTGGGATTTTCATTTAGAAGTTGTCATTGAATGTGTGTTGAATACTTTCTTTTTTTATTTCGAAATTAGAGTTTCCTAAATATATTATACGCCTTTAATTAATTTAGTTAAAATTATTAAATGTATTAATAAATTTTTCTTTTTACTTTATCTTATAATTAGAGTTGTTAAATGTATGTGGTTACTATTTTCATACTTTATTAGAACAATATTAAAAAAATATAGTATTAAAATACTTTATTTTTTTTAGTTAGGAATACCTTTTTATGCAGGTGAAGCATCTCAGAATATAATTTCCTAATTGATTTTATGAAAATTGTTCAATTATGATATTAGTGGTGTTTGAACTTTCTATAAATTTGATTTTAACAGTTTGAAAAGTTATTGAATAATTTATATGAAGAATACTTTGAACTACTATAGTATAGAACTAACTAATCAGAAGTATATTTTATTAACATAAATTGCAAATAAAGTCTCATATACTTGCCCTTTGTGTGTCTAAGAAGACAAGGTGGATTTTAAGTTTTGTACTTTGATAAATAAGTGGGTTATTTATATTTAACCATATCTTTTAAATTTTTAAAATAATTGACAAGATTTAATAAACTTATTGTTTCTAAAATAATTATGCAGAACATATTGAACTGATTTGAAAAAGTAAGATTTATAAAGATCCTATGTTTGAAATAATGGTTAATTATAATTAAAAACAATATTATGATAAAGAGTTGTAAAAATGCATAAATTTACAAGATTAATGATTAAATTAATTCATGCACCAAAAGCTAGCAAGAATTCACAATATAAAGATAGAAAATTACGCTTTTATTAAGTGTTTTTAAAGAAATTTTAAATCATGTTGTAATATTTGAATCTTTTTTCTTTGGGTTAATTTAGCTTTGACAATAAATTCAATTAATTTTAATATAAAATAGTAATTTTTTCTATTATTCTTTAAAGAGTTGAATCACTTTCAGTTTGTTTCTCATGTACCAGTATTTATGCTTTATAGAGGAACGTAGTGTGATTAGCATTGAGATGTTATGTTCGAGTTGCTTATTCCAATTAAATTTTTGTACAGTTTTAACACACATAGTTTTTAATTATTACTTTATTGTAAAATTACAATCTCCAATTCCAGGCTACATAAGCTGAATAGTAAAATTTTCTTCAAAATCCAAAAGATATAGATTTATTATTTATCATTATTAAATGGCTTATATGAATTTCTAATACACACTTCAAAATCACTTTGCTGATATTACTAGAGTTCTTTAAATTGTTTTACAGAAATTAGCTTTTGATTTTCCTAGATTTCTATCTACTATTAATAAAATTTACTTTTACATAGGAATAGAGAAACAATTTTTTTTATTATGGTTAAATAGTTATAGATAGATAAATTTATAATTGTAATGCACAAAATATATTTTCCTTTTTTTAAGATTTATAATAATTCTTTTGTATATTTTAGCTGGAACAAAAATTCTTATCTTATGTGATCTCTTTTCAAAGAAAAAGAATGAATTAGGTCATGCTGAGCGACATGAACTTATAGAATATTTGAAAACTAGGTATAGAATTGTTTAAATATTTGTCATTTATAAAATAGCTTTATAAATCGGCTTAATTTATAAAATATTGAATAATATTTATAATATAAATTTTGTCGATATATATTTTGCTTGAAAGTTTACTAAGTTTTGAAAGTTATTTATTTATATAAATATTTCTTCTGTATTTAGTAATAATAAAACATATATGGTTTGTTTTATTTAATTTTAAGTCTTTCCAAATTCAATCATTAAAATTTATATTGGTATTATGAGGAATGTGTGAGCTGTGAATATTAAATACATGTAAACAAATGGAAACCAATCTAGGTCAGTTACTGGTACCATCTTAAAAATATAATAAAAGTTTACTTTAATTACTTAATAAATTTCTTTTATTCAAATATCAAATTCCAACCAATATTTTTGTTGACCTTAAAATATAGTTCAAGTTTGAATTGCAAAGATTATGGTTAAAAATTTCTCTCCATTTTATTTAAGAATTTGATAAAAACAATTGAAATATTATCATTTAATCAGTGTGTATGTGAAAAAATGAGAATTAATTTTGGAAGATACAGTATAATCTATGCTTATTTCTTCACAAAAAATAATTCAAAATGAGTCTTGTATGTCATAGGGAAAATAACTGTCAAAAATTATAGGTTTTATGAGTTACCATTTTTCATAACAAATGTATCATAAATATTTGTTTTCATATATTTAAAATATTATTAATACAATTTTTTACCCAAGAGATTACATATACCTTGGGTGAAGAAACTTTAGGGTTCTATCCACTTCAAAGCATTTTAATAGTTTGCAAATGCCTCACTAGCTATGTCCCATGTCTGCTTCAACTTGGTCATTAAAATCATCTTCCATGACACTTTTAATTAGTTTGCCATTATTTGCAATTTGAAGTTCAGGCTCTGACTCATGATTCATTCTCCTATACCTTCAGCACTAATTTCTAAATGACCAAGAATTTTTAAAAGAATATTTTTGAATTCCTCAAGTAACATTTCATTCTTACTTTATCTCTACTCTTACTTTTCTTGAACTTTTTCCATTTTCTCAGTTTTCTTCTCATCTTCATTCTTTTTGAAATTCTGAAAGGGATTTGGATAGATGGAGTTCAAATAATTGGAGTTCAATTGTATTTATATCTTTTTTTAAGAAAAAACATTTATTACTTATATAAAAAACAGTATTGTAAGCTTGTGTTAACGTTTGCTCATTTTCATGTGAGTTCCTTCGAATTTAATATTCTTATATTTTTCTTTTTAACAATCCTTATTTCATAGTTTTATTGTTTTTATTTTACACATCAAAACATTTGCATCTGTTTTAAAAATTATTTATTTCATGATTATGTAGGCTTGTCAACATGTTTTTGATCATCAATGAAATTAAAGCGAAAGGATTATAGGACAGCTGTTCCCTGTAATATTTGAATTAAAATACTCAAAAAAGCAAAACATCCTTTCTGGTTTTAAACATTATCTCACATGAATAGCTTTATTTCAAATGTTTACAGCTTAGTTAAAATCTTCAATGAAATTGAAATAATTAAAAATTGTTATATTTCTAATGTATTTTAATTTTGTTAAATGTTATACAAAAAATTTTATTTTGTGTCATAGATTTACAAGTTATTGCTAGCACAAAATATCATTAAAGTTTTATCCATTCAATTAAGTAAAACAAATCTTCTACATTTAAAGCTTGAAAATTGAAATATATTTTATGACTTAACGGTTATTATATTTTTTTAAGTATATTAGAAATAATGAACTTGATAATAAAAAATGTCTTTGCATTTTTTATAAAGTTAAATATTATGCAATTGTAAAATATAATTTTATGTTCTAGGTTACCAGATTTTATGAAACAATTGTATAAACTTTTGGAAGTGATAAAAATATCTTTAGGGAACTTGACTCCAGCAGAACAAATGGACATAGCAGCTTATTTTGTTTCAGATGTATTTATTAATAATTTCATTTTATAATTTTTTTATAATATTTGATTCTAATTTTTTCTATTCATGTTGCACAAATAATAATCTATGATTAATTATATAATATTCTATATATTTTGCCTGCATGAGTAATGAAATTTTTAAACCCTTGACAATTCAAAATTTCATATCTTTATGTGCGATGTAATATGCCTGTTAACTGAGATTGAATTATAGTATTATTTGTTTTAATTAATTTTTTGAATTTAATAGCAATGAAATTTAACTAATATCATAGCTAAAAATTTCCTAAATAAATATAATTATTTTTTATTTTCAACTTAAATATTTTGATAATACTTGTGTTTATATCAATATTTTGACCTCATATTAGATAGCTTAATGGCCAGAGCTATTGTAAGGTGTTTTAATGTCCATCACTTAAATTGGCTTCTTGAAAGACTTTTTTTTGATAGTAGAACATATTCACATATTGCAAGGAAAGAAACCTGATAAACTTTCAAGCATCTATCTCGAGAGTACAGTCCTACTATTAAGTCACAATGAACCCTATATCAATTTAGCTTAAAATAATTCGTTATTTTAAAATATACTTGCCTCATTTGCAAATATATAATTTAAAATAATGAAAAAATTCTGTAAAACGCACAAAAACTTTTTTTGTTTCAAACAGTTTTTTTTTTTTTTTTTACGAAATTTATGCCAACATTTTTATTAAGATTATTCTAGTTTCCTGCAAATTTTGAATCAGAAAGTTTATTTTATGAAATTTTGTAATTTGAATAAATATATATAAGGTCAACATAAAACAAACAAAAAATGTGATTCACAAAAAGTATCATCATGCCTTTAATAATTTAGTTTTTAACTAAATGTATACATTTAAACTTTGAGTGTCCCAATTATAGTTTTTGTCAGGTCAATATCAAGTTTTTATTTGCATGATCTTGATTATTATAGACTATTAAAATTAAAAAATAAATAAATAAACAAACAAAAAGAAAAAATAATTTGCTCACATTAAAATATTCTCACAATTTTACAACCAATTTGATAGAGAAGTGTATTCAAACTTCTTAAATTCAAAACATAAAACTAAATGAAGTTAAAAAAAAGGAAAAATGACAGTAAAAGTATTTGAGGGGAAAAACACTCAAAGAAAAAAGGTTCTTATCACTTCAATTATTCCAAGTATTTAATTAGTTATGAAATTTTGTTTATGCTTTTCAGTTCCTAATTAACTATATAAAATTTTATCCAAAGTGTAAATTTGAATTTGCCTGTTTATATATATAGTTTATTTAAAAAAAGAGAACCAGATATTGAATAAGAGGCGCAGATGCCAAATAATCCAGCATGCTAAATTCTGAATCTGGTGATTTTTTGGCTGATTTCCTTGTTTTATATCATAGAGGTGCAAACCTATAAGAATTATGTAGAAAATTCTATTTGGCAATCCTAGTAGGTTGTTGCAAAGCATCACAATATGTCATATTGGCAACATTTCTTTGTTACCAAAAAAGTTCAGCATTTGTTATTCTGGATTTTATGGCAGGTGTGCCAAAAAAGATAATAAATTTTGAACAAATGGCTTAAGTTTTTTTAATGTTGCAAAAGCCTCCTAATTAGTAAAGCTGCTTATTCATTTTACTGTAGAATAAAATTTTCTCAATTCTGGTTTATGTCTCTGCATTGTGCCTCGTCTATGAACATTTTATTTTATTATTTTTGATTTTTTATTTATTATGTATTTCTTACATACTTATTTGACAGTTATCATATACATATTAGAAAATTTTGATTTCATCTCCTTCATATGAAAGATAAGTCTTACTCGTCAATGGTATTTCATTCTTTGACCAACTATATTCATTACAGGACTAAACTTACTGTTGAATAAGATAATTTTTAAAATTCCTAATGTTATGAATTTGACAACAGTTTTATTGCTTGTGTTGAAATCTTAGATTACTATAACACATTATTTAACTTTCAATTTCTTGATATAGGTTACAGGTAAATTGTTAATTGTTAAACTATCATTCTTGTAAACATATTGTATGGATATTGGTGAAAACAAATTTATGCTATAGAAAGAATAGGCTATGAAATAAACACACTGTGTTTAGTATGGACTATAAAAGTCTAAAGAAGAAAGAGGAAGCTACAAAATATTTGTATATGCTTATAAAATAGTGATAATGAAATGAATAATAGTGAAATATCATAAAGACGAAAACATACTTGGCTGTTAAAAAGTGACCACCTACAAGAAGAGATGTAAAACACCCTTAAATCATAAATAGTTCCAAAATCCTTTCTGTTTAGATCAGCATTTTGAAAAATACTACATGCTTGAAGATTATTAGGCATATATTTAATAATTACTTTCATTTTTCTTTTGATTTTGGCAATTTTCATCTCTCAATGAATAACAGTTCCATCCAAATAAATAATGTAATTTTAATTAATGATGTTTAAAAATTATAAAATTATATATTTTAAAAATGAACAATTTTAATATTTCATTATTAAATCAAACAAAGTTAAGTAACAGAAAAATTGATTTACCAATTGATTTTTTTTTTGTACAATATTGTAACTTTTTTTGTATCACTTTTCATTTTAGATTGAACATTGCTTAGATGTTGTATTTGATTTTATTACTGACATAAAGATTGCACTGGAGAAGATTATAAATGCCTCTACAATAAAAAGAGAAAAGAGCTGCCATTTAATTGGAGATACAATGAAAGGAAATGCTGGACAAGCTTTAGGACGTTCTCTGAATAATGTAATTTTCTTACATGATTATATTATGTTAATAACTTTTAAACTAGTCTTAGAAAAAAACAAGTTTCAGCTGTATGTAATGGTTTTGACTTTGAACTTTTGGCATATTTTAATTATTTGCAGATTACTTTTTGTTAATTAATTGTACACAAATTTTTTTAAATTGTTCTCTAATTATAATAGAATGTTATCATTTTATTCATTTCATTTCATAATATATGGAGTGTAAAGATAAATCGTTTTTAAAATTGTGATTTATCTAAAAAATGTTCCTTGTAGAAATGACAAATGCAGTAATTTAGTGTTATTGTTACAAAAATTACAAACTTTATAATCAAAGTGGTCTAAGATGGATTTGATATGCGTAATTATATTGGTATTTATATTAGTAATTGTAGTCTTTCTTTTCGATTTAAAATCTGTTTTTATTTGAATATAAGAAAACTGATTAGCTAAGTATATTATACAATTCATGTCTTACTAGTTAAATGAATAAAATTTTCTTTTAAATTGATTTGCAATGCTTAAATGTTATTATTTTTAGGCCCTACATATGAGAGAGTTAATGAAGCTGAGAAGTTTTCATGAACGAGTTTTAGGAAGTTTTATGAATCTTATGCTTAAAAAGTAAATAATTATTTCTCTTCCTTTCAGAATAATATAATTAAAAAATCAATAATAGCAATATTTTTCTAATTTAGTAATTTTTTAAAGAGTGATAATTTTAATTTTTATAAAATTTTTACAAAATAACATTTTAATATTAATGAATTATTACCTTTTTTAAAATATATAATAATAACAAAATTTTAATATTTCATCTTATAATTTTATTATATTTTTTTAGAGAAATGTTTAGTGGTATGAATTCAATTAACAAAAATCGTTCTGTAGCGAAAAATTTGGAAAAATTTGTTGAAGAGGTATGATTTTACTTAAAATGTGTTTTTGATTATTGAATTTTATTTATATTGAAAACTATAAATTTAAATTATATTAAAAGCTATAGTATTTTTTATAAATGTATTTGTGTTAAGATACCGATGTTTATGCTGAGAACTGAAGAACTTACTGCTGCCTTAGATGAAAGATTAACATTTAAAGAATGGAAACACTGGTTTAAAATAGGAACTTCTAAAGTGGTAAGCTTCAAAAATTTTCGTTTTTACTATTATCGAAACAAAATGTAAAATTCATGAAAAAATTCTAATTTTTTAGGAAAAATACTTATAAGTTTAATTATAAGTATTTTTAATTTTGATTATTAATTTACGTTATATTTATTATTTTTTTCAACATGTTTGTCATTTTTCTGATATAGTAATAGGTTTTTGTATTTTGAAATCTTAGCACTGCTGTGCTTGAACAGATTTTCATGTTAATGGAGCAGACAAAAGATTAATTGATATGTTAGAATGTGGATGTTTTTATTATATATATTTTATTTACAAAAGTGTTCATCATGATTCTTTGTTTGATTGTGCCCTTCAGAGGAGAAAGTAGACTTTTACTTTTGAAACTTATTGATTTTTTAACATGTTTTACACATTTTTAAGATAAGACCTTTATATTTCAAATTATATGGCTAAAGTGTGTTGCATTCTGAATTTGATTATGCATATCTTGCAATGCATAGTCAATTTTTTATACATTGACACTTTTTTGTGACCATAGCATGCAGCATTCAAAAATGGAATTTTTAATTATAGTATGATGAATTTTTGATTTCTAGGCATGGATATTAAGCAGACTTACTTGCCATAGAGATACACTAGACTCTATAATTTCCAGAATAGATAATTTGGTTAACAGAGATCAGTTTACTCAAGGTTTAGTGCAACTCAATCTATTGGATGCTGCTCCATCAAGCACTTCAACATCATCAGAAAATCATAATCAACCACAAGTTAACACTTCAGAAGTATGTTTTCTTTCTTACATTATTTATGATATTAATGTTATATATAGTGTTTTTAATAATACATTTTTGGTATCCTTTCTTAATAAGCTATGAATTATGAGTTTTGAAACCATTCTATGTGATTATACATGTCTGCACAATAAAGATTTCAGTATAAAAAAATCGTATTATATTTTGGATATTTTACTAAATCTGTACATAATATATTTTTGATATGAATCTGAACACCATGTATTTTTTAAAATTGTATTGGTTTATACTTAAAGTATATCGACGAAAATATCAAAAACTTAAATATTTAGAGTTTTTTTAAAACTAAAAGTTTTTATTATATATTAAGTTTAATGCGTTATTGAAAATTGTGAATATAATATAAAACATAGAATTATTCATTATTATAAACATGAACTTATCAAAATACTTAATGCTTATAATTATATATAAATTTATATAGATACATGCATAGAACTGCAAATGATCTAAATCGTGTAGTATCTGATGATGTACCTAATAATGTTATATTTATTTGTTTTATTAATCTAAAATATTTTGAACATTTTTATATTGTTGTAATTCAATAATGGAGTATTCATTTACATTTTATTTACCTCTTATGATATAGTGTGTAAGTATATTTCTGCATTATTTCTTTGTGACTAATTTATTGCTTATTTTTAAATTAATAATATGAATAAATACAGATTCAGTTATTTAATTCACAATTTATTGCCAAAAACGCAAATATTAATAGTTTTAATAAGATTAAAGATTTTATAATATGTGCGGAATTTACATGATTAGTTAATAACAATTCATTAATTCACTTATATTTTAAATTATATTCATTTATATTGTAAAATATATTTTTTGTAAAATAAATTGAATAGAATTTTGACTAAAAATTCAATTAAAAAAAATTAATTGCAATTAATTGCTTGTATAGAATTTTTGTTAATTTATGCAAATAACAAATTAGTTTGGTCTTTTATTTTTTTGTTAAAATTAGAAAATTTCAGCAGCCTTATCTTATTCAATGAAATGAAATAACTGATTGTCACCAACAAGTGAATTCTTTAATTGGATTATTTCTTAAATACTTTTTTTCCATCCAAAAATTTCTTGCTAATCTTAGAATAGGTATGGCTATTATTTATTAATGTTTTATAACCTATAGATTTATTAAAATTATGTGTGAATTGTCTACTTAAATAATTGATATCAAAAATAGGAAAAAGTTACTGTACTAGAAAATTTATCCTTAATTTTCTTTCTTTTTCCTTTATTTATTATTATTATTATTTTTTTTTGCAAGGTGTAAACTGTTTTGAGACAGCACTAAATAAGGAGTATTTGCTTCAAATAATATATATATGACATTTAACAAGTTTGTGCTGTTTTGTAAATTAATAGATTTCTTTTAAATATTAAAATTTTAAAATAATTATATCATTTCTACAACTACTAAATAAGAGAGAAAAATCTTCGAATGATTTTGAAAATTACTTGACTAAGTACTAAAACCAATTTCCTTAAACATAACTTTTCCTCTAAACTGAAGATAGAGAGTTACCTGATATATTTTATCAATGTTTTAAATCAATTTATCACTTGCTTATTATAGTAGTAATATGCTACACTACAGTAAACCAATGTCACCTTGATGAGTTATTTTGTGCTACCCTTCCTCAAGTCTTAATTTTTTTAAGTACAAGGTATTAGGAATAATCTATATTATTAAGTATTAGTGACCAAGCAACTAGGTTTCATCTTGTATTTAAACAAGTAATGTAAAATTCCTTTGATATTTAAGTGTGAATTGCATATAAATAATTCAATATTTTATCTGCTATTGTGTTTGTTATTTTAACTTTGGAAAAATAAACATTAACTATGATATTTATATTCTATCTCATATTTAATCTACTGATCTGTATTTTTGTTAAATATTTTTTCCTGATATTCTTTGTTTTTATTTTAGTGTGTGAAGTCTTTCCATGATTCTCCTACTGCTTATGAGAGTAAATTAGCGAAGAATGCTGCATCTATTTTACGAAAGAGCCTTAATACAGACATGTGTTTCGAAATAATATCTCACCTAGGTATGCAATCTTCTATTTGCTCATGTACTCATATTTTTAAAAATAGAAAATGTATCAGTATATGCATACATTTTGTATGCATTTAACGTTTGCTTAGCCATGCCAATTCATATGTATATGTGTGCACACAAACAAATGAATAAATTCCATATATAATATAAAAGTGAATTATCTCAAACAACTATTAAGCATTAGTTTGATTGTTCATTCATTTTCAGTACCTTTGGTTTTAACCTATTTTATAAATTTCACCTCAATGTCGATATTTTTACTTGAATTTGTATTTTTATGTATAAGCTATCAACAAAAGGGAATATACTTCTGCATTTACTCAGAAGTTTAGTATATTATTATCAACTTAACTTTGATTAGAAATTATATACATAAAAAACATTTGCAAGTAACATATGTCCTCTTCTGATTTGTTAAATTATGGTTCAGTGATTAATTCTGGGTTGTAGATGTTCTAACAGCTGAGAACTCTTCACATATTTTTGTGAGAGGAATTATAGATAGTGGGCTATGTTTTCAAATCATAAAAGATGAAAACTGGTGAATGTCAAAAACAATACCTCGATATACATATATGCAAGAATACATACATGTCGATTGTGGTTTTTGCATTTATGTTTTCACTAGTAGTGCATCATTTTAAGAGTGTGGTTCTACCATTAGGACCTGATAAACCTTAAAAAAATTAATAATCAACTTTATCTCTAAGATGTGTTAGTGACTATTCAGATTTTGTTGTGGTTATTAGTAGTTTTTTTAGATGATACAGACTTCTGTCTTTTGTACATTGAAGTATTTTGTATTGTTGAATTGGCTACTGAATGATCGGTGATCTTGTTTTCAATTCAAAAGTTCACTTGAATTTCCATCTAATGTGCAAATATTTTGCATTAAAGATAGGTTAACAACCTGAGTTAAATTTCTAGCGCATTGTGTTTTGGTAATATTTTTTATTGATAATAAGCCATGTTCACTGATCACATGAGGGAGGAAATCTGGAAATATTGATCTCTTACTTTGAGAAATGAGCAGATAGAAAGTGATATCTTATTCACCATTTCCTGTCATTCAATAATAGTTGCTATTGTCCTAAGATCTTCTAATCTTAAACATAGTTTTACTACATGACCATAGTGAAGTGAAGTTATTGTGATAATTTGGAATCAATAGCTAAATAATAACACTATATTTCATTTGAATTTTATAAGTATTGGTGATATGATATAACTTTTTTTAGTATAAATAAATGATCATTCAAATTAAGTTTTATAATTCTGCTTTCTATATTTTTACTCAGCATTATGTTTATAATTTTCTATTTTTAATGAAAATACTTAAAAGGAGCAAATGTTTTTTTATAGAAAATTTTTTAGTGTTATTTCTTTAAATAAAATTTTTTTGACATTTTAATCATTCAAATTATTTTCTCTACCTCACTTTTTGAATAAAATATTTTTATAGATATTTATCATTTGTTTTAATTTTTTATCTAATACATAGATAATCTTCTATTAAACATATAACCAATTTAGTTATATATTTTTGAAAAAGTACTTCATTTCTAGCTATTGGTTTAATTATATTTTTTTTAAAGATGTGTTTCTTAGAAGTTAATTTGAAATTGAATTTGGAAAAAGTTACATATTTTACTGTCTTTCTATATTTCTTTTGATTCTAATTACAGATTTTAATTTCAATTTATTTAACATTATATATTTACTTACAGATTTTTAATTTTATTGTGAATGGCAAGTTCAATGTTACATTTAGTTGCTTTTCAGTGAAGTGTAAATTTGCTTGAATTATTAATTTATTGCATAATTTATTTTAGTATTTCAAAAGTAAAACATTTTAACTATGAATTTTAATTTTCAAGTAGTTGATATAGAAATTCTACTAGTGAAAAATCACTTTAATAGTATTAACATTAAAGAATTATTCTACAAAAAATTTCTCACAAGTTTTAAAAACAAAATTTAAAAACTCTTCCACTTCAAAAAAATCAAAATTAAAAGGATTATATGTATGCATGTAACTTTAAATATTTATATATATAATATTCTAACAGACAAACCTGTTAATAAAAATTCTTATGTTTCTTAGATTCAACTGATTCTTCAAAACAAAGTTCCCTGTCAGAAAACAAACATCCAATCATTAAAGCTCATTGTGTCATTATAGCTTCACGATGTGATTGGTTTCGTAAAGCTCTTTTAAGTGGTATGAAAGAATCTATAGATAAGTAAGTAATCCCCGTTATATATAATGTATTCATGATTAATGTTAAATTGTTAATCTTCTTAATTTAAGAAATATACATTTTAACTACAAAAAGTACTGTTTGCTGTTGTTAGAGATTATAAATTAAATATTTATGATATATTTAATATTTATATTATTATCATTACTATTTATTTTAAGTAATTGCATATTTATTCTCTGAGTCATATTACATTGTGCTTTACAAGTGTAATATATTTTACACTCAGAAGATGCTGTTTAGTTTATAGAATGACTTTAATTAAAAAAAATCATACACCATATTATTTAGTTCAGTATATTTATTTTCCTGAATCTCTTTCATATGCACATGTATTATTAAAAATTTTTAGGAAAATTATTATTCATGACACAACACCAGAGCTGTTTTTCATTTTCCTGGACTATTTATACAGTGGCCAAATAGACACTGGGCAGTTAACAACTGAACAGTTAGCAGATCTAATGCAATTATCTGATCGCTATGAAGTGAGTGTAATACTGATTGAAAATTATAATTTCAAATTTCAGTTTTATACAATAATAGTATGTTTCCATCAGGTTGATTGCTTGAAGCAGACTTCTGAAGAAGCTCTCAAACGGTTAATTGATGAAGATTCTGCTTTATTTCTTCTTGGTATTGCTGATCAGTTTAATGCCAGGTCTTTGAGAGTAAGGGTTTATTTTTCTCTTTTAAATAATGAAAAAAATTTATTACCTAATAAATATTTACCTGTTTTTTTTAATCAAATGAGCATTAATGGTAATAATAAGTATGCATTTAATTTTTCTCATATACTATATTTAGGGTATGCATTTATGCTTGAAAATTATGTAAATTAATTGCAATTCACTATTTCAGCTAATTAAATAATTTCATGCATACATTTTTACAAGCTTATATTTAATTTTCTTCTGTTTTTATTTGCTATTTGTAATATGCAATCCACATTAATCTATACATGCATAATATGTGATTTATAAATATAATATATTTATAATATGTAATTATGCTTGCAAATTATATAAGTAAGGTAATAACAATTCAGTATTTCACTTAATCACATGATCTATTGTGGTTATTTACTATAAGTATGTATTATTTTAATTATTTATTAAGCAGAAATACAATATTTTGAGGACTTGAATATATAAAAACTTGTGGTAACTTAATTATTAAAAGATTATAAAAAATCCTATTAAATGTTTTATCAAAAAATTTAATATTTAGTCTATTTTTTTTCTACCATATTGTTCATTAATCAATTTTTCTTGTCTTATTTTTTTGCGCTTGATATTTTGATTTTTTTTAAAATTCGATATGTTTTTGCTAACTTTTTACTGAATTGTAACTTGCTTGTGCTAAGTCATGATATCACTATTTATCAATATTGTATATAGCTATTGATTATTAAAAAAAGATAAATTTAAATGTTGAAAAAAATGTTTAGTTATCAATCTATGTTGTATTTCAATAATTTTTTATTTATTATTCATTTAATTTATATAATTATTTTACATGTAACTACTATATTTATATTAATTATTAATATAAGCAAAGAATATTTACACATAAAGTAATCATTGAGTTTTAAAATAAGAACATTAGTTTTTTTTTTTTTTTTTTTTTTTAAATAAGATAGTTTCAATGTATTGTCATGAAAATTGAACTTGTGATGTAATTTTTCATTTACATTTTTAGCACCAGACTTATTTTTAGGATATTAAATCTTAGTCTGCTTTGCAAAAATATTAATTTCGCATATAACTCAAATAAAGTATAACATTAAATTTTTTGATAAAACATTTAATAGGATTTTTTTTAATAATTTTTAATGTTATTTTTCTCCATTATTTGTAACAAGTATGAATATATTTTACATTATTGGTTACCAGTTTGAAAATTCTTTTGTTTTTTCCAAAGCATACTTACATTAAATATAGAAAGTTAAAATTGAAATTCAGAATTTTCAGTATCTGTAAATCTGTCATTTATTGTTTAAAAAAAAGTATTAAGCACATAGAAAATATACTTTTTGGTACTTCAGAATTCAATTCTATTTCAATTACAATCTAAATTTGATATAATATAATTTCGAACTGATTAAGTTGTTTATTTTCTAAGCATTTGGTTACATAAGCACAGTAACTTCGATAGAATTGAAATTCCATGATTACAGTTTCTTGTCATTTGAGCATAATATTTTCTGTAATTTAAAATTTTATTTTTAAAATTGTTAAACTTGTTAATGAGTTAATATAAATCTCTTTCACTAAGATAAAAAGATCAGTAGTAATTTCAGTATTTGATGGCTGCATATGTAAGCACTAAATATCATAATCTTGTCCTTATTGTCTTTGCATCTACTTTTCAGTACCACTTTTTCATACATCACTTTTTCAGTCATATTTCATTAACTAGACTTATTTTCCTGCACATGTTTTCTCAGTTTATGAATATTATTGTATTTTCCAGATTTGACTGATTATATTAATAAATGTATACACCATCTGCTAACTTGTCTGGTAGCTATACAATCCCTAGGAACTTTAGGTCATAGTCAAATTTGTCCTTGTGTCTAAAAGTACCATAAAGGAACAAATGGAAAATCTTCAAGTAAAAAGTATTTCAATATTGATTTAGAACAAATCGATATTGAAACACTTTTTGCTTTGATATTATCCTTAAGATCTCCATAACTGTCCATCAACAATTTATCATTAATTTGAAGTTGACTTTTTTCATTAACTTGACTTTGAGAATAATGAGATGATCATGTATTATGTATCCTCTGGCGGGGAAAGTTCGACTCAGCATTTCATACTTTCAGTGGATCGATAAACTGAGTACCAAGCATGCTTGGGAACTTAAAACTAATTGTTTTGTGCTTGACTACTAAAGGTTTCACATTAGGCTGACCATCTAATCGGGACATATGCTTTGCAGCCCAGTGCCACTTGGTCAGGAAAACAGAGATGTATATAGGCCTTGGCCCACATGGGCTGTTGTGCCACAGAGTTTGGTTCACGTATTATGTACACATCTTATATGAGAATGTTGATGACAATACAGAATTTCAGCCCTATTTGGATAAGGTTAAAAAAGTAATGAAAATTGAACTACAGATCTAAACACCAAAGGATGTAAAGAGACCATGGATCAAACTTTTTTAATGCATATGATCATTATTTTCAATCTGCAGCTTTTGATCACTAGATAAACTTCTATTTAGTTCCTCTGCACTTTCCACAAAAATCCTTGCAGTATTTTTATGATTAATTCCATAAAATGAAAATATTTGGCAAGGACAAAATGTAACTTCATTAATTTCATTTGATTATTGTTTACAGGTTGATTATATTATTTTGCATTTAATATTATTTTTAGCATAATCATTATATAATTATGTAATAATTTATTGACCTTTAAAAGTCAAACAAAGTTGATCTATTTGAAGAAAGTGTTTTTTTGTTTTTCTTATTAAAAAAACTAAGTTTATGAAAGGTTTATTTCTCCTTTACAGCACATTGTTAAATTGTGATTTTAGTAAATGATATATTTGTACAGACCTCAATCATGCATCTGCTATTTATGATAGATTTCTATTAAAAAATGACCTTGTGATGTTACAGTTGGTGTCCTCTATTTCAGTGCAGTATTCGTTACACACAGTTTTAAAATTCCCCTAATAAATTATCAGTTTCATGTATGCAATTTTTTTGAAAAATATATTGTATTTTCAATAAAATGTGAAGATCAGTTAATCGCATGTTTCACTTCTATTACTTTGATATTTATCCTATTGTTATTTTACAAGTTAAAAAATTATTTGAACTGAGTTTCCTTCCTTTATTTTTAGATTATTAAGACTGGGATTACAGTAGGGGGAAAATGTTTTTTTTTGTGCCTCAATTCATATTACTTATGATACCTGTTATAAATTTTATATGGTAACGCTGATTATGCCATTTTATTTGAATATCTTTTTTTTTCCTGTCACCATTTCAAATTTCATAAAACTTTTATGAGATTCTGATTACATTTTAATTTATTATTAAGACTTTTTATATTTTTATCTAGACGGCTGCTTTAGAGTTTATTGCTTTAAATAAAGACATTGCCAAAAGTGAAGTATTCTTTGAACTTCCTGAAGACTTACAATCTGAAGTTGAGGAGATGATAGCTTGGGTTGATTTGAGGTAATACAATAAAAATAATTTATTTATGTGTGTGTAATATTTTGTCATTTCTGTTGAAATAATTGCTCTTTTCAATAATAGTAGCTTAAATAAAATTAATTTTTATGACAACTTTGATCATTAAATGTATGTATTATTGTATGTAGAAAACTATGTTTTTTCTAGTTTACTTTTAATGAAATCGCTTTTAATAAAATTTAATTTTAAAAAATGCAATATCATAGCATTTTCTAAAATAGAAAAAAATTTAAATTATTACAGCTTAGAAATTAATTTTTACAAAATGATAATTTTGTTATAATTATATATATTATACACACATATATATGATACATATATATATATATATATATATATGTGTGTGTGTGTGTATTAGTATTGGTGTTCCACATACATTGATAATAATTTCTATGAAAAGTTTGATAAAATTAAAAATATAGAAAAATCATGCATATGAAGTAATTAATTTCTTCTATGAGTATTCTTGCTTTTTATTGGAATTCACGTGAAAGCTCACAATTTATGTAATGAAATTTATTACTGCTACAATAAAACTTGAAAACTTTCAGTGATGTAAAAATAAAAGATATTTTCTCAGTTTTATTAAGTTTCGCATAGATCTTGCATTTATCCGAAGTTATTTAAAACTTTTTGATGTTAGCTGTATTCATCTTTTTTTTAATATCTATTAATTTCTCACTTTATTCAAAAGTTATATTTATAGTGGTTTTTATGTGATAAAGCACTAAAATAGACATTTTTTAATCTTAATATCAAGAATCCTATTTTTATTGTTTAATTTTATTTTCCTGTGCAACACAATTTATTTTTACATACTTTTCATAATAAAAATGCATTTTATTCATATTTATCTATTTTAAAACAACTTTTATTGTGTTCAAATTTTATTAAATCTTTTCATTCTTTATCCAGATCAATTTTACAAAAGTGTTTGCTATTAGTTCATATCGATAAAGGAAAAATAAAACATTTTTTCAACAAGACATATTTTGTTTATTTTAATTTGATTCATAAGGTAACTTAATGCATTTCAGTGATCATAAAAAATTAAAAAGATAATTTCTGTTTTTACAATTGTGTGTTAATCTGAAATAATTTCCCATCTAATATGGTTGAATTTGATGTAATTTGTTTATATCAAATTTGCAATCTAATAAACCACTGCCATATTTTCCAATCATGATTCATCTGTTCTCATTTTATTTGTTTGTAAAAAGGCAAAAGGTATTTCACATCATTTATCATTGCTATTTCATTATATTATAAATCTTTATCTCATTATAAGATACATATTATAATTTATTATTTTTGAATAAGTCATATTTATAATGATTTTGCTTTGTATTTTTTATAGTTCCACAATAATTTACCTGCAATAAATATTTAGTGTGGGCAGTAAATTGTGAGGAAATTAGCGGGAAAAATATAATTAAAGAATACAGTTTCATGATTTAAACTGATAATAAAATAAAAAAAACAAGAATCTTAATTGTTAATAATTGCTTTTTAGGTGAAATACCATCTCATAGTATAAGATGCATAAAAAAATGTGTGTACTTGAATTAAATTAAATTCATCAAGCTCTTTAAATTATTAGTTTAGTAAAAACTGACATTGATATTGCTTATTATTACAGTGATATAAACAATTATAAAAGTATTAACAGAAATTCTTTTTTATTAATATAAATGTAACAAAAATTTTAGCTATATTTTACGGAATTTAATTTGTGCTGACACTAAGTAACAATAGTTTAAACAGAAAATGAGACTTTTTGTTAAAACTTATGAATTTAATTAAATAAAATTATTATAAAAAATGTGGTGGTGATTATTGGTTTATTATCATATAAAAATATCTCATATGATATATTATCAAGAAATTCAATGACTTCAAAAGAGGGAATAAAGGAAATGCATTTTTCATTTTTACAGTAACTTTTTTTCACAACTGACTGTACTATGAAAATTTAATGTCCTCTAATAAATTTACTTTAAATTTTATGATAATTTTAGCTCTTAATTTTTCTTTTTTAAAAGTACTTTTTTTATCGAATTAACTAAAATTTGTAAAAATTATACATTTAAGAATAATTATTAAAATGTAAAAGTTTGATTAAACATATTAGTATTCTTTAATTACAATTGCCATTTGCAGCTTTAGTTTGTTTTATCTTAAAAAACCTGAATATTAAATAACAATAAAGGATAGGAATTTATTGTTATTTAATATTCAGATTTTAGATGTAAACCATAATTATTTAACTTTATGAAGTTTATTTTAATTTAATGTACTAAAGCTAGATTTTTTTAGAGTAAATATTATATGACTAATTTATATGCAACCTTTTTTTGAAACTTTTGTAAACATACCTGGATAAAAACTCACTAAATGTTCTGAAATTAAAGAAGTCTTAAAATTATATCTGAAAAATATATGTTTAAATTTAAATTATGGTATAGTTTGATTTGCAAAATATAATTTTGTTTCCAATGATAACTCTTATCATTTGATATTTGTAAACTGAAGAGGACATCAAAAATTATATTTATTGTTTTACAATCTTTTAATATATAATAATTTCACTGCAATTCCTATGCAAGTTAATCATGAAATTTTTTCTATTATAATTTCTTGACCTTCCACATGAAAGTCACATAAATTATACATAATAAATACTTATAACATATGTGGTATAATATAAATTATATATTAATTGTGTATATGATAATGCTGTTGAAAAACTTATATCTGGTTCTCTGCTAGCATGTTTGGTAGTTTATTATAATTATACCATTGCATGTTTTTATTCATTTTGCTTTTTAAGTTCTTCAAACTCTTAATAATATTTTTTGGAAAACTTGACTAATATTTTAATGTATATCAAATGAGAATTTATATTTGATTAATTTTTTTCTATTTAAAACAGAAATTCTCAACGTAGTGAAGATTTATCGGGTCCTCAACTATTCACCCATGACAGTCCCAGTTCAATGTCATCCAGTTTACTAGAAGAACTGTTTTCAGCTGCTAATATTTCAGGAAATGAGGTAAAAGAATATTTCTTAATATAATATGTGGCTATGTTGAATGAGTATAAAATATGAGAATTAGAATTTGAATTTGCAACCTTGTAAAAAATTTTATGTGATATTTTTCATTAAAAGTGCTGTAAAATATAGTAATAAATATACTCAAAATTTCTTTGCAATTATTTAGCTAACACAATTATATACACTGCTGGCTCCCAAAAATACATCATCCATGAAGACCATAGATAGCATAGCCAAATTTATTTGGCAGATGATATACAAAGCTCAAATGATTGAAATTAACAGCCTCTTGTGACGTGTAGACGATGACAAAATCAGTAGTTAGTTTATTCACTATTGTTGGTTATATCTTCTACCACAACATCTTAGCATAGAGTCAGAAGCTTTGTTCTTATACTTAAAACATAACAATCCATTCAGCTTCCATATATTGCCAACATTGATCTGATGTAGCAGTGAATTGGGTACTCTGGGCAATTGTTGTGCAATAAGGGAAAACACTGTTTGATAGATAATATGTCAGAAAAAAAGCAACTAAGGCAGCGATTTTGTTTGATAAGTAAAGAATACTTGAACATTGCATGCCATTGTAATGTTGGACACTCTGAAAATATGTGAGGACAATGTGTACTAGAAAGATAAAGGCGAAATCCAATACCAGTCCAAACTATATATTCAGGGTCTATGTGGCTATGCATATAACCCAACAGCTTATCAGTCTCTCAACACTCTTCATTCAACATTTTGAGAGTTTGAATCCCAACTTGGACATGGATATTTGTAGAAATTCAGAATCCCTTTTAAACTGTAGGTCCCAATCTAATTAACCCTTGTGTGCAAAAAATGACTTTTGAGCAACAAACCTCAATCCTTATCAGAATGAAATCCAACCATCATGATGCAGATCATAGAGGGATTCATTAGTAAAGACAATGCTATTCTGTATTCCATTGTCCATATTTTTTGTTTACTTCACCATTGGCAGTGGTGGTTTTGAAATCAGAGTAAACAAAGCAATAAATGCCTTACAGACACTCCACTCAGGGGTTAGTGATGTACAATGGTACTAGTTTACCCTGATTTATGCTTAACAGACTGAATCTGTTTTGCTATGGTATGTGATGTTGCTGAGGGATTTATCACTGCTATGTATATATGTCATCCTGAATAGTACTGTAACTAAGTGGATGTGATCTATTCCTATTGTTTCTTTTTCCTTCTGCATCTACAAATCTGCATCCTAGTTACTTGATTTCAACCTATATGAGCAATGATTTCTCTGAAGGATAATCCTATAGGCTATTATTCTTCTGTTGAACTCAAAAATTTGCTCAAAAAAACTCATTAATTTCTATAAGGCATAGATAAGCAGCTTAAGGGCGAAAACCCAATAAGCAGCTTATAAAATAATTGCCATAATTCAAACCTAATGCAATCTCTTTTTATTTATATAGCATTTGCTACAATCAATGGTGATGTGGGGGTACTCTGAAGTTTGCATTTGTCATTGTTGCTGTTGTTACTTATGACAATTGGACAAGCCAAGCTTGCTAGTTGACAGCAGTGCAAAATGAAATGAGAAGGGTGCATCTTTCGTTTAATCAGAGTACCATGAAGATGAAAGTATGTTTTTGCTCTAAGATTCCTCCAATAGATGGCACCATCAGAGGAACTACTCCCTCACTTTTGACTTTGATCTGGAAGAAGAGAAAATTTTCTCCAGACTATTACACTCATGGTAACTGTTCAACGACCAACCATAAGACTTCAGATTCCACAGATTTAATAAGCACATATATTGCATGTACTTGGCAGGTCTGGTGGCATTGGGGATCGAACCCTGCCCTTTTGGATGGAAAGCCAATGCCTTAACCAATAGACTCCGACCTTTTCATTGTTGCAAATGCATTATGTAAATGTCACATGATTTACATGTTTCCTGAAGGAAGCATGTAAATCACCAATCAAAATACACCACTCTTAAAAGTGGTGTATTTTGGGTAGCCAACAGTATATTTATAAAATATCATTAATGTATAGCTTTTATTGAATGAAGTATTTTAAATTGTGTGTTATGTTAATTAACAATTTTAAAAATATTATCTTTGAATTACAGATTCTAAAATACCAGCCTCTACTTTTAATTTTTTTAGTTCTTTTAATATTTGTGTTATTTGTTTACATTTTCCAGTGGTTGTTATTAATTCATGAGATTCAGTAAATTGCATTTTTGTTTTAGAAAAAATAACTGTTTTAATAAATTTCATAATTTTTTACATTGTATGAGTAAAAATCTTCATATGTAAATAAAATTAATTTATTAATGGATTTACTTATCTTCTAATTGAGAATTTGCTTGCTAATGTAATACATTTAAAATAATAAAATTTTACTAGATGTTCAATATCTTTTGTTTTGCATTTTATTTAATATGGTAAAATTGTAATTAAATATTGCACAATGTAAAGAATCGATTGTTGAAGATATTGATATTCTGTTGGACCAATAGTATTTGTAACTATTGGAATCAATATAAAACCAAGTTGCATATGTGCATTTCATTTAAATTAAAATGCTTAAAAAATTATGAACTTATTTGTAAATTAAAAATATGTACCTAATTGATAATTTTTGCCTATTTAGATCAAACAAGATTTTAGTATCTTCAATAATTGATTCTTTATGCTTCAATATTTAATTCCAATATTTGTGATAAAGAAAAAATATTGAATATCTAGGAAAATTTAAATGTTTTTATATGTATTATCTTAGGCAAAACAAGATTCTCAATCAGAAAATAAGTAAACACGTTAACGATTTCAAATTTTATTTACATTTCACAGCAAAATTTTATTTATACAACATATAAAATCAAGAAATTTAGAAATGCTTTTTCTAAAACAAAAAGGCAATTTACTGAATCTTATAATTTTGAATTAATAACAACCTCTGGGAAATGTTAAAAAATAACACAAATATAAAAAGCACATATTTGTAAATCTTAAATCAAAATGAATATATATTTCTTGATTACTGCAGTGCATTTTAATCCTTCTATTTAATATTAAAAAAATTTAATGTTAAAGGACATTAAATATAACTAATATGATATTGTTATTTAAAGTTTCACTACTTCCTTGATCATTCCATGAAATCTCAGTTTCATATATATTCCAATAAATTACTCTACAATATTTTGTTTGCAGAAGAATTTATCAATACAGTTTGCTTTATCTTATTTTTACTTCATCAAATGAGTAAAAGAAATTATCCTGTTACAGTGATATATTAACCAATAAAAAGTAACTCCATTTAATAATATCACGTTCAATCAAGCTCATTGATGGGCAATACACACTTGCAGTGAGTTGAGAAACACTATTGACTTTTGGTTTAGAAATGCCTGAAGCTCCAAAACACTTTCACACTCGTCATTGGAGTAGAAAAGTAAGTAATTATCAATTTTAAAGCTGCATAAATAAACATAGCAAAACACTTTTGTGTGATGATCTATTGCGATTCTAATCTAAACTCTCCTGGGAAGTTGAGGTTAATGGTGGGTTTTCCTATCCTGTAGGAAATTCTAGAAAAATCTTGAAGTAGCCTCAAAAGTAGCTTCCTGAAATATGTACACGATGTCTTATTGGTTGATTTTGTGCCATATCTGGGAATTTTGTCATTTCTTGTCATACTATAAGGATGCCATTAGGCTCAAAATTTGCAGTTTTATAGAATTTTGGCAAGAAAACAAACTGTACCAGATGGTTGTGCTAGGCGTTTTGTTATGTTTTTAACTTTTTTGTGACAAAAATTTTTTTATGCCTAACAGATGCAGATGCTACTATATATATTTGAACTTTATGAATAGTATTTAAGTGTATTTTTATGTTAACTGATAGTATTCAATTTTAACAGGATTCCAGCTCTCTGGAAGATCTTCCACAGGATTCTGCACAGCTGGAAGCATGCATTGCTCAACTCAGGGACATAATTGGTGAGGCAGCGCCAAGAGAAGAGCTTGTCCGCATGTCTTTAGCTGCCGACTACGATGTGAATAGGGCTTTGAATTATTATTACTCTCGATATACCTAGCCTTCTTGCATTCCTATCATTCTGTGTTCTTGTAAAGCACAGATTCTGTGAAAGGCTTTTTCTGAATTAATAGTCACATATATATCCCTTAATTTAATTTCAATATTTTTTCTGACTGAGTGTAAAAGAACCTTTATATTTTATTGTGCTGGTTTGTAAAACATGAAGAACAATCATTGAAAGATGAATTTCTAAAATATATTTTTTCCTTTTTACCCACAAAATTTTTCACACATTGAATTGCATCAGTTGACTTGGTCGCTGAAATTACACTGATCAATTTAATTGTGAATGTGGTGAAAATTACCGAGCTTATGCAGAAAGTGCAGAATTAAATATAACTGAAATAGTTAAATTATTCAATTCATACAATTGAAATTTGTGAACAAAAGCTTCAAATTAAGAAGAATGTGCCTGCTTTTAGTAAAAATATCATTAGAAATTTGAAAAAAATCAGTTAAAAGTTTAAAATTATTTAGTTTCTCTAATTCTAAGTTTGTAAGCAGATTTTTTTCTACATTGATAATTACATTTTATAAAGGTGTATTTTATAATTGCATTTCATGCCATGTTTGTTTAAAAAATTGAGAATTAGATTTATTGGTTATCACCTTGTGCAAATACTTCCCTAAATACATAAATAAAAATAATACTGAAATTATTAAAAATTTTGCTTAGTTATTTTAACATTTTCTCTTCATTTCCTCTGTTAAATTTATGCTTGATTTAGGATTCCAATTTCAAAATGTCTAATATGTATTCTCTAACTTTTATTTGAAAAATAAGCAATATATATATATATATATATGTATGTATGTATATATGTGTGTGTGTGTGTCAGAATATATGCTTACAAACAACTCGAAAAAAGGAAATTTAACATACATTTTTTTGTTTTCTCTGAGAATTTTGAAGTCATAGCTCATGATGAAA
Organism: Latrodectus hesperus; assembly: GCA_037975125.1. Taxonomy (NCBI): domain Eukaryota; kingdom Metazoa; phylum Arthropoda; class Arachnida; order Araneae; family Theridiidae; genus Latrodectus; species Latrodectus hesperus. The sequence goes on along the minus strand of CM075856.1, from coordinate 97,844,613 downwards.
TATTGATTTACTTTATTTTACTTAACACTCGCAAATCATCTTGCTTGTGAACAATTATGCACATAGATTGGCCTACAGAATATCAAATGACAGCTGTTTTAATGCATGATCTTTGATATAAGGACTATGTGAATAGGCTTTCAATTTGTCAATTTTGAACTCTTAAAGCAGAATTTATGAAATTTTATTGTTATCAGGAATAATCATGTTTAAAAAACAAATTTATTCATCATATTTTTCATTACCTATCATTTCCACTTTTTGCATCTAGTTCCATCAAGGCGATGGAACTAGATGCAAAATAACTTAATAGATTCAATAACTTAATAGATTCAAATAACTTAATAGATTCAAATAACTAAACTATGAAGCTTGAATGCAAAATTTTTTCCCATTGATTTACAGAAATAACGATGACTAAAATGTTTTTTATTTTAATATCATTCAATTTAAAAAAATCAAATTTTAAAATTTTTCTTCCTGTATAAATTTATATATTAAAAAGTAATGTCTCATTTATATAATTCATAAAAATGAAATTTGAATTTCAGAACTGTTTTATAATTTACAAGGTATTTGTTTCCTAATGTTTCAAAAGAATTATACTAAACAGTTTTTGTTGTTGTTGTTGTTAAATTTTGTATTTTACTTTCATATAATTCAGTTTTCATATTGTTTGCTCTTTTTGTGTTTTATGTTGTTAAATAGTAATGCCTCTTATTTATGTATTAGTATTCATTTATTTAACTCATTATCATATTAACATTTATTTAACTCATATAACATTAACTCAAAATATTGAGACATTAACTCTGAGCCTGAGATTTAACCCTCTCAAAATATCAAACATTAATTCTGAGAATATTGTTAAAGTGTATCAAAAACATTAAACTCATAAAAGTGAAATAAGATAAAATACCTCTGATACACAAAAACTAAATTTTTAATGGTTGAAAAAATTACTCTGAAATTTTAGAAGTATTCAATGATTTACAAGATATTCATTTCTTAATGGTATTAAGAAATAAAAATGTTAAAATAAATGCTTTTTTATTATTTTACTTTTATTAAATTCACAATAGTTTTTTCTTTCTATGTATAATTGTGTGTCATTTAAATACACTACTCAACTGTTAGAATTTAACTTATTTTCGCTAAATAATAAACGCTTAGTTTAAAATTTTTCTATAAATATTAATGAAGTTTCCAGAATATGAAACTCATAAAAACGAAGTAAGAGAAAATAATTTTGATTTGAAAATTTGAAACACCCTGATTTTTGAACTGTTTAATATCTAAGAAGATTGTAAAATCCTCACTTAATTTTATTTGTCATGAATCATAATCTTCATAAGTTACTCACTTTTTTAAATTTAATTTAAATAATTCAAATTCTGTCAATCAAATAATTTTACACCTATTGGAGAAAAGTAAAATAAAAGGTGGATTTTATAGTTTCTCATGAAACTTGTGTACTTAGTGCAATAATTATATAATTTTAAAATGAATTATGCTTATCTTAAAATTATTTCTATAAGAAAGAGTACTTGGACATATATATTTTGACTGTTTTAGGAAGATAATTGATGTATATGCACTAAATTGTATCTCAGTGTTCACTCATGTTATAAATACTTAACAAAAAATATATCTTGTTATGAATAAATAACAAGAATAAGAATTTATTCTTGTTATATATTCAATAATTTTTATATTTGTTGTTCCGGTGTAACATTTATGTAAGATAGTGTTGTATATATTGAAATATATTATAAAAGCTCATTAAATTTTTAATGTGTTTGTTAGTTTTGCCATTTTTTATACCTGTATCATATTTGTATTAGATAGTATTATTTGCTTAGTTATTTAAAATTCATCATATTTTGTATATTTGTTAAATATGTATATTTGATTTAAAACTTAATTTATATCTCTTTTAAAATGAGAGAATATTTTTGTTTTGATACTGTTTATTTTTTCGTGATTTTTTATGTAATTTTATTAATGTTTTTTTCCCAGTTCAATCCTTTTTTCGTATTCTTGAAAAGCAAATCACTTTATGCCCTGTATAATGTAAATACTTCTTGCTTGAATTATTTAACTTATTTCACAAATTATAAAGAATCACTGTGATTCTATATCTCATGAATTTTTTGCAGACCACCGCTTATATAATGTGAAAAATATGTACTATCTCTAATATAATGAAAATATGTGCTTGAAAATTTTTTTGCTAATATTAAATGTAATTTCATTACCACACATTTTGAATGTATATTTGAATTCAAAATGAAAGAAATCTATGCATTATGACAACTGCATCATAAGATTGAATTTCATTTCATTGACATGTATTTAGGTATTTTAATTTTCTATATAAATTTATAAAAAATTAAACCCTTTCAACTAAAAGAAAAATATAATCAGAGGAAATAATTAATTTTTTTTGCTGATGAGGATTTATTTTTGTTAAATGTGATAAAGTAGCCCTTGTTTTTCCTTAATGATATAGATTTAAATTGTCCTATTAGAGTTACTTACAAATCCTGAAATAAAATATTGGTGTTAATTTACTAGACGTAATTATATTTATTATTAGTAATGATGAACATAACTAAGGATGTATTATCTCAAAGTTAATAATAAATAATTAACAATATACTCCAAATGCTAAGATATAAAAAATAGAAGCTTTAAATGTGGCACAACCCCATTAATTTTATCACTCTGTATGATCAAAGTAAGTGTCATATCATATGAATGAAACTTAAACAACAGGTTGAAAGGGTTAGAATCTAAAATTATATTATTCATTTTTCAGTGCATCAAAGACTCTCCATTGGATTTTCATTAAAATTGTATATCAGCTGAAAATTCTTATTTGTTCATTGGATTTCATGTATATGTTGTTAAAGATTAAATAAATTCTTCATCAAATTTTCATTTTTGAAAAAAAAATTGTCTTGTTTATTTAAATACACTTGTTCAAGAGCTCGCTTTGTCTTTTAATGCCCATGATCGAAAAGAAAATGTTCTGACGTAGGTTTTAACGTTCTTTCAAATTCTTAAGAAAGAAATGTACTATTTGTTAACTTATATGATGCACAGTATTTAGAAATATTTTAATTACATTGTACATTTCATTTGTAGTGAAAAGAAAAACTTTGTAAGCACCATTATCTTCCAATGTGAATCCAAGTTATCTGAATGGAAAAACAAAACGTAATTTCGTAATTCAGAGGAGATTTTTGCCTGTGTGTGTTGCAGCATTTTAATCGTTGCATCATGGAGAATGTGCATTGTCAAGGATGCTCACTCCATGAGTCTACTGGCTCATCATCACTCAGAGTGATGATAAAGAATTCCTGTAATTCTATTTTGATCACTTGGTGTTTGCAATGATGGTATGTCGGATCTCATTCAGTATATTCCTGATGTGTTAAGTATTGTAATTCTGCCCTATCTTCGCAATCTTTTCAATGTTGCAACATTTCATCAGGATAATGTGTAACTACATATTACCCATACTGCTTTGGTCTTCCATGATTTCATGGCCTTGACCAATAAACTTTCTAGATCTCTCTTCCACTAAAATGTCTCAATGATTTACATAACATCACTCATCAGTAAATACGGTTAATGAATTGTGGCATTATGTTGAAGATGCATATCCAGTTTAATAATGCCATATAATCTAGGTTATGATTCAACATCCTAGTGTACAAGTGCTATCAGTGGTTGTTGCTGTGGCTGCTGAATTGTTAAGATCTATCTCCTCAAATTATTTGATATTTTAAGAACTCGTTTATTTTACTATCAATATAATTTTGTCTGCTTTCCTTCTTGGCGTAGCGGATTTAATGCCAGCATGTTACACCTTAAAATAATTGGATGTTGTGAAGGAATATTATATATCTGTGGGTGTATTGAATTTATCAGCATTAGACAGTTCACTTCGTACTACATAATACCTGATAATTATTTAAAATATTTGGATATTTGTCCAGTACTATTTTCCAAAATGTTACACACACATCTATCTTTCGAGTTTAGATCCCGGCGATTCTAGGAACTGACTACGACATTTCATTCTGAAGAACTTGACATTCTGGGCCTTTGAAACTAAATAAATATTGCGGCATAGACAGTTAAAAAGTAGCAAAAAATATTATCTATTTTCTAGTTTTCTTTTTGAAATTTTCAATCGGATAAGCCCAGGAAAAAAATAAGGGCTCGCTGTGGCTTAGTAGTAACACAGCTTTTCGAAGTATAACATACCTGGTTCGATCCCAGTCTCTTGAGCAAAGGTAATTTTGCAGATTTCTTCCTTTGTGATATTTAAATATGGTCCACTATCTATGAAAAAAGGCAATTTATTCGGTAAATGCTGAAATGCCTTAATTTGGCTGTCGGGAAGCGATTGTTTAAAATCCTCAAGTTGCTTTCAAACGCATCCGAGGTTGCAGATCACACATCTCTCCTTCGAGTTTTTCAGACCTTGATCTCATCTCGCATAGATTGCGGATGCGTCGTTCACGATCTACAAGGTCATCCATTTTGCACAGATTAGGCAGCAGTTCATTCTGCTTTGAGGATATGTTTTGATAAATTTTGCACATCTCCCGTCCTGACTCTGTACGTGATATGATATCAATTACCATTAAACTTGCGACAAATGAATTGTCAATTACCAGTCTAAAATCATGTCTGTTTCTCATCATTTACGTACCATTGTTTCAAATGTTTCTCTTTAAAGACTATGATGCTCGTCCAATGAACATCCCAGCATTTCTCATTCGCTCAAAATCACGTGGCTTTCTGAACTATGTGATGTTCAGATTAAGTCACGTGAACAATATGCTCATCCACCTTGGTATGGCCCATCAATAATTAATTCCTTTGCCCAATATAAAGAGTTAGACACACAACTTGAACTGCTTTTCTACAGACTTTTTTTATTTCATTGCTAATGGCGCGTACACTTCGTACACGCCGGTATTCACAGATAGTTCAAGAACTGGTGGACATCTTGCCTGTAGAGTGGTTGTTGATAACATTTCTCTTAACCTGCATCCATCCTACTCTATTTTCATCTGTGAAAATACAGATTATTCTCGTTCTTCACTATATGAATACTGCTACAAGTCAAAATTTGTGTGAACACTGACAGTGTCTTAAAAAAGTTTTAGAGAACATACATAGAGATACAGACGAGCCCCAGACTTTACCTTTAGGTTAACGGGTTTGGAATGTTTCCCCGTGACCATGTGCCTGGTTATTTTGAACCACAGTCAGATGACGAGGTTACATCTGAGCTGGCATCCTTCTCTCCACATTCAAGCCATACCAGAGGAAGGACTTTGGACATAAAGATTAACGTTCCCGACCCAAGCTCCAGCAAATCAGTGGAGGAGCGTATGTGGTCACCCTCCCAATCACTCCCCACGGCAAATGATGCTTCACTTTGCCGATCTTAACGGGAACAGTCTTTTGAGAACAGTAGTTTTACCTGTTATCCAGTTGTGCCAAAGATACTTGGAGCATTGAATCCTCTTGCTGGCAAAAGATGTAAAATTTTCTGATGACTACCAAATCACTTAGTTCTCGTTGGCAATGAAAAGACTGCTTCAATCCACTTCATTCACGTGTACCACTTCCGGATATGAGATTAAAAAGTTTATATGTTTTCTCTAGCAGGAGTTGTGCAGCAGGCAACAAATACAATACCATTTTATCACATCTTTATCATTTTACCGTTACGAAACACTGAAGTTAAATTTCCACGCCTTCATATCAGACACATGTTTCATACACAGACATTTGTTCCTGAATAAACTAAATTTTAGGTATGACAAATGCGATGAACAAATTATTAGTTTTCTTATTTTAATTTTATGTTCAGTTTTTAACTTTTACCTTTTCTAAGACCGACATCTTTCTAGAAAAGTTTTTGTTATCAAGATTTCAACGCTGATTGAGTTTTTAAATAAAGTAAATTTAAAAAAAAGAATTACTTTCTTAAATTCTCAGTTCTGGCGTATTCTAAGTTCTAAACCCAACCAATGGGCTGTCCACTACGCGTTGTCAAAAGGGTAGAAAAAGCCTTAAAAATAAGCAAAAATAAACCTTAACAATATTAATTACATAATAAGTTTGTAAGTTTTAAAAGATGAATTTTGTCAACTGCCTCCTATATCTGGAAATGACTTATTTGCTGTTGAATAAATTGGTTGTTGGGCCTTCTAAACTAGTATCTGGCAGCTGAATGGTTGGCATTCTGTTCTTGGGTTCAACAGCTCATTGGTTCGATTCCCAGGGCCCAACGTAGACTAATTGCAGCCTGCGACAAAAATTTGGGGGAGAGGTTCCTCTGCCTCACAATAACAAACTTTCTATTCGATGTGGCAAACCATATTTTATTCGATTGATAACGTAAATTAAACTTTATTTTTGATTCGGGGGGGGGGGCCCTCTGATGTGGGGTAATGAAGTAATTGTTCCGCATGCCCCTGCCATAACCAGGTTCTGTCGATTTTCACCTTGGGTGTGGATATTTGTTTTGTGTGATTTGTAATCTACCTTATAAAGTGTAGGTTACTGTTTAACCAGCTTTTTTACAAAAAGACTTTTTTTGTCTCTTATCACGAAAATATCACTATTATTAAAGTCACGTTTCGATATTTTCACAGTTCTCTATATTTTTAATTTTTCTTGCATAAAATTCCATTAAAAATTAAGCCAGATGCATGACAGCCCATAGGAGGCTAAGGCCTACAGTGCCCATATCTGTTTTCCCGACCTAGGATTTTGGAGTATGAAGCATATTTCCCGGTTAGGTGGTCAGTCTAGCGCAAAACCCCAGTGTCAAGCAAGCTTGGTACTTAGTTTTTCGATCCACTGAAGAGATTAAAGTCTGAGTTGACCTTGCCTAGCCAGAGAATCGAACTACAGACCTTTGCCTTGGGAACGCTTAGTCCTACCACTATGCCATCGGATTGTAGAAATTTCTTTGCTGAATAATATTAGTACTTCACTTCCACTCAAGTTACCAACGCTGCCTTCTTTACTTTTTGACCATATTTAGCATTTAAACTCATTTTTCGAGAATTTCATAGTTTTATAAACTCAAATTATAATAACTTCATAAGTAGTCCTTTATTTGGAGTGCCTTTTTTATTGCATAAAACCACAAAAATAATCTCCTTAAAAAGCATTTCCCTCCCGAATTCAGATTACAATAGTTTCATAATTGGTCCCATTTTTGCTGTAATTTTTTGGAAAAAAAATTACAAAAACATTATTCCTTCCTTAAAGGGAGGTTATAATAATTTCACAGTTAATTCTTCGTTTATTGTTTTTTTCCCTTTTTTTGCATAAATTACTCTAAAATATCACTATTCAATAACAATAATATCTGTCATATAACAATTCAATAATATCTGTCATATAACTTTAACTCAGTTTACACTTCTTAGCACTTCTTTAGTAGTTCTTTATTTTTTATTTTTTTTTTCATAGAAACACATATTTATCTCCATTATCCTTTTCAACTTAGGTTACAGCAGTTTAAACTTTTTTCTTAATTTACATATTTATAGGAAAAAAGAACACTCTTTGGTACATCAATTTATTATAAATAATTATCTTTCACCTTTAACGTTCTCGAAAATACATTCATTCTAATTGTTCCGATTTACATTTTTAGAAAAGAAAATTTCTTTCACTGAGTTGATCCCCTTCTTTTTCATATTCGAAACTAAAATGGGATTGTATTGGTCATTAACCTTTCTTTCGGCTACTGGTGAGCAACGAAAAATAAACCCGAAGTTGTCTTCAGAATTTATTCCGCTTTGTTGAGACCTCCGCGAATTGCTCTCAATTTTCTCTCGCGTCCTCCATTTAAGAAAACTCACTTAGCAATTTTTAAATAACCCGGATATTGACTCGGCATGTTTCGTTCTGTGTGTGGAGCGATTTAATTCATGTCCTTATGCATAAAAGGGCAATTCACTTCTTTTTCTTTCTACAATTGTTCCCTAACACCGTTCACAATGTTCCTCAATATCGGGAATATTTATTTGCATGGGAAATGTTCATTAAAGAGGAAGACAAAGCGTATCCATAAATAGGGAGGTGTACTTAAATGAACTCTAATTATATTTGCGTTTCTTCTTTTAATAAACAATACAGTTCCTCTTTCCGTTTGTGACGTTGTAATGTTGCTTAACTTTACCAAACAAAATGGTATATTTTACATCTTAGGAAATTAAATTTTATTTTTAATATGAACTTTGTCTGGTTAGCGTCGTTCGTGCGTACGGATGGTAGTGGGTTTGATACCTGATACCGCCAAAGAATATTGAGCTGAGGGGATTTATGTTTGTTAATCTTGCGTAAATTTAATGTTTCCTGGAACCAGGGGGTACGTGTACCTTCCTGGGACTTGAGCAGCCACCAGGCGCGTCGGCAGGTGGTGGATCGTTGAATGTCCTGTAGGAATGACAGGACAGCCTTGAATATAGAATCAGAGGCCGCGAACCAGCTCCCGTAAGCCCTGGTGTTATGTGATCCGTGCCTAGGGCTAATTGGCACCGTGGTATTGGTGTCTTAACGGAGCCTCTAGTTGCCTGGCAAACTTCTAGAGTAATTTGCCTTGCCCAGTAACTCAGGCAATGCTGGGTGGACTTATATTACCTGAGCTTATTAATTGTTATCTTGTGGCTGAAAAGACACATGAAATAACAAACCTTTCTGCATTTGCAGGTGAAGCCTCTGAAGTAGACCTTGCTGAAAAAGACAAGGGAACTCAGAGGCAATCTTGTAAAGGGGCAGTAATGAATCCTTCACTAGAGGTAGAAATGACCTCCAAACCATATTCTTCTGGTGAAAGTCAGGAAGCTATCTCTAGCATGACTGACTTTCTGACCAGATGGGTCTGTTTCAGCAAGACCCTATCTGTTGGAAATGTCATACGCAAGAGGAAACGGCAGAGCATATCATTTATGAATGCGAGGCTCTTGCCCTCCCTAGATTAAATTCTTTAGGCATCAACCATACTAGAGAGTTACACCTAGACTCCATGAAAGGGTTATCGGACTTTATTAATAAAGTGGGTGACCCGAGCAACTGGAACTAGGAAACGTTGGGTTTGGAGTTAATGGCACAAAATGCTGATAAAAGCAGAGGTGCCCAATGACATACAAACCCAATTCTAAGAAGAAGTAGAAGAAGAAGATTGTTTCACTGTGAGAATATCACAACTGAAAAATCACGCAGAAATTATTTGTTGTTGTTACTTATGACATTTTGACGAGCCAAGATCGCTAACCGACTGCTACGGAATTAAGTTAGAAGGGTGTGTCATTCGTTTTTAATCAGAGCACCACGAAGGTGAAAGTACGACTTTGCTGTAATACTTCTCCGATAGATGGCATTACCAGAGGATCCCCTCTTTCAATTTGACCTTGATCTGAAGAAGAGGAAGTTTTTCTCTATACCATTACAGCCATGGTAACTGCTCAATGACCGACCACAGGACTTTCGATTCTACAGATTTAACGAGCACTTACATCGCATTTACTTGGTGGGTCTTTGGTGGCATTAGGAATCGAACTTAGACCTTCCATAATGAAGATCGATGCCATAACCACTAGGCTACCAAGGCCCACGCAGAAATAGATGGTTTCCTCATAGGCAACCGACAATTCATTCCTATCCTCTAGAATTCTTTGCGCTCAGTTCGAGAAGAAATCAGTTGGGCAGACATTTGTTTGATTATTTTTGTTATTTGGATCACAGTTAAATTGCTGTTCTACCGTATAGTTCGTTGAAGACGATGATGACCACGCTATTGGAAAACCATGCTTAAACTACGTCATGTTCTAGACAACAACTGTGAGTTCTGATTCCAGCTTTTGAAAATCTTTGATATGGTTGCTTTTAAGAACCCTATGAGATTTGCTGTCTTTGAAATCAAATTTCCTGCTGAAGAGCACCCATCAAGCCTTTTTTCAAATGATGAAAGATCTGTCATTTCTTCTTAATTTTACTTCATTCATCGTGAAATGCACTGTTGCACCTTACTTGTATTAGCGTTCTAATGATGAATAACATAGGTCATATGACAGTTACATACTTTATCTTTAGGAAGCACTTGTTAAAATTACAAAGATATGTAATTCATCGAACAAAATGTAATATAATGAGTGGCCAACTTGATTCTCACCAGAGATTGAAAAGCAACACAAGGAGACTGAAGACAACTGTTTCGATTTCCTACATCATTCAATGTTATTCTAAAGTTCATTCTGTATATTAGGTATTCATTGGTAACACTGCCCAACACAAACCATGGTCGCCCCAAAACATTTTCGCCATCTTGTCTTTTTAGGCACCATGATTCTCTATCTTTCAGCACTGATTATTTGGAGGCATTTTTTAACAATGTCCAACCACCAGTCGAACTCTCTTTCGGGCTCCATCTGATTTCGAAAAAGTCCACTTTTTTGGTTGATTTGCTGTCGTTCCATTTGTAAAACCATCTGATGCGGATAACTTTAATGACTTTTACAATATTTGGCTGCTTGTAGAATGTATTGTAAACTTCTAAATTTTAAAGGGTGCACCTGTTGTTAAAGTTAATTTGATAGTAAAATTTTAAATATTTTGGGTGCATTTGTTTTTTTTCTATTAGTACATTTCTGAACCCAACAATAATTTTATAGGCTGAATTATCAATCCATCTAAACGAAGGTTGATGTACAAAAGATAATATATTTACAAGAAGATATTCTTCCTTTGTAGTTTGCAATCCCTACAGTTATAGCTATTAATTCTAGTTATTTAATTTATATAAGAAGCTAGTTAAGAGGCGGCAAATTTTCTGCGTACACAATTCTTGTTTTTACAAAATTAATAGATTCTAAAAGGATTTTTAAGAGATTTTCATATCTACTTATATATATATATATATATATATATATATATATATATATATATATATATATATATATATATATATATATATATATATATATATATATATATATATATATATATATATATATATATATATATATATATATATATATATATATATATATATATATATATATATAAATTTCGTGTCACGATGTATGTTCCCGATAAACTCCGAAACTACTGAACGGATTTTGATAAAATTTTGTAATCATTTATAATATGGTCCAACTTAAAAAATAGAATAGTTTTTATCTCTTAATTATTGATCTCAATATTTATTATACGACATTAGTGTTTATTTATTGGTTAGTTCTGTAAGTTCCTAATAGATGGCGGTTTAGCATCTAAGTTGCACTGGTATTCGGCAGATGGCGACGTGTTTATTTTTCTAGATTATACCATCTTCGAGAAAATTAACGTGCGCGCGCAAGAGCGTGGTTAAATATAGAATTTACATATATTTTCATGATGTATAATCATACTATAACAATTTTTCGTGAATCATTTTCATAATTATACTTTGTATTGTGTTATTATTGTGCAGTGTTCAGTTTGAATATTTTTAATATTATAAATAGTAAAATAAAATTTTATTTATTACTGTTTTTCTCTACTAATTTTCATACCACCTCGAAAACATGTAAGTATTTCTCGATAGCCTTTTATTATTTTTATTTTATAATTTGATAATTATTAATTTATTGAGCAGTACATTTTGATCTAATTTATTTATTCAAATGATAAATTCTTTTAATTTTTTTTATTTCAGTATAATGCCGCGGAAAAAATTTTTAGTTTTAATAATTTAAAATTGAAAAATAATAGTTCTATGTCCATGTTATCTACCTCATTTATAACAATTTATTTTTAGATGTTTTTAATTTATATAGTATATTTTATAAGAGTAAGTCAATTACAAACTATAATTTAATATAAGATGAATAAAATGTAAATTCAGAAAGTATATGTTGATTTATGCTTAATTTCAAAATTTCGATACTTTACCTATTACTTTTAAATTTTGGTGAAACGTTTTATTTTTAATCTCATAAGAATGAACCTATTTTAAATTTTTTAGAAAATATTAATTTGATTGTACCAAAGAGTTAGTAAAAAATTCATTCAATGTATTATAATTACTCAGCCACAGCAAAGCGTGGCTGGGTCAGCAATTCTATATGCATAAAAATTTCGTGTGTCATGATGTATGTTCGCGATAAACTCCGAAACTACTGAACGGATTTTGATAAAATTTTGTAACCATTTATAATATTGCCCAACTTAACAGATAGAATAGTTTTTATCTCTTAATTATTGATCTCAATATTTATTATACGATATTAGTGTTTATTTATCAGTTAGTTCTGTCAATTCCAAATAGTTGGTGATTTAGCATCTAAGTTGCACAGGTATTCGGCAGATGGCGACGTGTTTATTTTTCTAGATTATAGTATCTCCCAGAGTAAATTAGCGTGCGAGCGCAAGCGCGTGGTTGAATATAGAATTTAAATATATTTTCATGATGTATAATCATACTGTAACAATTTTTCGTGAATCATTTTTATAATTATACTTTGTATTGTGTTATCATTGTGTAGTGTTCAATTTGAATATTTTTAATATTATAAACAGTAAAATAAAATTTTATTTATTACTGATTTTCTCTACTAATTTTCATACCACCTCGAAAACATGTAAGTATTTTTTGATAGCCTTTTATTTATTTTTATTTTTATTTTATAATTTGATAATTGGCTCTGTAATCGTGCTATTTTGGCAGCAAGAAACGTTGATGTGAACGAAATTAACTTCCATATACAACAGATGTTGCCCGGTGATTTGATGTCTTTTAAATCAATCGACACAGTTATTGATGAAAACGAAGCCGTAAACTTTCCAACTGAATTTTTGAATTCTCTGGATATGCCAGGAATGCCACCACATAATCTTCAATTGAAAATTGGTTCACCAATTATTCTTCTACGTAATTTAAACCCACCTCAATTATGTAACGGTACACGCTTAGTCATAAAAGAAATGACCGAAAATATTCTCTAAGCAACAATTTTGACGGAAAAATTTAAAGAAGATATCGTCGTGTTTCCACGTATTTCACTGATAGCGTCAGAATCTCCAATACCGCTTAAAAGGCTCCAATTTCCGATTTGTTTAGTTTTTGCGATGACCATAAATAAATCTCAAGGCCAAACAATGTCTATTTGTGGTTTGGATTTGGAAAACACATGTTTCTCACATGGACAGCTATATGTTGCCTGCTCACGTGTAGGAAAACCATCAAATCTCTTCGTGTTAGCGAAAGACAGGTTAACCAGGAATGTTGTACACAAAGTAGTACTTAGATAATTTTAATAATTTAAAATTGAAAAAATAATAGTTCGATGTCAATGTTATCTACCTCATTTATAACAATTTATTTTTAGATGTTTTTAATTTATATAGTATATTTTATAAGAGTTAAGTCACTGATTACAAACTATAATTTAATATATGATGAATAAAATGTAAATTCAGAAAGTATATGTTGGTTTGTACTTAATTTCAAAATTTCGATACTTTACCTATTACTTTTAAATTTTGGTGAAACGTTTTATTTTTAATCTCATATGAATGAACCTATAAATTTTTTTAGAAAATATTAATTTGATTATACCCAAGAATTAGTAAAAAATTGATTCAATGTATTATAAAAACTTAAATATATATATATATATATATATATATATATATATATATATATATATATATATATATATATATATATATATATATATATATATATATATACTCCATTAAATAGAGAATTTTACCTTTTACCTTTTTTCTATTAATACTTTTTACTTAACATAGACTATTTAGCCAGTAATATTATCTGAAAAGAAACTTTTCACAAAAGCTATAAAGATATGAACATTGTATTATTTAAATCTGCAAATTTATTTCTTATTGTGTATGTCTTTTCTACTTTGTGAAAATATTTTTGTTAAATATTATACGAAGTAAGTGCGCAATATAATTTAATCTTTGCATAGAAAAATTATTGTTGAACAAAAAATCCAGGTTTTTTTATTGCACGAAAGATATATTTTTCCCACAATTAATTATCGATAGTGAAATTGGGAAAGTTAAAATTAGGGTTTTATGTCTTACTTTCTTTAAAATATAATCTCAAAATATAATAATCTCTTAAATTATGTTTCAAATTAAGTTGTAAATAAATTTTATATGTGTTAGGCATTTGAATACAATGGTAAAATCTTATTTTGGTTCAGAACATGTTGACAGCGGGGGAAAATGGTGCTAAAAATGATGCCAAATAAATTATTCAAAAGCAAACACAAAATAGGTGCAGTAGAAAAAAAGGTATCGAAGTGCGATTCAAAAGTGAAACTTTCCTTTCATTTAGACAATAGCACAAGAAATGAATTTAATATGGAAAAATATATAACGAATATTTCACGTTATTTAAACGAATTTTAAAGTTGTTTTAATGAATATAATATTATTGAAGTTTTAAATTTATAATAAAAAATTGGTACTTTTCCATTGTCACCCTTACGATAATTGACATAACGAGAAAGAAAAAAATCATAAATTAATGTCGTCAGTATTCCATTTGCATGCATCTTATATTGCTTAAAACTGTTTACGTTTTTAGAAACTACTAAAAAATAATACACACATTTTATATTCACATTCTATATATTAAATAACTATCACTTATTGACGAAACTTACTTAAACGCCAATGTTTATTACTGGCGGAAACTGTTTAGCAATATCATTGGCGATCGATTGCCCAAATATCAAGTAATAGTACCTTTTTTGCTGTACTTGGCTGTTTTTTTGCCCTTGGTGATTTGTGACCGTATTACTTATTTTAACCGAAAAAATTATCACTAAGCAATCTTTTGCACCAACTAACTTTAGCTTTCTTTAGCAAGTAGCTTGTTTACCATTGTTTATCACTTTTTATTCAATTTCCACACACACAAAAAAATTCTATTATTATATACGACATTAAAAGTAAAATTTTGAGCCAGTAAAATTATCATATTAACGTCATATTATTTTCGTTTCTCCGTAAAAAACATTCTATTTATTTAGGATCATAAGCGAGGGTATAATGGAAAAGAACCTTAAAAATTATTAAAATTTAGATTCGCGTCCTAATTTTGAAATTTCATACCTTAAATTTTTATTATAAAATTTCGCAGTTTTTTGCCTCACACTATAAAAAAATATTTTGAAAAAACTTTTTTGGTAAATAAACATCAGACGTAAAATAAAATTACTTACTTTATATGAGAACTACTTTTTAACGTTTAATAATCACCTACAAGAAAGTTTATTAATGACAACTGTGATCAAATATAATATAAAATAAAGATACGTTTGAAAATGGAAATTTTCATACAGTGCATTAAACATACTGTTCAAATATAAATAATATATTGCTATATTTTGCATTACGTCGTCGAAAAACATGAAAGTATAGATTTTAGAATTATTATTTATGAAATTATTCTTTTTTCTTTCGATAATAAATTTTCACTAGAATTATTTTTAAAATTATTAAAAACTATGCTAACAATTTTAAATATATTGAAAACTAGGTTCTTCAAACAAAGAAATTTTCTGATTGGGTTTCACCATAACCATGTTTACTAGAATCTCGGGAAAATAACTCAAATGGCTTACTAGAATCTCGAGGCAATTATTCTTAGTAGTGCGTCGGATTCCTTTTTGATAGATTTATCGCCCTTGGCGAGAGTGGGTTCAGACGGGATTCATTCGAATAAAAAAATACAAATTGATATGCAGAACATACACACCCAAACTGAAAGGAAATTATACATATATATACATATCTGTCGAAATATTTTCCTTAATTTTAATATAAACGTTTCATCGTTTATTTTTCTTTTTATAGAAAATAGAATTCATTAAGAATTAATAAAGAATGGTCTAATTGTTATTGTTGTCGTGTGCCAGCAAGGCTGGCAATATGTGGTGCGCTGCTCCACTTTTCCAACTGAACCCTATTTGGTGTGGAATGCGACTTCTTCAGTACACACACCCGTTTATAGGGTAGGCAACCATTCTCACAAGGAAGGGACAAAGATAGAATAGGTAGAGAGAGAAAGTACATCCATGCCCGAACCGGGATTCGAACCCAGGACCTCCTTATCCGCAGTCAGGCACACTGACCACTAGAAAAGTTGGCGGCGAATGGTCTAATTTAGAGAAGCATTTCAGAATATAATTTTATTCCGTCAATCAAACAACAATAATGCAAATTCTGTGTGAAAATAAGAACTTTTCTTCACATTTCCCTGCATATGATAGCCAACTGTATAGGCATTAAATGTTAGTCCAGATTTTAGCATAGTTATTTCATTATATTATATACCCATTAACATCCTACATACACATATACACATACATGTGTGTGTAGATGCACGAACACGTGACACATTGCGCAGACTTACGAAGAAATGAAGATGTTTTAAATGTAAGTTCCCGCACTGTTACAATGCACAATGAATTGGAAAAAAAAAACGATAGATTCACCATCAGAAAATAAATTGTTGGATTTAGGCCTTTACACAGATTAAACAGCAACGATAAATGACCCAAGCGGCAACTTGTTGGTTTATTTTAATACACCTCGGGACATAGTTGGGTTGAAATTGCTACACGAACCAAATCGTTTTATAAACCATTATTTTCCAAAGCTCAAGATGAAGTTTAGTATTAAATTGGAGCTGCTATGCAACTTCACAGCTTAGTTTTTCAGCCCATCTAGTTTAGTTTTCGACATAGTAGCGCAAGCTCCGAATTTTACAACTGGGGAGCCAGCAAATCGTCTTATTTTGAAAAGTATAGCAATTAATCTTCTTATCATTTAAATCATCATAGCATCATAATCAGACTCTACGAAAATGTCGGAAAGTAGCCCTTTTATGATATAAACATGACGTAACACAGTTAGAACTCGCCAACAAATTAATGTCTGTTACAACAAGAGTATGTGTCATCAAATAGTCTGGTGAGTGGTGGTTGCTATAGTAACAAGGCATTCAGCAATCCATTTCAAAGGAGGATTAAGCGTGATTTGACTTGGCGGTATTTTTGATAGAGCTCCATGTTGTTTGCAAAACATTCAGAAAGCCAAAGCTGGCGCCTATCTTCTGGCACCATCCATTAAAATGGAACTTGTCTTGTTTCCAAGACAACAAACAAGGACAAACATATTGGCGGGAACATTTTCTCAGTAAACTGATATTACGCATTCATTTTTCGTATGTCTGAATAAAGTGCCTTTTAAGCCTAAATCGTTGCTACCCTAAAATTTAATATTTTCCCTCGATTTAGTGTAGCTATAAGTATAGGATTGTTAACTTTGGAATTTTTCCGTTAGGAGCATTGCAGTTTATACCATCTATGAATCTGCAAAGGACATGTCCACGTTCCAATACATCGACATATTTTTTATGACAAGCTGTCGGAATTCCACAATTAAGGGAATAAGATAGAACTTCATTGAGGGTACTTGGATTATATAAAATATTATTTGTGTTACCTGAATACTCTTAAGAGAATAATTTCCAGTTTTTATTTATTTCACAATCGATTTAATATAAAAATAAAATTTTTTCATTTACTCATAAAAAAAACTGTAAATAATTAAAATACATTTGTCACCATAAAACTTTATCAGCATAACAAAATAAATAGTAGCTCAAATGATTCATAGAGGTAGTTGTAGTTCATTAATAAACACAAACGACTTTTTTCTCCTATGAAGAATATTATGAATTGGTGAATGAATGAGTAGAATTAGCTGAGAGATTGAACTTCAATTCAAGAGTAAGTGGATTCAATTCCAAATTGGGTGTAGAGTTTGTTATGATTTGAATCCACATAAAATTACAAATCTCGGTGTCAAGTAAGCAATTTCGTGTGCAAAAATTTTTTATAAACTTCAAACCATGTACTTTACTTTGTTTGATACACGTAGAAATTTGTGGTTGGATATTTTATAAATAGAGGCTTGTATTTTTGTACCAGAAGGAAAATCCATAAAACTCTTAAGAACTACTCTTAAAAATATTTATGGGTATGTGAATGGGAGAAGTGCAATATTTATTGAGCTCACTGTGACCGAGTCAATCATCGATGTAAAAGTAGAATCTTATTTTTCGAAGAGATCGAGCTGGTCTTCGGCTCAACAGATCATGGGTTCGAATCCCCTCTTGAGTTTGAATGTTTCTAATGGTTTAAATTCTCATTTAAACTATTGGTCCTGATCCAATCAGCTGTCGTATAAACAATGTCATTTTTGGGCAACAAGCAAACCAAACTAAATGTAGAATTATCACCTACGTTTAGTTATATCTACGTTAATTATTATCTATGATAAAAACATTATCAGTTTAACAGTTTTTGGGCTCGATTCCAACCTCAGACTTGTTTATATAATCAACTTAAAATATCAGATTGCAAGTTAAATTAATTCTCGAGTACTAGAAGTGAACATAGAGGGATCAATAAACTAAATCTAACGAAATGTAAATCAAGGTATATATATATATATATATATATATATATATATATATATATATATATATATATATATATGTATATATATATATATGTATATATATATATATAGTATATATATATATATATATATATATATATATATATATATATATATATATATATATATATATATATATATATATATATATATATATATATATATATATATATATATATATATATATATATATATATATATGTATATATATATATATATATATATATATATATATATATATATATATATATATATATATATATATATATATATATATATATATATATATATATATATATATATATTTGAAGTGGTTATTGTAGCAAAACATGTTGCGGACTAATAATGGTTCCGATTGTAAATAATATCGTAAACAGAATCACATAATTTATGATTGCCTTTAATTTGATCCTGTTAGAGTGAAAGTCACAGTGTTTTCAATTAAGCAATCCTCTAATAATCCAAAATAATTTTGTCTCATTTTTGGGACTTGTAAAAAAATAAAAAATAATGAGAATTATAAATCAAAAGGTGTTGCAGTTCCTAAACACGGAAGAAATGCATAGATGCGTAAACATACATTGTTAATGAGCCATTTATTGCGCAAAAGGGAAGAGAAATATTTAAACAAGTTAATCTTATAATTTCCGATCAAAACAATAAGTTCATTACCATAAAAAAATCATAAGATATTCATGTATAAAATTTTTTGACAGTGCTTAAAATTTTTCGGTTAGCTGAGCATATAAAATTCGACAAATGCAAAACATCATTATTAGTGAAACTAAGCCATGTGCATTGGCCTAATTACTTATATGAACTTAAGCATGTCTACTTACTCCCCCAAATTTAATATGATACACAGGGATTACTCATCAAGAAAATTTACTAGTAAAAAACAAATTTTTTTACTGGTTCTTAAACGGTATTACAAGCTAAAAAATATATATAATGCAATTTAATATATATATATATATATATATATATATATATATATATATATATATATATATATATATATATAAATTTTAGACAAAATAATTTGAATAAAAGATATTTACAAAAAAATAGTTTTCATTAAAATTATTTTTCTTATCAAATTTACTTGATAATCCAATAAAATAACATTTTACTTGAAAATTTTTTTAAAGGTAAAATAGAATTAGTTTTAAATAGAAAGAAATTACCATATAAAACAGACTTTCAAATTTATTGCTAAAATAAGAATTATTTTAGCAATAAATTTGAATTGAATTGTGAATAATGATAAAAAATTAATAATAATTATTTTTAAATAAATGAATTTTTATTATTCATTTTTGAATTTTGAATAATTTGTTGCAAAAATAAGAAAAAATATTTTTATATGAAGAAACCTGCTTTTCTTAGTAACTTAAGTAACTAAAATTAGGAGCCTCTGTGCGTAATAGTCGCACTTCGCTTTCGCAAGGCATGGGTCTGAGGTTCGATCCTCCGGCTGTGAATGGTCGACTCATTCTTTCATCCATTCAGTGGATCGATAAATTGAGTACCAAACATGCTTGGGAACTTAAAACTAATTGCTTTGCGCTTGACTGATCATCTAATTGGGACATAGGCTCCCCATCTCAGGGTCTTCAGTTAGAAAAATAGATTAGGAAGATAAAACATTTAACTACCCTCCAAAGATACTTCACAATCCTTATAACCAGAACATTCAAAACTACTTCATCAGCGGCCGCTAATGTACTGGCAGGCCTCGCACCTCTGCATCTCACTGCAGAAGCAATAGCCCTAAAAACACAAGCACTTCAACTAAAGCAAGAAGTAAAAGTCTCCAATAATATCAGGCTTTCAGCAGAAGACTTTGAACAACCGTTTAACAAAGACCTTTTACACCCTATTATAAGAAACCACCGTCATAAAATCTTTAATCTTCCTCCGTCTTCCTCCTCACAGCAGCCACCTCCAACCCTTTACAATATCTACACAGACGGCTCTCAATTTGAAAGTAAAACTGGTGCTGCTTTCATTATCATTAAAGATTCTGTCCTAATACATAAAGAATATATTAAATTGCATGAAAATAACTCAATTTTCCAAGCTGAAGCCATAGCCATCAATAAATCAATTAATCACTGTATAATTCATAATCTCTTCAACGTAACTATTTGGACCGACAGCCTTTCCTCCCTGCTCGCTCTCTCAAATCCGCATCACAAATCTCCCATAATTAAAGAAATTCAAAAGACTCTTTTCTATTATCAAGATTCTCTACAACTTAGCTGGATAAAGGCACATGCCGGCTTTGAAGGTAATGAAATCGCTGACGAAGCAGCAAAGGAAGCAGCCTCACTCCCAGATTCTCAAATTACAATGGTCAAATGGTCTCGAGCTAAAGCAAAAAGAATCATATACCAAAATCTCCTTAATAAATGGCAATCCTCATGGGCAAATTCAACAACCGGCCAATTCACAAGACAACTAATCCCAAAAATAGACCCCAAAATCCTTTTCTCAAATCCACTAATCAACTACTACCTAACTAATCACGCTCCATGCCCTAGCTATTTCAAAAGATTCGGGAAAGCCAGCACAGAACTTTGTACCTGCGGTAAAATTGGAGATATTGCTCACTACCTCTCAAATTGCCCAATAACTTTACCATATCACCTGAAAATTTCACCGACACAAAGCTTGCATCAATTTCTAAAATTTGCTATAACAGATCCTTCCAGGAAGCTCAAACTTATAAAACTAATGTCTCTCCTGCAAGATAAAGGCTTAGAACTCTGTAAAGACCCAATAGACAACTCATCGGCAGCACACTTCGACGAATTGAATTCTTCAGATAGTGAGGATAACAGCTAACTGTATGTTCCAACTTCACCTCCATCTCCAAGTTCTCAGTCCTAATAACCAATTAATTATCCTCATCGTTCTCAGTTATCTGTACAGGATTTATTACACCCAAACCAAATGAACACTTTGCAATAAGAACTGTCAACTTTTTAACATGTACCGCTATCTCATAAAACAAGGATTTCATAATCCTTTAGAACATTATTCAATCAACCATTCTTTTAATGCTTCCACCTATTTGTTTTCTTTTGTTCTAAAATATATTTTATATACTTAACTCAATTGTTACCTAGCAATTTTTCAACCTATTTGTTTTCCTTTGTTCTTAAATATTTTATATACTTAACTCCATTGTAACCTAGCAATTTATCAACCTGCTCTTTAAAATTTTACCAAAATTGTTGTACCAAGAACTGTGATACAGTGGCCTACTGTGTAGACCACTGTAGGCCTTTTGTGCCCCACCAATGTATAAAGTTTTCTTTAATAAACAGTCGCGGTTGCGGTTCTCGACGGGCGCCTGACACTCTGTGGAAGGTGTGCGTTTCTCTAGATTGAGGTGAGAGCAGACCTGATAACCAATAGGTATAGTGCAGGGCTCTCTCCTCTCGTTGTCTGTCTGTCCGGAAGGGTGGAGTTCGAACCCCAATATCGCCAAAGACCCACTCATTACATACGAAATACGTGCTCGTTAAATCCGTGAAATCAAAAGTCCTGTGGTCGGTCGTTGAGCAGTTACCATGGGTGCAATTGTCTGGAGAAAATTTCCTCCCCTTCAGATCAATGTCAAAATTGATGGAATGGATCCTTTGGTGGTGCCATCTATCGGAGGATTTGAAGAGCAAAGTCGTACTTTCCCCTTTGTGGTGCTCTGATTAAACGAAAAACGCACCTTACTGACTTAAATTAGCAAAGCTAAGGCATAGCGAGCTTGGCTTGTCCAAGTGTCATAAGTAATAACAATTCGTCGATAATAGAACAGAAGAAAAAGCAAAAGGAAAAAGACAAAACATCCACTTTATAGTTAGTTTAAATCAGCAAGTTTTAAATCTTTAAAAAAAATTCAATAATTAATAAAATTCTGAATCAATAATTGCAATATTTGTATGCAATCTCTTTTGAATCTTAAGACTATTACCTTGCTTTCGTCAACATTAAAAATTTTCTTCCTCTCATTTTTTTTTTTTTTGAATCAGACTTTTCAAATTTATTTATTTGTCAGCTGTTATACCTTGAAATAGAAAGTTTCTTAAAATTAGTTTATCAATGATTTATTTCAAAATCCATTTTAATACTACTTGACTCATTTCTGCAAAAAAAGCAAAATAAATATCTTTACGTTGTCCTCTAGTGTTATAAAAGTTAAACTATAACAATTTGGTTTCAGTTACAGAGGAATAAATTTCAAAGTAATCTAAAGTCATCAATAACATCAGGATTATTTTAGAAATTCTTGCCGTCTGTTTTATTTCCTCGTTTTTTATAATTTTTTTTAAAAAAACAAAGTTAAGAATTATTAGATTTGCATTAAAAATATTATAAAACTTCCTAAAAAAAACTGTATTAACTTAATCCAACACCGCGGAAAATATTAAGAACCTTAGCCTTTCCTCTTTTTAGCAATTAAAACTGTTTTGCAATCAAGTTGTATTTTTAATTAAATATTTTTAAATCAAACGCTAGATTTATAATTTTAGTCAATTGGATTCCTAAAACTAATATCAAAAAAAAAAAAAAAAAAAACCTATTAGGAATTTTTTTTAAAAAATGAAAATAAATTATGCGGATATTTGGAATGTTTTTTAGCATCACTGCAGATTTTGAATGCTTCATTGCTTACAAAATATGAAAAAAGATCAATGTGATGAAAGAATACTAGGAAAATTTTCGGATTCGTTTTCTGGAGACGGTAGATGATGATGTTCTGAAGATGAGACGATATTCGATATCATTGATAATGAAGATAAATTATGCTTATTCAGGATCTGCTCTCAAAGGTGAAAGTGTCATTGGAAAAACCAGACATCGTAGATTCGTTTATTTAGAAAAAAGGTTCGTACATAAAATATTCTTTTATTATTCTATATTATTTATTTATGTATGGGACTTGTACATAAATAATGAACAAAAATATCGTTGATTAATAATCTGAATAAACTCTTATCGCAGTAATATATTATTAGTTGTTTTGTAAAAAATATATTTCAAAAATGGATTATTATTTTTTTATCGTTTTCAATTTTTTAACTTTGTTTATGTAACCGAAACTAATTTGTGAAATTTTCTTTCGAAATATATGTGTGTGGATTTATACAAAATATTTTGTTTAGCATTATATATATATATTTAAGGTAACTTTCAAATAATTAACGAAATTATAATTAACAATTAATTTGAATCAATGCTTATTTTTTCTAGTCAAAATTATTGTTAGGCGTCTTGTAAGAAATATTTTTCACAAATAGATTATTCGATTTTATCCCTTTCATTTATTATTTTTTTTAATATATATGAAACACACACGCACACGTTACTTTCGCATAATTTTATTTTACTTGTGTATTACAGGAAAATGTAATAAGTTAACTGTAATACACACGCGCGCGCGTGAGAAATACAATTAACGAATAGTAAGTAGTATATGAAAATTGTAGTGTCTTAAGGTGACATTCAAATAAGGATCGCAATATCATTTGCTACAAATTTGAAATATGGTTATCTTAATTAAATCATATTGAATACTGTTTTGTAAGAAAATTTTGCAACTTTTTATTCGATTCATTTGGTTTAAATCAGGGTGATCTTTTTTTACAAAGGTGTATTTAAGTGAAAGTATCATTAAAGTTCTATTTTGATAAAAACTTAATGTAAATATCTGCTAATTTTTGTTTCAGATACAAGCAAAACAATAAAAGTTTCACGTTATTTCTAAAACCTGTTACAGTAGACGCTCGTTATTACGAATCTCTAATTTACGAACTCTCACATTTTTTCGAACTATTGGCAAGACTCTACCCTGACACCATTAGACATAATGATAATTTTGCTAATTTCAACTTCCATTTAGAACTAAAATTTCGAAGAATCTTCTTTTTGTGAGCTTTTGATTTTGACAAATAGTTTTCTCTTCCGGTTTTTTTATTTATAATCTCATGGTCTTTTTTTTAATTTTATGTGATTTCTTTTTATATAACGCCTGAGAATTCGATTTCATTGATTCAAACTATAAACACGTTGACACTAGAACAGAAGAAAAAGCAAAATATAATAGACAAGACAAAAGCTGCACTTTATAGTTAGTTCAGGTAAAAATATACTTAAGGATGTCCCTTGGCGAGATTGGCGATTTTTGTTTGGCGCCAATCCTGTACGCGCGGAATGCTGTGCAAACAGTAATGGCGGCCAAAACACAATGAAATTTCAAAAATAATGCAGTAAGCACATATAAAAAAAAGGAAGAAAAAATATACTCACTTTATTTTGCTGGAATATCCCCACTTTGAGATACACAAAATTGTCTATTAGCACCTACAGATATTGCTTAAATTTATCCCGAGAAGAAAACCAATCAGAACCGTGAATGGATTTCAGAATAACGTTTAGGGTTATCATAAATAGAACAACATTGCCCAGCTTGGCGATAAACTTGGCGAGAACTCAAGGGACACCCTCAAGTATAGTCTAACCTTAGTTTATGATGCTTCGGCAAATGATGCTTCACTTTGCTGAGCTTACGGGAAGCGGCGTGAAGCTACTGAGCCACTGGAGCTCACATAAAGTATTAACCACATATTGTCATATTTAATAAAATTTTATTGTAAATGATAATTTTTCTTTAATTGTGCAAACAATTAACTTTTAGTTTCAAAATATAACTTTGTTAGTAGAAATCGCTTAAAAAATTTATTTTGATGAAAAAAATTGTTATCACAATGGAAAAAATGAGTTTTTAAGGATGAAAGCTAAAGTGCAAAAGCAACTGATTATATATTGCATAACGAATAGTGTTTTTGTTACTTGGACAAGCGAAGCTCGCTAAGCCGACGCCTATGCGAAATTAATTAAGTCGGAAGCGTGTGTCTTTCATTTAATCAGATCACCACGAAGGTGAAAGTAAGTTTTTGCTCTAAGACTCCTTTGATAGATGGCACTAGATCTGCAGGGAGGAAATTTTTTCATGTACAAATATCGTAATAGTCGTAATGTCATTGGTACGATAAAACATTCGAATGTTCACTGTTATGGCCGCCCGAAAAGATTTTTCGTAGATAGTAGAGTTCTATTCCTTCTTTAAGATAGAGGAAAACTCCCATTCGATAACGTAATTCAAGAAACTTTTCGAGTTCAAAAATTTTGTTTACTGCTACAATGTAACTATTCTCATAGTGTGGAATTTCATGCCTCAACATTATAAGTTGTCGTTACTTATGACACGTGGACAAGCCAAGATGGCTAGCCGACGGATGGGCGAAATTAAGTCAGAGGAGTTCTTCTTTCACTTAACCACAGCACCACGTAGGTGAAAGTACGTCTTTACTCTAAAAATCCCCCGATAGATGGCACCACCAGAGGATCCATTTCTTCAATTTTCACTTTTTGATCTGGATTGGGAGGAAATGTTCTGCAGACTATTACACTCGTAGTAGCTTCTCAACGACCGAGCACAGGACTCTTGATTCCACTGATTAAACGAGCACGTATGTACTCGGTGAGACTTTGTAGTGTTGGGAATCGAACACAGATTTTCGGATGGAAGGCCCATGCTCTAACCGCTAGGCACCACGGCCCTTCAACATTATATTAGCCTTATGTCCAAAATTTGTTTTCTTAATTATAGAATTTTTGCTACACATTTTCTTTTTTTTTTTTTTACTGCATGAATATTTGTTAGTAGGGTACTTTTCCATTTCGCCGGCGCAAATCTCGCCAAGCGAAAATTAAGTTGCTAATTGGCGACAACACACACTATACACATAAAAATTTTTAAATAATGTTGTTTTACATAAAAATTTTTAAATTTATTTATTTAATTGTTGTTCTCGTGTTCACGCTATGCAAAAGGTTTTGGAAACGTAGCAGTAAAAGGTTACCAGCGGAGATATTCCCTCCAGAGCCGGTTGTATCATTTTTGGCGACTTTATCGCCTGCGCCGGGGAAATGGAAAAGTATCGTTAGTTTCCTTGGATCTTTTTTTCTTTTAATTGCTCTGTAAACTATTTGACGATTACTTTTGTGTTTCAAATATTCTGCCAAATACTGAGGAATTGGTGGTATCTGAATCCAATCCTAGAAGAAAGAAGCACTAAAATTTATTTCAAACAGAGTAGTTAAGCTAGGCTTTCAGTTCAACAGTTCATACGCCCGATTCCCATCTTGAACGTGTGGATGGATATTTGCTGTGTAATACCCACTTTAAGCTATAATTCCCAATATATTGAATTGACATATCAAAATATAAACCTAGAATTGGGTACGCATAACTTATGTCTTGCGGTCAACAAAGGGTTGTAGTTTGTTGCGCTTCCCCACTCACGAGTCTTTATTAAATTTATTTTGGACACAACATAATTATCGCCAAAATAAATTCCCGAATTGCTCTTCTCTTCTATGTTACTTACAAGTGCAGTAATACAGAATTTTTCTCCTTCCGAACTCCAAAAATACACTGTTCAAAACAATTGAAGGATATTGCGGCCTTAGGTGGATCTTGTGG
The DNA here is from genome assembly GCA_037975125.1 of Latrodectus hesperus. Lineage (NCBI taxonomy): Eukaryota > Metazoa > Arthropoda > Arachnida > Araneae > Theridiidae > Latrodectus > Latrodectus hesperus. The sequence goes on along the minus strand of CM075856.1, from coordinate 97,817,456 downwards.
CTGGGAAACTTTTTAGCTGATTGATACGTGATCGACAGACGTAGTAGGTTATATGAGAATAAATTACACATGTTTGGCAGAAATAAATGCACTTTATTGCGCATTTGTGTACATAAGGAAAAAAAATACAATTTGTGCATATGAGAAAAAAAGAATAAGAAAAGGTGTTGTCTTCAAAGGAAGTCATTTTCAGTAGGGGGTATAGTTTCCACAGACGGCCAGCAACGTTGAAAAACTTTGAGGCATGGAGTCAATGAGGCTATTAATCACGAGTTGGGGTATTTTGTCCCACCCTTCCAGAAGAGCTCTTTCCAGTTCTTGGAGAGTTTGTGGAGGTGGTTGGGGGCCAGCAACTCGTCTTCCTAGAGTGTCCCAAACGTGCTGTATTGGATTCATGTCTGGAGAGCACGCTGGCCATTCCATTCGTACGATTCCTTCCTTGAAAAGGAAATCCTCCACCAGGTTAGCACGATGTCGGCCTGCAGTTATCGCCCATTAAAATGAAGTCATCTCCGATTGCTGCAGCGTAAGGGACTACAATAGGTCCGAGGATCTCATCCCTATAACTTAGACCAGTCAGAGGTCCATCTCGAATGATATAGAGTTCTGTGCGCCCGTCAATGGAGATACCACCATACACCAACACTCCCCCACCGCCAAATCTGGCACTTTCGTGCACGAACGCTGGATTATTCCTACTGTCACGCTCCCTCCAGATTATCAGGGTGAACAGAAAAACGGGACTCGTTAGAAAAAAGAACATTGCTCCATTCATTTCTTATCCAGTTCACATGCTCTGTTGCCCACTCCCTGCGGTCGCTACGATGCCTTGATGTTAGTTTAACACATACCATAAGTCGGCGAGCATACAGACCTACACCTTGGAACCGGTTTCGGACAGTCTGAGATTCTGGAAATCACACTTTGTGACACTCTAATGGCTTGCGCTACTCCGGCTTCAGTTTGGCCCCCTTCTAACCTATCAACAACTCTCTAAGCTTCTGAATCGGTTAAATGACTTCGCTGAGGTATCGTACTCATCGAAACAAAGCAGTCAGTGAATACCGATCATCCTTGTATTCATTGTCTTTTATTCAGTTGAAAGTCAAATTTCATTCACTGCCGCTGAAGTGACGTTTTTAACGTTGAACTCAATATTTGCATACTCCACAGTTTGAAAATCAGAAAAATTTTCATTTGTGATTCTCTTCTTCCATTTTCAGAAAAAAAAATTTCGTTTATATCTTTTTTTTATGTAAAACTTACAATATCCTTTAATTGTTTTGAGCAGTGTAGATATAATAAAGAAATCCATTTTAATTGTTTAATTAAAGCATTCATTAGAGTCAATTCGATTTAATTCTGGTATACGTAACTTTGTGGATTTAGTGATATTAACAATGTTTGGCTACATTTGGGAGGCCGATAAAGTTTTCTATCTGTAGTTGGTGATTTGGCAGAATTTGGTAGGTTATTGCCCTTCAGCCGATTTACAGTTTATTCATTTATAATTTAAATGCTTTTTTTTCATAATATGTTTATGTAATTGGTATTTTGATGTTACAATTTTCTTTGTTTTTGGTATTACCAATTCTTGGCGAGAATCATTAAAATATCATTTTACCGTTGGCAACAGTTTAGGTGCAAGTGTCAACATCTCATTTCGCCATTGGCGCCAGTTTTGAAAATCGAGGCAAACATGTTATGTATATTAGGATTTTACCATTAATTCCACGAGCTACAGTACCTATAGCTTGCTTCAGAAAACTTAAAAACTTTTATCAAACAGCTAATGAAAAAACAAGCATTATTTCCATAGCTCTTTTACTCGCACTTGTTTTACGAATATTGTATAGGGTTGGATGAAATGTTGAACATAATTACGATGATGACAATAAGTGTCCTACTCTGACGGAATATTTCTGTTATTGAAATTCGGAGTGAGGTAATCAGTTAACAAAAAAAAAAAAAAAAAAAAACATTTAGACGATAATGAAGAATAAAAAGACAGCATTTCATTATTAATGTTTTAACCCAGACTAAATGGGCAAAATGACTTAGATTGAATTACCTAACGAAATAATGAAGTTTTTTTATTCTCTTACTATGAGGATGTTTAGAGAGATATAAAACATGCGACTGTATCTTATATTGATTTCATATATTATTCTGCTGCATAGATATTGAGTCACGGAGATTCATTTAAACAATTTGCCTTTCAATCAAATTCCACATCGTATTGAAACGGCGTCGTAAATCCGACTTGTCGACGGACGAATTTGCGGCCGGAATTCAAATCGCATTCTTCGAGAGGCAACCAACAAAATGAAAATTACCGAATGTCTGAGAATAGTGACGAGGTTCATTTTGTTAATAAAACAATTTCTTGTATAAAGACTAAAGTATCGGCTTGAAAATCAGTTTTCCATTGATTAAAACCATTAACAAATCGACAATAGAATAGAAAAAAAGCGAAATGAAAAGACAAGCCTAAACGTCACAGGTGCCATATAATCCATGATTTCAAATTCTGAGACTGGCGATTTTTTGGCGGATTTTCTTATCTCTCTAGCAATCTCGATTTTATTATGTCATACATATTGAGACCTATTAGAATTATGCAGAAAATTCTATTTTGGTAATCATAGTACTGAGACGTCATCGTTCACGTCACTAAACGTCATCTTGGCAATATTTCTTAATCGCCAAAAAAATTTAGAATTTGGAATCATGGATTATACTGTACCATGGTTAGTTTAAATCAGCAAGGACGATTTAAATCTTTACATAAATTTCAATATATAATATAATTCTAAATCAGTAATTGCAATATTTGTAAACAATCTCTTTTAAATCTGAAGACTATTGCCATGTTTATGCCAGTATTAATAAGAAATTTCCATTTGTTGATTGTTCGATAATTATATATATATATATATATATATATATATATATATATATATATATATATATATATATATATATATATATATTCTTCTTAAGTCTTCCTCAGCTTGGTACAAAATTATCTTAACTTTAGACTTCGCTGTTTCTATTAGTCGCTAAGGATATCTTCGCCATAATAAACTTTCCTTATCTGAAGAAATTTAAGGAACGTTTTCTGATGAACAGTTACAGTAACCGAAATCATTCTATAATTAATTTAAAGAACGTTTTACAGATTTTTATTCGATTAAAATCATTAAACGTTTTACTAACATATTGCTCTATTATTAGAATGAAATTTCTGAAACAGCTTAACAAAAAGTAGTCGTGGCAGAATATTCTTAGCTACGCAAATCAAGATTTGTGTAGGATATAAAGAGTTAACAATTTGTTACTTATATGGAACTTAGTCTGTTGAACTTTTGGACTTAAATAACAAAAACGAAAAATTTTGATCTACCCACATAATAGCACTTTTTTGTAGAACAACAATCTGGACGTCACAAAAACCGATAAGTTCATTGGCGAAGCCACGCCAAACATTTTAAAGTCGTTTTGCAAGTATAATATTGGAATAACAGAAATAGGGCATGAGAAAAAATACTATTATGTTTAAAAACTCAAAAAGTGGTACAAAAAACATGCTACTATACAAAAAATGCTCTATGTTGGTAGAATAAACACACGCAAAAAATAATTTTGTGCAATGAATTTAAGCAAATTAAAGCTGCAGCATGAGCTAACAGATCCAGCTCAGAAAAACTTACAAGATTGCCAACGACTAGATTTGAATCCAATATATCAAATATTGTAGGAACAATTCAGTCTTAATCTTCACCTACAAGAATAATTTAGTCACATGAATGCTGCCGATGTGTGCTCAGAAATTTTTTTTTTATTATTTCACCTCAATTCTTAATTTTTGTTCAAAAACAACCATCAAATTTTATTAAATTTTCTAGAATATATTCGAAACTTTTAATTTAAACTTTGGTATCTATTTTTCCAACATGCAAAATTTAAAGAAACTGAAAGTTTAACTCGACTTTTGCAATCGATTTTTATCAGTTATTTAATTCATTTGTAAAATAAAAAACAAATATAATTCTGTAATTTTATTTTACAAATGAATCTAATTTTGTACTCATTTTATGTATAATAAGCAAATTAATTCTTATATTTTAATAAAATAATTACTTAAAAAACCATGATTTCTTCAGTAATAGTATTATTTGGTATATTTAATCTTATTTTAAACATGATTTAACTTTATTTGAGATGTTTTAAAAATGGTTTTAAAATATAAAAATAATAAATAAATATAATAATAAATAAATATAAAAATGGTTTTTACTATGTACAGGATTTGATTATTCTAAAAGGGAAGTGTAGAATACTATTTGTGTAAATTTCATTTTATAGGCATGTTCAAACACACACACACAATTTTAATGACACTATTTTTCGACACGACATTCACAACTTTGAATCGACACATCACATCTTACACATGCTAATTTCACACGATTTCGACACACATCACACACACACAGTTTCTACACACTACGTTTACACACACTAACACATTCACTATCACAGCACACGTGTTTTTTGATTGGTTTACTTTAATAATAAACGTAATTATACTTTAAAGTGTCATATCAACAGTATATCATTTAAAATAAATCAATCACAGACGAAGCTGGCATGACGAATAGGTTAGAAACGCTCTTTGCCTAGTCGTGTATCATTACTGAAAGTTAATGTGAGGTACATCAAGAATTTATCTGATTTTAATGCGAGTTTTCGATGGTATGTTTGTTAAGATGGTCTCACGAAGAATCCATCAATATAAACCGTGAAGGTCACAGTCTAAAATCAAAGCCCTCGGGTGCATTCTAGAATGACTCAGTAGATGCGACAAATTTCTTCTATGACTAACCCATTGAGCTATTTTCCCTTATTTTTCAATTTTATAATTGTAGATAAAACAATTATTCGAATGCATCATTTGCGAAATGGATTAACTCAATAAAACTAGAAGCTAAAAAAAATTATAAAAAAGTAAATATTTTTAAGATTAACAACGCATTTTAAATATTATTTACGTAAAATTTTTGTGATGTTAATTCTTATTATAAAGAAAAAATTTTTTGAATATATGCAATTATATATTATATACAGCTTTTCTAATTAAAATTTTAGTAAATTCAAAAGTAGAGTTAATCGATTTGGCCAGTGAAGAATCCATTTCCCAACTAAGTTTCTTTTATTTAAAAAAAAATTATTTTAATGATCACGATATGTTAACATTTTCTTAAGAATGCCTTAAAATTTAGTTCTATGTTGTTTCTATTTTATTCTGAACTTCTTTGATTGAAGTATTTAAAAAACTTCTGTTCATGTTTAAGAATGCATTATTTTGTTGATGAAATGCATTCTATTCATTTATGATCATTACATTGTATACGTATTTAATGTCTTATATCAATGCCCTTTTTTCACATACAATACTATACTGCATAATATAGCTATCGAAATTTAATCGCTAAAACCTAATTTGTTATTTGCTGTTCAAATGTAATAGGTTATTTTGGCCTTCAGTAGGCCAGTCATTTTTTGTTAAGTGATCCTTGGCTATAAAGGCCTACCGTAAGAATCTAACGACTCCACACTTCAACAAAGGATTGCTTTTCGAATCCCGGTTCGGGCATGGATGTTTCTTTCCTTCTCAGATCTCTCTGTCCTTTCTTCTGTGGTGTGGTATGAATGTGGCCCGCCCTATAAACGGGTTTGTGGTGGTATGGCGCGGATAACGCTACTCGCCTCCGTGACTTGGTTCACAGGTGCTCGCTGAGTAACGACAAATGAGTAGCAATCTCTGTCCTTGTTGTGGCATAGGGTTCAACCCTCTAGTGCCCGCTATTTGAAAAAAAAAGAAAAAGGATTGCTTAATGCCCTCTATTAGAGTGACGCAGTTTTCTAATCATTTGGAGGAGCTTCTACCATAATTAAATGTTTCATGTTAAATCAATTTCTATACTTAGCTCGTCATCATGACGTACATCACCTACAACAGGAATCAACAATATGGTCCTAATCATAATCTGCAATTCTAATAACCAAAAACTCGGTTCACACACAAATAAAGTAGGTTCTGGGTTCAAATCCCGGTTTGGGCATGGATGTACTTTCTCTCTCTATCTATCCAGTCTTTGTCCTTTCCTTGTATGAATGGGTTGTGAATGGTTTCCTACCCTATAAACGGGTACCTATGACAAGTGTATACTGGGGAAGTCGGACTCCTCACCAAAATATGGTTCAATTGGAAAAGTGGAGCAGCGCAATCCATAATGACAGCCTTGCTTACACACGACAACAACAACAACAACACAAATAAAGTCATGAGTAAATTCAGTTTCTTTACAAACTCCACATTCCAACAAAAATTTAAAATAAACTGAATCAAAAGATGTTGAAATAAAATTCGAAGAAATAGTAGATACTTATGACAAAGAACCCGTAAAATTATCCATATAAATAATGGAATAATAAATAAAAGTACACAAACCAAAATTCTATTTAAGCGCAAATTTTCCAAGTATATTATTCTACAATGGCAACAATAGTGTTGTTCAACAAACAAAGTTAGATCCTACATGTCTACGAGTAGACAGTACTCTTCAATCTAATAGTTTCCTCAATTTCTTTTTCACAAATCATGAATGGGCCATGATAGCCTAGTCCTTTCGTCCGGAAGGTCGGGGTTCGATTCCCAATGCCTCCGAAAACTGAACGAGTACATGTGATATACGTACTCGTTAAATCTGTGGAATCGAAAGTCCAGTAATCGGTCGTGGAACATTGATCATGGGTGCAATGGTCTGGAGAAAATTTCCTTCCCCTTAAGATCAATGTATAAATTGAGGGAGTGGATTCTCTTTGGTGGTGCCATCTATCGCAGGACTTTAGAGCAAAGTCGTATTTTCGCCTTCGAATTGCTCTGGTTAAACGGAAGACGCACCTAACTGACTTAAATTCGCATAGTCAACGACATAGCGAGCTTGGCTCATCCAAGGTCATAACTAACAGCAACAACAACAAATCATGGTCTTTTTCTGCTTTACAGAAATTAACAAAACTACTTCAGAAGCATACATATATAACCAATCTGAAACACTATTCAACTGTTCACACACGAACCATTTCCACATGAAAAACCTTCAACACTGCCATATGTCTATTTCATTCAACATTGTCTTCGAAACAAAACCAAAAAAGGAGAAATGAATAGCTCTAATAATATACTTAACGAATAATATATCGAACTTAAATAGAAACGTAATTCTGTGCACAATATGGGCCAATATCATGCTGATTTAACAAATGAAGATTACATGCTATGGTTATTGAAGCTTTTTCTGTAATAAGCACAACTCAACTCGTGAGCATATAAAATCCTCAAAAATGAGAACATCACAACGCTCTTAAAACAAATTGATGGTATTATATGAAACTTGAACGTTCGGCCTGAAGAGTTAATAGATAAATTATATGAAAAAATGAACATACATATTAATAGACTTTTCTGACATTATAAGTTTAATTAAACATCTTTTAAAACTAATAACTGATATTATATTATTTTGCAGATAATTTTTTGTCTATACATACTATTACTTACTATATATATTTACGCGTCCATTTATAATTTAATTTACTTATTCAAAGTTTCATGTATTAAATAATGCTGTATTTAAGTGTAATACGTTTCGCTAAAATATGGTATTTTGTAGGCTTTAAGCAAACTCCACTTTTCTAAAAAATTCATGGTTTTCAATAAATTGCTGAAGTGACATCTATGGTGAGAAAGCTTAGGGTATTCTTGACAGGTATTGGGGTTCTGTTCTCAGTAAAAGATGAAATATAACCTGTTAACTCCTGTTATAATTCAGAGCTTTTACTCTTTAATATTCCTTGTTATGGTATTGGTTGCATGTGATATGAATGGTCAGATACATCTAAAGACGAATCTGATAATTAATAGATACGAAAGCATTCCATCTGACCATGTGCGAACATATGTATCCATTGTGAATTCTTATGCACTTAGATAACTTAAGCATGGAGAGTTGCTTACAAGTTGATCCAGGATTATATGTTTAATTTCAAGCACTCCCATTGGAAGAATCCTCAGATTTGAATAATTTTGAGCATGTCTGTGAATCTTTCAAAAAGCCATTCAGAAAAGTGATCTCCATTATTCCGCCCTTTAATGGATTTATGGATTTTCCAGCAGGATTCATGGTTAAAATGGTCTAAGATGTCTTCAGACGTTAGCCGACTTCACACCAAACAGAATGTTGCCCCATTTCTGTGTGCTCATGGCAGCCCAACACTGTATTATGTGAGTTTTTTGTTACTTAAGTACAGATACATGCTTGGAATAGGATTGCGCACCAGGAATGATCTTACAACGAGTTTTTTTTAGCAGTTACCATGGGTGGAATGGTCTGGAGACATTTACTCCCCCTTCAGATCAATGCCACAATTGAGGGAGTAGATCCTCTGGTGCTGTCGGAGGAATTGAAGAGCAAAAGTCGTACTTTCACCTTCATGGTGCTCTGATTAAACGAAAGACGCTCCCAATTGACTTAAATTCGCATGGCCAAGGCATAGCGAGCTTGGCTTGTCCAAGTGTCATTAGTAACAACAACAACAACGAGTTATTTTTTCGTTAACTCTACAGCAATAGGTACATCAGTAAAGTTCTGAAACTCAAAGTTATCCTTATAAAGCATCTCTTGGGTATCTTTAAAGAAGCTAAATGCTAGTTCATTGTTGGAAGATACTTTCAAAGTGACTTTTAAGCAAGGTACACATATTACAGCTTCTTCTTCGGCCTCGTTTTTTTCTGGAGAGGTAGATTATTGAATATGGGTGCGCTGTCTTTGGTCGACATCTCATTTTTGTTCATCTTGCAACTTTTAAAAATGAACTGGGAGTACTTCTAAAAATTATATAGGCTATTTCCTCGAGCAGACATCTAAAATCGACTTAAGTTCATGCCATATCGTACAGCAGCACCTAATGCAACATGTAGTGGCTACACCGAATACCAATTTTTGGTGCTTAATTTTGTTATCTCATTTTGAAAATTTCAATTATTTATTTGTGTTATACGAGTCATTAGTGAATAGGATTTAATTTAATTTTGATGTATCCTTCATGGTTTTGTATTTTTTACATTATATGGATATATGCAATAGATGCTCCTTTTTACGAACTTGTAGGGACCAGTTAAATAGTTCTTAAAATTTGAAGTTCGTAAAACAGAAAAATAAATGTTAGATTCTGAAAAATTATATATTTTTTTAACTATACTTCAGTTCTTGCAAATAAAGTACTATAAAAAAATCATTTGGAGTTGCTTAAAAAAAAAAAAACTGGATTTCAACATCAACAGTGTAGTCAGTTATTTAATTACAATTCGAAAGAGTTAGGATTCTAAAATAAAATAAAAAAATGTCAATCTAAACTTCTCAACCATACATAAAAAAATTTAAAAAATCATGACAAAAATAAACATAAATAAAAGATAATTGACAATGAGCTTGCAAATAAGAATTTTAAAAATATATGTCCATAAATAAGTATTTGGGTTACCATTGCGTTTATGAAACCAAGTTAGGAATCAAGCAGCAGTTTGTAAAACCGTGAGTAAAATAAGGAGCATCTACCGTGTACACACACACACACACATGTATGTATGTATACAGGTGATTCGAAATCGCTTTTACAAATTCAGAGGGTTGATAGTACCCATCTAGGCAAGCAATAATTACATAGGAACATAGGGTCTCGCATTCCACTCTGAGAGGCAGAAAAGAGGAATTCTCACCTGACAGTGCTTAACCAACACATTCAACAGTGTTGGGTAAGCGAATGAATAATACCAAAAACTTCACAATCATATGTATTGTTTAGTAAAAAATTCACTCACAGCAAATACTCAAAATACCATCCACGTGTGTCGTTGCAAAGTTCAGAAACGACTTGAAGATTGATGGTGCCGTATTAATTTTGCCTTCGGCAACAATGATTCTAGCCACGAGATCTTCAGTTGAGTCCAAACACGTGTAGTACACTGAATATTTCATATGCCCCCAGAAGAAAAAAAAAATCCAATGGGTTGAGGTCCGGTGAGAAAGGGGTCCAAGCAGCAGTCCGCTACGTCAAATCCATCGTGCGGGATATGCGGCATTAAAAAAGTTACAGACCAAGATGGAAAATGTCTTGGGGTGCCATCGTGAATACCACATGTCAGGATGGGGAATGGTACAATTTGCTATAAACTGGGAAGCACTTGTTCCAAGAAGATACGGTATGTTGCACTGGTCAACGGGTCAGACATGATGTAAGGGTCTACCAGATAATCCCTAAGGATATCTGGTCAGATATTCATGGAAAATTTCTGCTGGTGTCTACGAGGGGTTGTATTGCGGGCATTTTTGTCAAATTAAACTCAGTTGATTGCATTTTTAAAGAACAACATTAAAGAACAACATCTACTCTGATTGTGGGGCTTAATCCGGCAACCAATAGAGCAAAATGCTGCTTCTTCTCTGTGGAAATTTGCATACGGTAAATTCGTGATCGATTTTTGTTGCGTTTCTACTTTCCTCCTTTCTGCTGCCTCTCAGAATGAAATGCGACCCAATGTTCCTATGTAATTATTGCTTGTATGGATGAGTACTATCACCCCTTTTTGTTTGTAAAAACAATTTAGAATCATCCTGTATATATATATATATATATATATATATATATATATATATATATATATATATATATATATATATATATATATATATATATATATATATATATATATATATATATATATAAAGAGCTCCAGTGGCTCAGTAGCTTCCCACCCTTCCCGTAAGCTCAGCAAAGTGAAGCATCATTTGCCACGGGTAATGGTTGGGAGGGTGACCAAGGTGTACTCTCCTTGACTGGGTTGCTGGAACTCCGTGGGTTGGGGACGTGTCCATGTTAATCTGTGACGTCCAAAGTCCTACCGCTGGTGTGGCGTGGATGTAGAGAGGAGGGTGCCAGCTCAGGTGTAGTATTGTCTCCTGACCGTGGTTCAAAATTACGAGGCACCTTAGAAAGAGCAACCTTCGTGGTGCTCTGATCCAAACGAAAGACGCTCCCTTTTGACTTAATTCACAAAAACGAGCTTGGCTTGTCCCAGTATCATAGGAAAACAACAACAACATATATATATATATATATATATATATATATATATGTGTGTGTGTGTGTGTGTGTGTGTGTGTGTGTGTGTGTGTGCAACATTGAATATTATCAAAAGTCAAGAAAGTGAATTTTTATGAACAATTATATATTATACTGAGAAATTGTTTGATATTGAGAACTGGATTCGGAACTGCCAGAGAGACTCATAAAAATAATTTTAGTAGGTAATATCACAAAAAAACTTCGAGATGTTGAGAGTTGTAATTTATCTCATAATTAATAACTATCTAAGGAAGAAATCCTTATATTTTGTCATTTTAAAATAAAAATGAAAAAGACTGGGAAAAAAGAAAAGGGTAAATTTTTCCATTTTTAGTTTCTTAGATTAGTTTGTAAAATCTTTTATTTGTGTTCACTTTTCTTCAGAAATAGAAAAGCCATAATAAGGGGACAGTGTTTTTATCTCGCTATGACTTTTTACTACCATCTTGTACGAAACAAAAAATTTACTGTTAAAAATAATAAACTATAAATCCTATGATGACACTCTCACTAGAATAAGTCTTCCGATCAGGTAAATTAAATAATGGTCTACCTAAATATGTTAAAATAAATTAAATAAATAAAAATAAATTATTATATAGCTATGACATTTTTTTAGCATCTCGCACGAACCAAAATTTACTATCGTTGAAAAAAAAAACTGTTAATACTATGACGAAACGTTCTCTCTCAAACGATCCAACATATTATTTATTCCAAACAGAATATGTAAATGGCGCGACTGTATACGGAAGTCTGGAATCATAATTTTTGTGAGACATCCATCGCCAAGAAGAAACAGTAAATAAAAAACGAACATTTTCAGTCGTACTCCTTTCTGGAACAATCAAGGAGTTCTGAACGAAATGCACTCACCCCTGGCACCACCCGCCGCCCCTCCCAATGCCACAACTGGGTTAGAAAACGGATATTGAAAAATAGAACATTTTAATATTGGGAACTGTGTGTTGCGTCACAACAGGTTGGCGATGGCAGTTTGGCGATGACCGGCTCTTCCTTCTATTTAAGTGAGAACTCGTCTTCTGGAACCAGTTTAATCATATCTTTCTTCTTGCGAAGGTGTTCTGTGTCGGTGCCGACGGGGCTCTGATCAGCGGGCGGCTGTCTGAAAAAAAAAGTAAGTTAATGGCACCAATAATGATGTTATTTTTAATATTACGTACGTTATTTATTAAACGATCCGTGGTGGATTAATTAAAGTAAGAGTAATAACCTGGCAAGTGATGAGGTTTAATGGCATTGTTGTACCACGAACTTTATAGAACTTGAACGATTTTAAATTAATTGCTGAACAAAAGCTCTTTGATTGTATACCTTATGATATTTTCACAACAAACAGTAGTATAATTACTGTTTTCTCTATCAATAATTACAGCAGAATGTAGCAAACAAATATATTAAAAGCTTGCTGTTCTATAATTTTCTCGCTTCTGTTGTTGCAGATTGGAAAAGTTGAAAGATTCTTCAGTTTAAATGATACCCAATACTTTTTTAAATTGAATTAATTTAAGAATAAAACTGGCTTCTCTTTAACAAAAATAATTCCAACTTCTGCAGAATTTAGCCTTTCAAATAAAGGATTTGAGCTTTTTCTTAAATAAAAATCTCAAACGTGAATATGCTTTGTAACATTTTTTAAGTTATAAATAATTGTAATAATACATGCCTTTTTGTACCTGTGATGCTTTAAGAAAATGATAAAACAGTGAAATGGTTTATTTCCTACATTTCTGCGACTTCATTTTACGCATCTTATTTTCTAGATCCCGAAAATTTTTACTGCGATGCGCGAATTCGGTAAAGTAACAAAAAAATTATAGAACACAAAAATTATATCTTAGACATTGGTAAAAACAATAGTTCTAGAGAATAAACAGACTTAATTTCTGAAGTGGATTATGTCGAGTATATTTTTAACATCAATATTGAATGTGAATAAGCTTTTCGATACTTTCATAGTTAAATATGCTGTATTTATTTCTTTCGTCTGAAATTCATCAACAATGTGATAGATGAATAGGTTGAATGTATAATCCTTTTATTTCTTGTAGCGTTGATTGGATTTTAAATTTAGAAGACTTACTGCCATGTTCTAATCGATAAAGGTTCGTAAGGTCGTAAATAAGAATAATACCGTGGGAACTAGAGCTTCAAAAAATAAACTTGCTTAAACTGGATTTAAAACAGGTGTTTATTTTTGCAATTAAGGTATAATTGCAATAATTTAGAACTTTAAAAATTATTTTTCTACAATTGCATATTTCGGTCAAGAGCTGAAATGTGTTTGTTTTAAATCTCTTTCTAAATTGGATTACTATGTTACTTATGAAAGAATGACTTCGGATTGCACGAGATAGTTTCTTAAATTGGTGTAGTAATATTCTTAACTCGCAGCGTCAAATGTAATCCTTTTGGTATTCTTTTTTTAATATATATTAGTGGGTCATTGATTCATTTCGGCAAAAAAATTTGTCAAATAGAACTTTCGACAATGTTTGAATTTGTTTAAATTTTGATTTAGTTATAAATTTGATTCATTATTCTGCATTTAATCAATTTGGTAACTGCTAACTCCGAAACTTTGATTTTATTTAAATGAAGTAATCTGTATAATTCGTAGTTTTTTTTTTAAAATGAACTCACCGATTTTTGACGACATACGTTTAAAAATTTGCTTTATTTGTATGTTCTATTCACTGTAGTTTAGCAAAATCTAATTATTAATCAAACGTAACGAATTTTTTCAGTCCAGGATTCTTTAACAATTTATAAAATATCTGAAACATAAATAATTCGCTATATAACTTCGTTTATTGTCCCTGGCTTCGAAATAAACCATTTTTTTTTTTTTTTGCTGTAGATATTTAGTTTTAAATTTATTGCCTAATGTTTTATAATTAATTTGTTTGCTAATGTGACTAAAAACACTTTAAATTTGAAATAGTTACAATAATAATGTATACTAATTTCTAACTTATACAATGTTCATTCAATATTCATATAACAATTTTAAAGTTCTAAATTTTACTGGATATTAGTTTTAGTTTCTACTAAGAAATTTATTTTGATGGTTAAGTGAAACAAACATATTGGGTTGAACTTTAAAAAATGTTGTGGTATGAATTATTTAAATAACATACTTATTAAGTTTAAGTTCTTTTCATTATTGGGCAGTAAAATCTTATGTTTTTCTATTTTATGTTTTTCTTGTTTACTCGAAGAAAGTAAGCTACTAATATTAATTTATATTCAACCATTAATGTGAACTTAAATTGTGTCATTTCTTAAATGCTTGTCTAATATTTTACTTTCTACTCATTTAATGCAATTTTTATTCATCTCGGGTAGCTATTCTAGCAGATTCTTACACTTTTGTAATCCTATCTTTGCTAAATATTATTTCACTTAGTGTGCTTGACCTACTTTGAAGACAATGTAACAAATCCATTTAAAATTTAAAACTTGATCGTGGTCTAAATTTTACAAGACTTTAAAGTTTATGAGGTCAGGATCACTGTATTTAGAACAAGATTTTCAAAGTAAACAAAAAGTTGTGCCATTTTTACAACCCATAATCGCTGCAAGCTTGGAGATGCTTATCTAGATAACATCTACTAGAAAACACTCGAAAAATATTTAAAATCTCTTTTTTTATAATTTTCCTAAAGTTAGCTTTTTAAGCATGTGATCTAATTTCAAAAACTAGAAATGGAACATTCATGCCTGGCTTGGACACAAGACTATTCAAATTTAGCCTGTTCGAATTTAAAGTTAAAATTTTAAAAAATTATAAGAACTTTATTTATTTTTTAAACTTTTAAGAAAAGTTATACAACTTAATGTATTTATGCAAATCTTTTTAATGTTTTTGCAAAATGAAGATAAACCTTTTATTTTCATTTATTACCAATTGAGTAATACTAGTAACTTTTATTACTAATTATTAAGTTATACTATAGAAAGTTAATTCCATAAAATATTTATAATGAAAAAAATGTTTTATCAGGAATATAATTTCGCTTCAAAAAGCTTATGAATTTTGCTTACAGCTATACAGTTTGTCATTCTATACATATTTATTGAAGAATGATGCTACCTAAATCAGAATCTTAAAATTAATAATTTAAGGATCATGCGTTCAAATTAATTGAATCTGAAACGCCTAATTTAAATCATTGTAATTAAACTCAATTTAAAGCGGAATCCAAACTATTTACATCTTCTTGAGGTTGGAATTAAACTTAACTTGAACTGAAAATCAGAGTTATTGATCATTTAATGATCCATTTCGTTAATTTAGAAAATCTGGTAAAAAATGATAAAAATGTTTAACACTTTACTTCCAAAACTTGAATTTGGACATGTATATATTTGCTTTTAGCAGTTTATGTACTTGAATTTAAAGTTTTGACTTTTTGTATTTTTCCTAAGATTAAATTTTTTATTGATATTAGACCTTTAATTGTGTGATATTAAATATAAAATACCATTTTAAATAATTGATTTATTACGTTTAATTTTTTCTACCACTAGCCAAAAGTTTGGACTATAAATTTCTCATTAGATCTTGAAAAATCTATTCTATATCCATTTAATTCAAAAATAAGTTAGAAAGTTTATGTATATTCAATGTCAAATATATACATACATACTTCTACATTTATAGATTTTTACACCATTTAATCTTTACCAAACACATTCTTCTAGTTTTCTGGACAGAAAACTGGAAAGTGAATTTGAATTCTGCTTAGAAGATAGCAGAAAATTTAGGATTTATTACATTTCATGTAAAAGTTATTTGTGAATTATGAACAAATGATTTTGATTATTTGTAGAAAGTAAAATAAGGATTCTGAACTTAAATATGGTAAATGAAATTGAGCTGGTAGCTCAGCGTTGTGTAGCTTTCTATTCAACAGTTTCCTTTTTCATTACAGAGTGAATATTTAGACAGGCTTAGAAATTCCCTTTAAACTAAAAGCTGAGATAGATTTAAATCTCATAAAAATGACTAGAGTTACATGGGATCTATATGGGACATGAATAATATAAATCAAAGTTCCTCTAAAAATTTTGACTAGAGTGTTTTAAACAGTCCAATCTTGCTAAAATTCTTAACATATAAGGACATATTAATAGGCCATAGAAGGGCAAGATTTAAGGAATTCAGCGTAATGGAATTATGCCTGCTTTTTTATTTTTACATGCATTTTTTGTCAGTTGCTGCACCATCGTGCTTTCTTGTACCTAGTCTGTTGTGCTGTACTCGTTACAGGCGAGTTTTCGCCATTCTGAAGTGGGGACGGTATAAGTATGATATAACTTCCCAAGAGATTTCTCGCCAAATCTGCCGTTATTTTTTGATATTGTTTCTGGTTTTCACTTTATAACTTGCGTTTTTGTTGCTTTTTGGATTTTTGCCGTCAGGTTTTGTTTTTCCTCGTGTTTTACATCATATGATTTCATCAAGTGGCAACAGCATTTGAATTGCTTGGCGACGAAAAATGTTGCTAAGGTCGCCAATGGTGGATATTCCCTATTAGTTCTGCGGGTACCAAGTAGAAGACCCTCTAGTACTTGAAATGCCTCCTCCAAAGGTACAATGTTTTGGAAAACACTGCGGCCTATTTAACATGACCTAACCGACTTTAATAGACACGATGGATTTTCGGTTAAGCAGAGATTTGAGCTCGCTTCCTTTCGATAATGAAAAAGACACTCTAACCAACTAAGCCACTACGGCCTAGTTAACGGCAAGTTTTATGTTTATGTAAAATCACTACTTATGCTAACCAATGAATTGTCGAGACAGAAGTTGAAAGATTAGCATTCTAGTTTTTTCAGTAGTTTGATAGTCCGATAATGTTGTTAAAAAGTATGATTTGAAATCGTTTTTGTGTAATTAAGTACCGTTATCATAAAGTGCTTACAAATCTTTTGAATTTAAGTATTTTTTTAACATTACATTGTGTATTTATTACTTTTTCTTCCCAGATTCAAACCCGAAAATCGATGCAGAAATAGGCTTTGTTTTAGTAATTAAAAATTGCTTTTAATTCAATTATAAAGGTACCAGTCCATTTATATACAAATTTATTTTACATATTCCAAACATATAAGCATTCCTAACAGCATGGTTAAGTTCCCACGCGGAATTAATAATTTACATTAACTAATTAAGTGGTGCCGGGAGAGACTTACTGGCTGGAAAAATAATATATACGTAAAAAAAAATCGACTTATGGTTGAAAGTTTAATTACTCTGTCTTCATTCTTGTCTCCTCGCTCTTTCTGGAATTGGTTTTCCAAAAGTCCTGCTCTAGGGCAGTCTATTCCGTAGAAGAGGAAATGGAAAATAGTACGGGATGCAATCTTAAAGAAAATATAAATCCAGCCAGGGGAAAAAGTGTATTTTAGTTAATTTACAAAAAGAATCTAACCAGTGAATACAATATCGTATGACTTGTAGGTTCCGATCGAATTAGCTCTCATGTTTACATAAGGCTGAACCGATAGCCGAATGACCTAAATCTGCCAATTCTAAAATTCTTGCGTTTGAATTTCACCTTGGGCTTGTTTTTAGGGGTTCGGAATGCCCTTTGAACTATACGTCCGAACTCTATCTAGACCTCATATGCAAAAATGACTGACAAACCGAACAATATTCGCAAAATAGATGATTTAAGGACGTCAAAGAAACCAAATCCTGTGCCAACAAATTCCGTATGGAAGGAAAAGGTGGTCCTCTTCCAACAGTAATGTTTGATTTTGATGTTCTATGGAATTAGGATGTTCGTAGTTGACTTGCAATACTATAAATCTTCCAAGTATTTGCAAAGTTGGCAGTGAAAGGCTTAGCGCTTGGAATTGACATTATTTGGATTAGATTCCTACCTTGGTAATAGACATTCAAAGGAGTTTGGAATCCTTTTTAAGTAGTAGATCCCGATCACAATTAAACCTAGTTTGCTAATGACGATTATGATGCAATCAATTTAATTCTTGTTGTGAATTGCCTAGCATCCTAAGGCCGTTGAAAGACAAATTAATGACCGTGATTTTCTTCCGAGAAAATTTTTCATAGAAAGCGGACCATTTGCCTGCTTCAAAAGAACTCAAATCAAGAGTAATGCAACTAATTAATCATCTTCTGAAAAAAAGCTTAAAAAAATTTTTTGTAAGATACTTTTCTGATTATGCTTTGCTGGCAGCAGCACAGCTAGAAAATTTATTGTAAAAGAAATTTTTACAAATTTTGTAAAAGAAAACAAAACGATATTTATTTTATCTATTAAATTGTGATATTTAAATGCTATAATATTTCTGTGTAACGTTTCTGTTAACAATCATTTAGCAATCTTCATCTGCTATTCTTATAATTAAAAATTTATTTAATATATTGAAATCTTTTATATGAATACTAGAAAAATCTCCCAAGTTCTTCTGGAGAATTCTCTATTTCTTAATTTTAGTTTGTAGGGCTTATTGAATGTATTCTTAGAATATGAATGAAAATAATGTCATTTGATGCAGTCATAGTAGGCAGCTTATTATGAGTCATTTGTTGATGCTGTAATAGTTGACGTAGACTTGCTTTTTATAACGATCTTGATGTTATATAGGATGTAATTTGGATGTTTTACATCGTAAGATGAACAGTCTGGAATTTTAACATCAGTCACCTGTTGCTAGATTTCCAGGAAGACTTTACCATAGTGGGTCGTATGATATCCCGACAAAATTTCATTGGGGAATGAAACACCAATTCGTCATTTGACAGAATAGAGATGGGATCAGAGATCTTCCCATTCTAAGGGTTAACTTACCACTACTGCACGATGAACAGTTCATGGATTATTTCGACTCTGGGAACCAAAGAGTCTAGCAGACTCTGGTTATTGTGATATTACCACGTGTTGCATTCTGGGAGGAGTAGTTAAATATACGATGCCGTATTTTTGTAACAGCAAGAGCGACGCCTAGCGGCTTCCCATGAGATAAACAAAGTGAAGCATGATTAGCCATGGGCAGTGATAGGGAGGGTGACTATGCATTCTCTCTCACTGGGTTGCTAGACCTCCGTGAGTTGGGGACATGTCCCGTTAATTTGTGACATGGGTATGGCGTATGTTTAGAGAGGAGAGTACCAACTGTGTTGTGACTTCCTCGCCTGACCGTGCCTCAAAATTACAAGGCTTTTAGTAACAGGCTTGTATTCCAAAACTGTTAACCTTACGGTGCAGTTCAAGTTTCATTTGTTCTGTTATGCTTGCATGGGAAATGAGAAAACGCGGAAAACTCCAACTCGTTTATCATGATTGTTCCTGAGGCAGAAAATCGAAGCATTCTTACCTGTCTATTCATCAGTGACTAGAGTCAAATTGGGAACCATCTTTTCTGATATAGTTATGGGAATGAGCGTACTCTGTTTTCAGGGATTCTTTTATTTGTCTGAAAAGTGGATTAATTCTTTCATTATTATAAAAAATATCATTAAAATATTAAACATCCTTTTTGGAATGAACCTAAGTTTTTGTTTAATAGAAAAAATGTTTTAGTAATTTATCATCCTAAACGTGCCACATTGGTTTCATTATTTGAAATTTGTTTTCATGTTATCAAGACAGAGGAATCATTGTCAAGTCTTAAATATTTCGCAGAAAATTCAAGCTTAAAAATAACTGTATTTAGTTTTTTGACACTTAAATCTTAAAAATGTAAGTCAAAAAACTGAATTTTTTATTGAAGAGTATGGTCTCCCTATAGAGCAGAAAAAAGCCGCAAATTTTTATCGAAATTTTAAAATACTTTCTATTGTCACTGCCTAATAAAATATGAACCGTTATTCAAATGAAAATGAAGATGCGTTTGATTTATAATTACAGTAAGTATGCATTTTCATTTACATACTTCTGAAATTTTCCATATTTATTAATGAATGGAAGATGTATATGCTCATATTTTCTTAAATGTGCAGCCAAAAATAGCCGTAATCAATAGTTGGTTATTAGTTTTTATAATACACAATATAAACTTGAAGTTCCTCTTGCATTATTTCTAATATATAAAACGTTATGGTAAAGTGGCAACACGAACCTTAGATATCAATATTGTACTCTTCGTCAATAAGAATGTTTCTTCGAATAACTCGAAATTTGTTTTGACACAAAACTAACTTTTAATACTTTTTAATTATTAAAATGATGTATTCTTTAAATTACTAGTTACACTACTTAATTTTGAATAAAGGGTAATACACAGTTGCATTCATCTTCCTTTATTTTCCATGGGTTAATACTTCGGCCTTCAGGTCATGAGTTTGATTCCCACTTCTCGTTTGTATGTATGTAGTGACTTGGAATCTAGTTTTAACAAAGTCCCGGTCTAATTAAATCCTCCTTTGCAAAAGCAAGTTTTTGTAAACTCTACTGGTTTACAAATTAAATCTAGTAAACAGGGTTGAATTTCTGACATCTACAGCATTTCTGTGACTTCTCGTAGATGTAGAGTACCACTTATTGGTTAGGATCTTGTATAGCGATTAACTGAGTTATCAGATGTTTCTGTGTGTGTGTTCGATTAAACAGTGACACTTAATGTTGTCACCAATTCTGTTTTTCTTCATACCATCGCTTAATATTTCTTAAAATCTTACAATCTGTAACTGTTGCACCTCGGACATCAATGTTTGTGGGGAAATTTATATCAAATGTTTGATACTCGGATTTTATATAGAGGACATTTAAACACCACTTTAAGTAATTAATATTAGATTCAGGGTATAAACTAATTGTTCAAATTGCTCTAATATTTATAAATTGAAAAGACGGGAAGCGTTCAGGCTTCTGCAAAATTTTCAGAGATGAGAACACCGTAATGTAATATATAGATAACAGTGCAGGCGAGCTTTGGACTGTGTGTTAACTGGTTTGGAATACTCGCCAATCACCAAAAGTGTCGTAATTTTGAATGTCAGGCAACGAGATAACACCTGAGCTGGTACCACATCCACGCCACATTAGTTGAAGGACTTGATATGTTAAACATCAACGCGTGTGGACACGTCCGTAACCCACGGAGCTCCAGCCGCGAATGGTTTGCGCTCTTGCCTTCGGTTCAACAGCTCGTGGGTTCGAATACCACCTTGGGTATGGATGTTTATAGTGGTTCGGAATCCACTTTAAACCGTAGGTTCCTGTCTAATTAGCCCTCGTGTGCAAGAAATGACCGTTGAGCGACAAACAAACCACGGAGCTCCAGGGACCCATTATGGAAGAATGTGGTCATCCATTCGGTCGCAGTCCGTGCTAGTGATCCTTTATTTTTATGCGTTTGAAGGGGATGAAGCTAATGGAGCACCTGGACCCATCATCTAATAGCCGGACAACGCTTTTTGCAGTGGAAAGTGTGTGGTTCGAACTCAGACACTGTTGAATAACGGAAGACGGGTGCTGCGTTTCCTACTATTTTGGGGCTTCTACTGCAACACAATTCATTATGAAATGTTTTGGTTATAATACGCAGTGGATATTCAAAAATCTTGTCTTCAGCCAATTACCTCTGAATTGTATGCAGTGTCGAATTTCCGAGCTGTCAGCTGATTGATTAGTGACTCAACTTTCAAGTTGCAACTGGAAGTTGCACTGTTACGATGATTCAGAATCTCCTTTAAATTGAGAGTTCCAGTTGAATAATCCATCGTCTGCATAACGTGACTTTTGAGCAGTCAGATAACCATCCTACTCTTTAAGCAAATCAACCATCTGATCCGGGTTTATGACAATAACTGGAAGGCAGCAGCTGAAGTGCCTTTCTAATACCTTTTTATTGTCAAAACCGAACTTGTTAAATCTTAGTTACAGTAATTAAAACGGTTATCTGTGTTCGATATAATCTGCTTCCTCTAATCCACCATTTGTACCTAAAGTCTAAAATTGGGTATGAGGATCTTTCATCCTGTATATGAGAACAATTGCAAAGTTAGTCGTGCATGTCTTCTAACGCTACGCGATATTAAATTTTTTAGAAAGAAAACTGTAATCATCGCAGTTCCTACATGAGTGTTGGGAGTATACAAGCAGTGTTTAAATCTCTTATATCTGCTTACAAGTCTTCCCTGAGAACTTCGTGCAACCTCCCCCAACCGGGTGATCTGCAACCGTAATCGAAAGCACTCTTCGCAGGCGAGCGGCAAACTGGATCGTTTAAATTTGAAGGAAAAACTTGCCGCACTTCCGCGCTCTCATAAGCACTTGGCAGCTCAAGCATGTCTTGAGGCAAATGGGGAGGGGGGGTCGAGGAACTGGAGCAGGTGACTTCTTCAGCATTCAGAGCACGAAGTGGAATTGCCACGATTTTGCTTTCGACGGAGCGTAGATTGCTCGTCTGCTGAAAAGTGACAGATCTGGGCTTCTTTTTGGGTACGGCTTATTTCTGAAGAGTCCTCTTTTTCAAAAGAAAGGATGTAGCTTTTCTGGTGGAATTTTCTAAAAGAAAATTTTGACATTTAGTTTCTGACGTTAGAAAATGAGGGCGGATAAAATAAATGTTTAAATATTAATTAATATGTATTCATATTGAAGTTAACGAAGCGAAGCGCACCTTTTTAAGCTCTGTAATTTTTATTTTAAACTTATCAAAAGCTAGTTGAGTACCACTTTCTTGATAGATTTTATAACTTTTTGAATCACCCTATATAACTAAGATATAAACTTTCCATATTCATATTTTTCCAGGGCACTCTGATCTGTCTATGCATTTATAATTTAAGTTCTAAGGCTTGAACTTCTTTATCGGTTTCTTCATTTTTCAAAGTGTATTTCTTTGGCACTCAGTTAAGTACCTGCTTGACAGACATTGAAAGATTCAACTAGTAAAAATCCGTACTTTTTGGCGCCATGCTTTAGTTTAGTCATCGAGATGTTTCATCCGTAGCTTCTAGTGTTTCTGGAAAACTAATCCTTTGTGGACATAATGTTTTAATTCCATTCGCGATTATGCGACTAGCGTTTCTCTGTACCTAATTAAGAGTTTGGCTCTTCCAGATGTATATAGCTGCGGAAAAGTGGGAATCTTTGTAATTTAGAAGCAGGGTCCAAACGGAAAATACCAGGTCTTTATGCACCACAGAGATATCACGTCTTTTGGAGGACACAAGGATCATAACCCATTTGTTCTGCATTTAAAGGCCCCCAGCCACACGTTTAGTGAGCAAGAAGGATCTTTCTTTACTGTTGGATTCGAACTCGGCCTCATTCTTGATTATAAGCCTAAAACCTATCGGACAAGCTATTCACAATGTCGGAACGTAAAATATCTCACTAGGTTGTGTGCGAGGGTTTTTTTGAGTAGAAAACAATTTCTTTTTCAACCACCAATAAAAAATATTTAAAAATTTGAATATCTTTAAAATGACTAATTTTATATATGCGATCCTTTAGTTTTCATAAGTTTTTATGATTTTCTTAGTCGGAAGGTGATTCAAATATCACCAAATCCAAAAATTTTGGCAGAAAATTGAAAACAAAAATAAATTTAAATCTATCGCCAATATCTTGATTAAGATAAATCAACGGAGAAAATGAAAGATTTGTGGAACATAAAATTTTTTAATGGAGATACGGTTTGTAGAAGTATGATGGAAGTTGTTTGATTAGTAAAATAAATTTTTATATCTATGTTGAAAATTATAATAAAATTGGCAAATAATTTCTGTGATAGAAAAAAAATGGCGGCTTCGTGAATCTATTGGCGTAGAGTTTGGTACTGATAATAAAAAATGCCATTTCTTCATTAAAAGTTAGACTAGAGTCTGATTAACATTTTTGTTCTGTAAGTTTGTTAATTTTTTTGGAGGCACATTCCTACGTAAGTGTGATTCTGTACTCATAATTTATTGCAACGAAAAACTAATTTTTTTTGCATATATACGTTGTAGACTTGAATTGCATTTAAAAAAAATTCTGTAATAAATTGCAATTTAAGTTTCCACTTGTGAAAAATTCTCAAGCAAAATTTCACTAAATTTCTTTCTATTTTACTTTTTAGTTATTAGCTTAGAATAGGCTTTACATGGTATATTTATTCGTAATTTTTTAAACGGTTATACATTAACACTGGATATTTTTATAAATAACAAGAACGAGTTCAAATTTCTAACTTTTTGGGATCTAGATTTTTTCACACGCAGACCTCATTATCGTAATATTAAATATACATAAATTCAAATGAGCGTAATATTCAGATTAGCACTTGTAGCTCTGGTGAACACTATCGGAGTATAATTGCAAATTAAAATGTGGAAGTTTGTGTAACAGCACTTGATATTGTAGGTTCCGCTCGGTCTTCAAGGGCAGATAACTATAAATACGATCTAATTGGATGGTATTCAGGAAAAAAAAAAAAAACGACCATTGACTGAGTTCATTATGAGATTTAGATTAACTTAAACACGTATGGTATGCACTGGACTGATTCAAAATTATTATGGAGTTTTAAAGACGTATAAATATAATATTACTATGTGTTACTGAAAGATTTTATTTTGTAAAAGCACATGTATTTTGATGGAATCGTGTTGATTTTGTATGTATTAGTTTAAGGTTAATTACCCGTCCGTTTAAAGGACGGGTTAATTACCCGTCCTGAGTTCTTCTTTAAATGAAAATGAAATTTCTAAATGGTAAGTTATGCAATCGTATAGCTGCATTTTAATAGTTCATATTTTACCAATGAGTTCATGAAAGAGAATTGAATATCTGGTTCTTGTGCATGCGGGCCGTTTTTGTTCTAAATGGAAGGCTGCCTCTTCCCCCAATCTTCTTCCCCCTAAGAAGCCCCCGACCCGGATGCGCCCTCGTCCGACGTTCCGCTTCAGCAGCGGTTTTCGTGTGGCATACTTTCTGAGATTCATATCTTCTCAACGCATCGATGGCAGAGAATGTTTATCGATTTAATTAATTAGAGGAAAGAGCGCCCGCTTTTGCTCTCGCTTAAATACTGGGAGCGCTTCTGGAACAGGTGGTCGTCAGTTTTTTTCGGACGCTTTGAACCTGCTCATCGAACTCAGCAACAGGTAAAAGTTAACTTCTGATATTCAAAGAACTATCGTTATCTAAAAATGCTAGTTGGCCAGTTATAAAGTATTTAAAATTTTAATTCGTTAGATTTCAGATTTTTTTTTTTTTTTTTTTTTTCCTGTATTAAAAAGCTTAAGTGTCACAGAATTATTGGAAATAAAATATTCTTAATTTACTAATTGCTTTGCTGATGCTCAAGTATTTTTTTCGAGCTTCTCCTAAATTCCAGATTAAAGTAAAACCCTTCGTTTAAAATATTTCAATAATTTACTTATTTTTTACCCATTTGTTATGACTGTACTTGGAATTTACCTCCAGTGCTAATGTAACTAAGACTTTTCAAACAAATTATTTAAAATTACGAAATTCTCCTTTAAGGTCAAATATTATAGCCTAAAAAATTGTTCAATAGCAACACCATTTAAGTAAAATTTTCTACTTCAATAATTCTAAAATGAATTAATTTTCTCAGTGGTATGCAGTACAATTAGCAGTCGAATGGCTAGTGCTTGGGCATTCTAATCTAAAATTCATGAATTCGAATCCCATCTCTTTGGTTTGGAATCTCATCTGGTTTGGATGTTTTAGTGATTTGGAATCTAAATTGTTGATCAGAAGATAATTATCCTTTGGGCGCAAAAAATGGTCTTTGAGACTTCAATTTGCAGAAGATCTCGAGCAATAAATGATCTAAAATCGCAATTTTATCCTTTGTTTTCTTTTTCAACAAAAAATAATTATGAATTTTATCTAGATGTTAAATTAAGTTTGAATTTTATTTAAAAGTTTACAACTTGAACATGTGTTGGTACCAAATGTACTTCTCTCATTTGTTTAGATGAATAAAAACCAGATTGTGAAATCCAGGGAAAAAGTATTTTAATTTTTCTGTAACTGATAAATAATGAAAATGCCTCTTAACAAAAGATAATTCATTTTAAATTATTGAATAGAAGCTGCTGAGAAGTTCAGATATTGTATAGAAGCTGTTAAACAATTAATATTTTAGAAATATTTAAAATTGCATTCAGTAGCCTTACAATTTAGAATTTTCTTACAACGTTATCAAAATGTTACGAAAACATTTGTTGGAAAAATCATATCAAAAAAGAAACTTGCTATTTTTATCTAAATTTCAAGTTTAAAACTTAATTCTGATTCATTAAATTTTGCTGGTGAATCTTTTTTGCTGGTGAAGCTTGAAAGTAAAAGTACCACTTATACTTTCAAAGTTATCCTAATTTAAGTCTTATTTCATATCCCATCCTGTACACGTATTCAGAAATTTTATGAGGAATTAAACGATATGATGAAGCTATATACTTGGGGTGGATGCAACTGTTTCACGTAAAATAACTCATCAAAAATGTATAGTTAAAAATACTTTAAGAAAACTTCAGATAAAGTAGAAATATCACTATATAAAAACAGCCAAATACTTTTAAAATGTATGAATTGTAAAACGCGAAGTTAGACAAAATGGTATTGAAAATATTCAAAATTTAAAAATGTAGGTTTAGATTTGAAAATGAAAGTTTTTCTTAAGAATTTTGTGCTGAAAACGTGAAGGTTCAAAAATAGTTTTGATGGAAAAAAAGTGGCTTTTGAGATAATTTTCATTACAATTTTGTAATTTTTGGTGGAGATTTTATATGGAATAAAGATTTTTTTATGAAAAATTATCAAATGTCTTTTGTACTTAGGTGTGTTAACCAAAAGTAGTGAATTGAACTATGATGAAGTAGTTTATGACAAAATATTTAGAGAAATCTTATTTTGTGTTGTATTTTCAAACGGTGTCGTGGAGGTAGAGTTTCGGTCTTCCAAGTCATAGGATCAAGGTTCGATCCTCGGGTTGAGCAATGTTTACTCAGTGTTTCATCCCTTCAGTGGGTCGATAAACTGAGTACCAAACATACTTGGGAACTAAACGCTGGTGATTTCACATCAGGTAAACCACTTAACCGAGACGTGCTTCGTATACCAGGACTCTCGGTCAAGGAAATGGGCTTCGGTCCTATGCGGGCTCTGAATTAACTTTATTTTATTAATGCACTGGTACATATGTTTGTAAATTTATATTCTAAATATTTATTTTCAGTTACTCTCCCCGTATTAACTTGTTGGCGCAGCATGTCCTTTTTTGGACCTTGCGCCATAAAACCCAACCAACCAACCCGTATTAACTTATATAATGTGCAAGTTGTATTCAATAGAATTTTTGTTTTAAAAAAAGTTTTACGAAATCTTATTTTTACGCGCACTATTAAAAAAAACGGCGTTGAGCATTCTTGCTTCTTCATATAGCTATTTTGCGTAATGCTGTATTTAAAAAAATAGTGGGGTTACGCAATAAACATTAGATTGCTTAGAATAAACAGCTCACCATGAAGATAAATTACCAAAAATCTTGTAAAACATAATGGTTGTTCCTCGATAAATATGAAGTATACATTTTTTACCATTATGATTTTGAGTGCAATTTGCGTCTTATTTGTTTCACTTTTAATTATACTAATTAAAAAATAATCTAGATTTTAATATTCATACATATCTGTTTTAGGTTTTCATTCGGTCTGTAGAGGATTCAAAATCCAGGATGAGACTACTGCTTCTGTCTTGCCTCATTGCCACCGTGCTTTCTGCGGAACCAAAGAAGGAGACTTCCTCCCCCCCTGTCTCGGACACGCCCCTGCAGAAACCGTTCCAGCACCAGTCCTCCCTGAAGGACGGTGCGCAACAGCACTTGGACTCTCAGCAAAGCGCTGAACAGGAAGAGTACAGGCAGCTGAATCCAGATGAGGTCAAGTTGCTGTTGCTGAAGGTGGTGGACGAGAACGTGGACAAGGACAAAGACGGATATGTCACCCCCGATGAACTGAAGGTGTGGCTCAGGGTTCTGCAGGAGAAGGTGATCCAGGACAACGTCAACAGGCAGTGGGCCTACTACAGCCCAGAGACTGAAGAAGTGCTGTCTTGGGAGGGATATTACCCCGAGCAGAAGAAGGTGATAACATGGGAACGCTATTTGAACTACACCTATCCTGAAGAAGGTACAGTTTTTGCTTATATATATTTACCAACCTACTGGGGTGTACTAAAAACTTGTCTTAAATTGTCGCCAGAGAGCGATTTGGCTTTGCACTGCTAAATTTATGAAAATTAATATTGGAAGGATAGCTAATTTTATAAAAGGCTATTAAACTAGTTAAATTTCATACTACGATAATAGTTTGCCTTCAAGTCTGGGAAAACTTTGTATCTGAATATGCTTTGCTATATCGGTTATATTTCTGAGTAAATTAAGTAAATCTACAAAGCAAGAGTATGATTTTCTTTTCACACGAAAGAATTCTTCAGGATTTGCTTCTAAAACTGTTTGGTAAATACTAGATTATTCAGAAAAGTGCATGTTAACATAATCATATGTTTGGTGATTGTTTATTGTATAATCGCTAATTAATCGTTAATTTTTTTATGTGATCTTCGATTCGAAGAAAACCTTAATTTCCAAATACGCCTTCAAAATTTATGTTCGGTAGCGAATGATTGCTTTTAAATTTCAGCAATGTTTTTATAGCAACCTTATAACCTTGGCATAAATCAATGACTATCACGGCGCGAAGTGACAGTACTGGTGTTTTTTTCCCATTTATATAGTACTTTCAAACTCTCGAATGATATTTATGCATATTCTTTCTTTATATTTCACCTTACATATAAATATTCTGATATTTCTTCATAAAAAAATCCTATTTTATTAATCTTTTTACTGTGCAACTGCACGATGTGATCATTTTAATAGCGTAGAAATTGTCTTAGTAAAAATCGCATCTCTAAAATCTTGCCAAAGATATAGATCACTAAAGAGCATCTGAATTTTATCAAATGAGATTCCATGTTCACCCTAAATCAGTTCGTACAGTAAACAAAATTTTTACGTAGTAGTATTAAAACTTTTATTTATAAAAATATTTAGAATATAAAACTGTTGAGAAAAGCTTATTCTAGTGAAATTAAATTTTTAAAGTAGATTATATTTTTAAATATCTTCTGGTGATTCTGAAATGCTTTTATGTAAGCGAGACTTCGGTACTAATTTTTCACACTATTTTTCACTTGTTTCTCAAAACAAATTGCCTTTCCGAAAGAACTTTTTTGCGAAGTGGATCCTATCCACCAAAGTGGAAATCGGGAAAACTACTACAGATGTGCCATGCCGAAAGTAGAAGCGCGATGAATATCCTGTTAGATTATTGCTTGGATTAATCAATATATTTCGTTCTGAAGACTCACCATCATACCACGAGGTCGAGGTAAGTTGGCTATGGCTATGTTAACACCGCGCAGAGGTTCATTAGGCCAAAGACCGTCAATACCCACATGTGTAAGTTGTCTTCCTGGCGGACTTTACAAACAACGGCGAGCATTACTAGCATGTCGCAAAGGAAGGGAAACGTGCAAAACTCAAGCGCACTTCGAACAGATGTGTAAAAGATAGAAACGAAACTTCCATTTCCCATGTTCATTAGTGGTGATATTGAACCGGAGACTTTATGCTTCGAATAACACTATCCTTTCACGTTGAATACAATTGTGGGTGTTTTTTAGCTTTCAGAATACACATTTAACCGAAAATCCATAACAAAATAACCGCATGAAAAAGTAAGGGCTCCAGTTTGACAAGGTAAACCAAAAATGTAAAATGATTGAATTTTTTAAATAATTGAAATTTTATAATGAAATTTCATTACAGATGTATAACATTAAAAAAATATTGTATTTCTTTCTTTACAGCTTTTGGTGGTGCATAACTTAATTGATCGTCCAAAATATTTATTTATTCGAAAATTTTAACATTTTTGAACGACTATTAAAATGTTATTTTTTATGCATGTGAACGAAAGGAAAAACTTGTTAAAATAGTCTTGCGATTCAAAAGCTTGTTTACAAATACGGCAGTTGTTAATTTATAATTCTAATAATGAAATTTTTAAAACTGTAAATCGTCCTTGCCCCTATTTAAGCTAACCATAAAGTGAATGTTTTGTTTTGTCTTTCTAATCTTGCTTTTTCTGTTCTATTGTCCATGCATTAATGGCTTGAATCAATGGAAAACGGTTTCTCAAACCGATGCTTTGCTTCTTGTATAAGAAATCGTTCTATTAACAAAAGGAACTTTGACACTATTCTCAGAAGCTTGATGGTAAACTTACCCATGTTGGCTACCCCTCGAAGAATGCGATTTGAAGGCAGACGGCAAAATCGTCGACTAGTCGGATTTACAACGCAGCCTCAATACGATGACGTAGATGACACCTTATCTGACGTCAGAGATATTTTAAACCTCGAGAGTCGTTATAAAGTGTGTAACTCAGGGTCTCAACTGTAACGAAAGAAACAATCACACTTCATGTTTAAAAAAATTCATATACCATTCAAATTAATTAAAAATGAAATATATATAGTTCATATTAAATAAGTACTCTAAATATAGAAGAGGTTGGTTCTAAAGTAAATGCATCTGAGCTACTACATTTACTATAAATAGCATAAAGCGACAAAACAATTAGATAATTGAGGTCTCTTGTAGCAATTTGTTGACCGGATTAAGTTTTTCCGATAAATTACCCTTATTGATTGCTTAATCGACAATGCCTTCGAGAAAGAATGAACTCGTAGTTATACTATTGCTATCTGTATGATATTCTGATGTTGCCAAGTTATTCATTTGGCGAGAAATTTAAATAATAAAAACCGCCAAAATATTCAATTACGGTGAACAAACATCTAAAGAATAAAAATATTTAAATAAATAAAATCTTACTGAAAACCAAATTATTAAAAGACAAATCTGTCTAAAGTGACAAACTAATAAAAATCCTAAAATTTGAAACGGATATCCTTTTAAAAATGTCAAATCACTTGTTTTCTGCCATGTGAAACAAAAAAGTAATCGACTTGATTACAATCATTTCTGCTTTTACTTTTATTTCGCCATTTCGCAAACTCCCAAAAGTTTGCTTGATCACCAATATGTGGACTGATCGAATTCTATTTGTGGTAATGTCGGATTTGATCTCTAATCTTTAAATTCAAAATTGTTGTCCATGATATCAGTGAAATTAACTTTGCAAAACATTAGTACTTAAAAAGAATTCGATAGATTTGGCGATGAATTTAATCCTAATATAACACCGAAAACTAAAATCTATATTTGAAATTACAATTGTAGAAATTAAAACGTTCAGAAAGAACGAGAAAATAGCGGTATGCCCTATAATATCTAAATGCGAAAGAAATAATAATAAACAAGGAATCATAAATCTATCTGGGCGCAGTTAAAAACTTCTTGTGGCGTCCGAAATTTACTTTTGTAGGCCCTTGACCGACTTAAATGGCGTTGATCTACGGCTCTTACTTTCCTCTTCCTTCTAGGTCACTTTTAGGGGTGAAAAAACCTGCCCGAGACATTAATTGGTGATGAACTATAGCGAATGGTGCTGCACCTGCGTCTGGTTGCGGTTCGGAGAATTTTTCGTGAACTAGTTTCCTTTTCTAGTAGCAATAAGTGCAGGAACCTGTGCCGTGTTTAAGTAAAAAATTTTGGGGAACTTAAAATCGATTCATTGAAATGTTATTCCTGATTTGCTATTTTAAGACCTGGAAAGAAAAGCAAACTTTTGCTTGGGGTGGTTTAACTGTTTTTGACTGACAATAAGTTATCTGCTTATTTGTATCAGGTTTTTGGATTTGTTAGAATCTTAACTTGGCCTCCCCCCCCAAAAAAAAACCGTGAGGTGAAATAAACAGATATATTAAAATGAGAGCCGCCCAACTTGTCTAGTGGCCAGCGTGCCTGACTGCGGATAAGGAGGTCCTGGGTTCGAATTCCGGTTCTGGCATGGATGTACTCTATCTTTTGTCCCTTCCTCGTATGAATGAAGTGTGAATGGTTGCCTACCCTATAAACGGGTCCCTATGGCAAGTGTGTACTGAGGAAGTCGAACTCCACACCAAAATATGATTTAGTTTAAAAAGTGGAGCAGCGCACCTCATATTGCCAGCCTAGCTGCCACACGATAACAACAACAACAACATTAAAATGAAAATTTTCATATAAGTAACCATGTTCTTCTACAATTTGGAGATAGTTTATAAGTGTTTCAAATTGTACTGTGTGAAAGTAAGAATCTTAAATTTGAATTTTTAATAAAAGTCCAAATAAGTTCAAAATAATTAAGGACTTAATCAAATCTTTAACCTTCTAGTCTTGTGCATCGAGGCGTGGATAATTTATTATTTCGGAATATTGAAAAGGCTCATGTTTTTAGGGAATTTACAGAGTAGTTGAAGTTATAGATGTGTACTTGGCGATATAGAAATAAAACTACCTTTATATTATCAGCAGTATTTTCTCTTATCAATGTCATCTCTACGGTAAAGGCGAGAAAGGTTAACGCTCTAGCTTTGTTTAATAGGTCATAAATTTGACACTGGGCGTGGTTTTGTCGTGGACTGGGATATTTCAAGGTGCCGCCCACTGGAATTTCTATAAATTTGCAAAAATTATCGTTGTCACAAAACAGAACAGTGCTCACATTGGCTTAAAGTCAGAATGTTCCATGGAGCATGAAGTCTCGGGTTCGATCCCAGTTACTGTTGAAAAAACTGCATATGGATGTTATACTTTTGCTTTCTGCATGCCTGTCGGTCGAAGTGGATGCTTAGGAGTTTTCAGAATTTCCTAGTTTGCGACACTTGAGCACGGCCCGCTATCTCGTAAAAAGTTCTCTCGAAAAACAACTTCCACGTTGAAATTCATTGCAATGAATTTCTGTTTTCAAAGGGCAGTAATCGTTGTCTTTATTTCTATTTAGTGCTCTGGCCTTCAGTGCATGAGTTGGATTTTCATTATGTACCTAAAGTTTCTGAATGCTCCTAAATAGAGAGGGTAGTTATAGAAGGAATATGTTCCTTCTCTTTATATAGCCTTCACATAACTGGACTAACAAATTTTAGTTAAAAACGTTTATTTTAAAAATAAGTATTTTATGTTTGGTAGATAAAGCCAAAAAACAATCTGTTTTACATCGATAGTCTTTTGTATAGGAGGAAAACGAATTAGTAACGAATTTCCTAAATTCTCTGAATCCATTTTTGAAATACTCGGGTAATTTTACTAATATCTTCAAGAAAGGAGACTATGAGTAACATTTTGCAATTGCTTAATTTTCCATGCATGTTATAAAGTACGCTTCTGATCATTAATATTATATTAATTTTTTAGAATTTATTTTCTTCAGACATTTTGTCTTGTTCGTTGACTTAGAATTAATACTCGCAGTAAAGTACTAATTCTACTTTGTATAAAAATACACGGTGAAACTGAAACTTTATGCATGTGGTTCAAGTAAGATAAATGTACAGAAATAGTTGATTTATCAGAATTGCAGTAAACCTAGAGTTTCATATGAAAGTGGCATAAATCTATTGTTCTCAATCTAATTTTCTCTCTGAGATAGAAAGTTATGAAGTTCTCCCTATCTTCCAGAGATTAAAAAATAAAATAAAATCTTAGAAAAATATTCATTACGTGGAAAAAAAACTTAAGTAACTTCAATCTATCTCACCAAATCTAAAAATGATTTTCTATAAAACCTGTAAAATTCATAGTTACCACCCTTTACGGATTCCTCGTTCCTGCGAATTTTGCGAGAAAGCAAACCTTACAAGAATAAAATTCCGTGTGTATTTCACAATGTTTTAATCATCTTGTTAAATTATCAATCTTAAGCTCTAATATGAAAAATTTTAATTCCATGGAAAATGTAAAGTTGAATCGCTTAGGAATAATTACAGATGTTTTAATGAAACTTCTGCATTTTAGTTCTGAAGGCAGACGCCAATCCAGAGGCCAAGGAGGTCCTTCGCAGGGCTGAAAGACGCTGGAAGAACGCAGATG
Organism: Latrodectus hesperus; assembly: GCA_037975125.1. Classification (NCBI taxonomy): domain Eukaryota; kingdom Metazoa; phylum Arthropoda; class Arachnida; order Araneae; family Theridiidae; genus Latrodectus; species Latrodectus hesperus. The sequence continues at coordinate 97,783,139 of CM075856.1, read as the reverse complement.
TGGACGGCGACGGCAGCTTGTCCAAGGAAGAGCTGAGGGACTTCATCCATCCAGAAGAATCTCAACGTGCAGGAGGAGTGGCTGTTCTGGAAGCCATGGAGGACATGGACACGAATCGGGACAAAAAAGTCTCCCTCGACGAGTACATGGCTCACCTCAACAAAGTAAGCCATATAATCTTCCAGGTTATGGGATCTGAGTAGTTTGCTTTGAGGTCTTAAGAGCAACAGAATGAGTACTTAATTTATACTTTGGATGTAGGCGATTGATCGCTAAAAATCATTTCTAATGGATGGAGTTAAGAGTTTCCAATGTAAAAAAAAAAAAAAAAAAAACAAACCTCAGTTGACCGGAAGCCATCTGAAATAATTCCGGTTTTCTCTCTTCCCATTGAAACTCAATGCAATCGTAAAAATATTTATTTAAATATTTTCAGGTATTTCTGTGTTTTCAAAAATGTTTTTATTTTATCCATTAAAATCGTAATTTTTAATAAGAGTGCAATCAGTGGGGATCCCGTGAATTTTTAAAAATATTTTGTTTTTTACTTAAATAATCCTGATGGATTACCATATTTCTCGATTCTCAATTGTTGATGAATGATATATTGTAACCCACATTCTAACTCTTGCTATTATTTATCTCAGTTGTTAATCATTTTCTTTAATTTTTTATGCATTTATTCCAAAACTTCAGGAAATATATTTTGCGTGCGATTGAACTATAAATAATTTCAAATATTAAACAAGGATATTTATGCTTTCATTTATAGTATTATAAATTTTATTAAAATTATCTTGCTCATGCTAGAATATATGAATTGGTATCAATAATGAATGGAACAAAATTGTTATGACGTGTTTATTTACTTGTTGTTTATTAATATTTTAAACAATTCTTGGTTTCTATTGCAATTAAAAGTTAAGTCTTATTTTTAAGAATTGATTTAATATATATCTAGTTGAATTAAGGATTATAAATCGGGTTTCATTAGAAATTTGAACATCTTCACTTGCGAAAATAAATTTGTTCCAGCTCGCATATTGCAAACAAATACTACGCAACAACTACCATTTTTATTTGCTTTCTGTATTTCTAAAAAGTTTATAGGATAGTTACTTTTAAATTAATATTTCTCAAAACAAATGGAAACTACAGAAAACAAGCACAATCGTATAAGACCATAATGGAATAGTAAGCAGGAGGTTTCGTGACGGAAGTTTTCTAGATCTCCACGGTAGTAGTGCCCTCTATTCTACGCTTTACAGAAACTTCCATCCATATATGGTTATGATAATTTATGATAAACTGTAAATATTGGATTACTTTTGGTTAAGTTAAAAAACCATTTTCAAATGCTTTTGTGTTTTAGTTTCGCTTAAATAAAAACTAAGACTTAATTATATGGATTTGTGAATTTAAAATGAACCTGTGGCAGTTATGTATTTGGAGAAAAGAGAAATTCTGATAAAAATCTTAAGTAGAACTTTTAAATTCGATGTAAGTTCTATGGAAGAAGACAGTATTTTTGAAAATTGAAATATCTGAGTAGGCAGATAATTTTTAAAAGCATTCTTACAGTTATTTGAGAAAAGTTTCATAATGCTTCCAACATCTTCACGACTTGTGAAAAACAATCGACTAAGATTATGCCGAAAACACTCTCACTATGCAATGAAGAACTTCGTCGAATTTTGTTTTGGATTGTTTTTAGTGACCACCTAATTAATAATACTCTGCTACTAACTTGTAATTACTTAGAATCCACTTTAAATCATAGGTCCTGGTCATTAGCTTTGGGCAAAGTAATTGTAATGCAATAAGTAATGCGTAACTCAAAGAATTGTAAATAATGAAAAATTAATTTAGCTTGATGGTTAAATGCTAATTTCATTATTCCTTTATTGCGGTGGCATACTTTTTGTGAGTTTTTTCTAGCATAATTTGTAGATGAAGGATATCTCTTTGATTCTAATTTCTTTTCTGGATATTTACCGTTGTTTGAAATTCACTTTAATTTGACTGATTTACAATTTAATCTTGGTATATAGAATTTGATCAATTTTAGAACCGCAAGGCAAGAAACACTTTTCTTGGCATGTTTTTAACTTCGTCCGCATTCAATTTCTTCGATAATTTTAAAAACGGGTAGTAGCATATGCTAATTCTGCAATAGAAGGGTCTAATCTGCTTACGAAAGAAAATATAAGTAGGAAAAAGAACTTTCTTTTACAATGAAAGTGTAAGAAAATAGTTCTATTCCTTAAATTTGTTCTATCTCCATTATTTTATTAAACATTAAAAAATGTCTTCTATAAGTATTCCGTATTTTAAGCACTTCTTGCCGATAATTTAGAGATTTCAATATTGTTTTCTTGATATACATTATCAAGATATGAGTAAAGATATTAAGACTATATGTTTCGTAGAGGTCTTGCACATTTTATGTTAATGGTATGTTTCTATACAATTTAAAATTTTTCTAAATCACAGCAAAAATTTGCGTGATGCAGTCCTTCTGATGGAAAATGTGTCTTGTGTTAATCTAACAATGGGATTGTTTATTACATTGTTATTATCTCTGCAGGTGTCCGGCGAAGAAAAAGAGGACGAGAATTGGGTGACAGCCCAGCGCGGCCACTTTACAGACTTCCTGGACAAGAACAGCGACGGCAGTCTGGATGAGAAGGAGATGCGGGACTGGGTCGTCCCCACCTACGACAGGAGCGAAGCAGAGGCCTGGAGGTTGGTCTCCATCGCAGATCACGATCAGGACCAGAAGCTGAGCAGGAAGGAACTTGGCGATTACCACGAGTACTTCCTGACCCTCCTCCCACCCGAGTACTGGGTGCAGGAGGACCCCACGGAATCGTCCAAGCATGATGAGTTCTAAAAAGACTTCTTTTGAGCTGCCCTAATAGCAGACGAGACTGTGTTGCAATAACTCAAGTACTATTCGTCTGGTCAATTTTTTTTTCCGTATCATTCCAGCATGTGTTCAAGGTTTTCTCTGAATACAGTGACTTTTTAAAAGATTGGCGATTTGTCGTTCAAGATTTGCCAGCTGTTCGTTGGTATCTGCTTGTGGTGTTAAAAAAAAAGTGATAATTCTTTATGAAGTGGAATTTTGGTTTAATTCTCCACATACTTTATAGTAATTTTCGTAATTGTTTTGTATAATTATCACATTTTTACTAGATTTTATCGCACAAATGTCTTTCCAAAAGAGTAAATTGAAAACTATTTTGTGTAATGCAAAACTGTTCATTATGTAATATATTAATAAAGGATTATTTTCAGCTAAAATGTGTTGAAAATCTCAAAGCACATAAAACTTGATAAATTTTCCCAGAAGTTATTGTTTATAGGCGTTATCACACACAAATTAAATGAGCTAATTCTAACTTCTACCCTTGGGTTCTGCCTTGGGTGCTCCAGGTACTCTGTACCAACAGAAGCTGCGCTTACACCCCACTTTTCATGAATCTTGGGTTAGAAAGTATGTCGAGTGGTTCAGGCCTCCCCATCTCAAATTTTTCAGTGCATTGGGTGTGAGAGAGGGGACATGGATTTGAGACCGGAGGTGGTGCTTGAGAGATTATTTTTGGATTCATGGGGCTGGTGTGATGGTACTGTCACGCCAGTCGGGGATAAGCAACAACACAACAACAAATAAGCTAATTTGTTTCACTGGAATTAAATATTATGATTAGTTTTATTTAAAGACAAATTTTTTATTATTTTCTATTCAAATTTGCTTTTTTTTTTTAATGCATCTGTACTAAGGCCTTACTGTCAACTGCATTAACAATGCTTTTCAGCGAAACAATTATATGTTCGATTCTCGTTTTGAGTGGGAGTGTTTAGTGATTTAAGAAACCCACTTAAAATTATGGGTTCCAGAGGAATGAACGCTGACTTGCTAAGAATGTGGTGCCACGGTAAGCGATTAGTCAAATTACATGGAGATAAGATTATTTATAATTAGTTTTAAAAGAAAAGTCGTCGAATGAAAGGAATTTAAAAATGGGAAACGACCAACAGGAGTTAAGAATTAAGGTTGTAATCTGATTATATGCTGCATATGATAGAACATAATTGGAACTAAATTGTGCCACAAATTTAATAATTCCTAAAATATATTCCTCAAAGGTCTTAACCAGAATCGATATTTCCAGTGCAAAACAATTCTTGCTAGAGCTATGAAAATCGATAAAATATATTGATTAGATTAAAAATACATGTTAGCCTAAGTGTGCGTGAAACAATTCAAATGACAGAACAACAAATAGTTTTATCTGTTAAAATTTATGCTATTTTAAAAATATTTTTCTCAGATCCTTATGGAATAAAATAACTGGGCTCAAAGTTAAAAAAAAAAAAAAGGAATCAAATATTTTTGGTATTTGCTGTGCCACATTTAGTTTAGATTACTAGTAGGCCAAACAAGCCAGTTAACAAAGAAAAATGTGTTCGTAGCTTTCCGTGTGGGGGGAGGGAACTAAAATTTCAAAAAACTATTCTTGGTTTTGTTCAAGGCGCATCAAAACTAGGTCTCCATTCGATTTGATTTTAGCTAATAAAATAGGAAACCTTTGAAAATTCCGTTTAGTTAGGAAATTATTGAATGCTGAAGTCGGATCTCGTTCATTGATTTCAACATACACTGCTAGTCACAAAAATGCAACTTCAAAGACTAAATTTATCGCAATAAAATAGACACGACAAATAACCTGTGATACAAAGATCAATTGAATAAAATTAGCTTGGTGATTTAGATAGGAAATCGGTAGTTAGCGTTTATAACCAACATTGGCGGTCATACTACCATATCCTCTGATTATATGCGGAGGTGTGTATCTTTGGAGCATAAAGCAAACCATACAACTTTCAAAGTTGATCTGGTGTAGCAGAGCGGGGGGTTACATCCAGGCCATTTATCGTGCAAGAACATGTCCACACAAGTCTTCGGTTTTTAATAGATCAAGAGAACAAGCCGAATAAACAATGTTAGATAAAGAACTCGATCACTGCGTATCTTGCACGTGCATTTGGAATATGTTGTTGTTACTAATCCCTGCTACACCAACTCCATAAAACCAAAAATCTCTAAAAAGTCTAAAACAGTAAAGGGTCTTTCGAAATCTCACGAGCAGTAAAATTTAGGCCCTCGAGAATATGGTTGGGGGAAGCCTGTGCGGCCTTATACCAGTGACACTCAGTAAAGAGTTTCCGATCCTGCTGGAAGGTGAGGGAACTAATGTGACCACTCAAAAAGCGAGATAGAGCCGTCTGCTGCTTCCTAGAAATATTTAGGCTGTGAGTCCAACGTGGTCGTACTCCAAAGTACCAAGTGTTAACTGGAGGGGTTCTCCAAAGGGCATTGGTTTCCATTTTCTTTATTGAGGAGATTTCAGAAAAAGTTAGACTAGTATTATTATGCAATGGCAGCCGCAGAGGCAGATTTGGCCAAGGTATGAGCAATTTCATTCCCCTCCAAACCAACATGGGAAGGAACCCATTGGAAGTAGATAGTGTGTCCTGAAGAAAGTCGACTGACATGTTCCAGGATTTTCAGGCTTATCTTATCCCCAACAGACGTCCAACGAGAGAGGTGCTGTATAGAGGCAAAGCTATCCGTTAAAATCCATAAGTCATTAAAATCGAGTTCAGTAGTCATGTCAATAAAATTTAATCCCTCATAAATAGCAATGAGTTCCGACCTGAATACAGAGCAGTTGTCGGGCATTTGGAATATGGGTGATGGCAAGCGGTAAAAAGTTTGTGAAGACCACTGGGGCTATAACATCCCAGAAATTCACTCAAAATCTCAAAGCCATTATTAGACTGAAATAAAATGGTCACAAATTAAACCTGCAATATTTCTATATATAGAGTGCTTGTGTGTGTGAGAGAGAGAATATATCTAATAACAAAAATTCGGTAAGTGCTTAGTTAAAGGGTTAATGTTCTAGTTTTCTGTTCAATATGGGATCGATTTACCCTACGATCGTAAATACTTGTACTTTTGAATCCCTATAGTAGACTCCAGCCGATCCATGTACATACTTTTAATGCACGAGAACTGAATCGACTCAATTACTATGTGCGACCAAGAAGTAAAATTCAATGAACACCGGTCATTTTTTGCACACGAGGGCTAATTATACCGAGACCTGTTTTAAAGTGCTTCTGAACTATACAAACATTCGCACTGAAGGTAGGAAAAAAGCCCACGAACCACCGGGCGGCTAATGAACAGGGTCAGTTGCGATTGTTGATGTGGCTTTATCGAAAGGATATTTACGAAAAATACTACCTGTGGTTGCCAATTGTCACTTTCTCTGGACAAGATGGTAAATACCGTATTTACGCGAATCTAATGCGCATGGTTTTTGGCCAAATGTAATATTCAGAATTGGGGTGCGTATTAGATTCGAATGCAAGGTCAGCAGTCCGCCGATAACGTCAGCCAAATTTAAATCGTTACAATGCATTACTGTATTTCTCGACTACATTTACCGTCACATTTATCGTTGACACATTATTGCATAGAGAATACAAACTGCAGAGTACATAGTCACGAAATGGAGGGCAAACAAAGAAGAATGTCATAAAACGCAACTTTCAAACGTAAATTAATTCCTTATGCTGAAAAAAAAAATGGCAATAGAAAGGCAGGTAGAGAGTTCAACATAGCTGAGAGCAATGATCGCTTGTGGTGGCAACAGAAATTGGCACTGTTTGCAACTAAAGATACTAGAAAGAAATTCACTGGCCCTCGCAAAGGAAGACACCCTAAAATTGAAGAAAAAGTATTGGAATTTGTACGTGAAAGGAGGAAGAATGGACAACCTGTGACTAGTGACGCCATAAGAAATAAAGCAAAAGAGGAGGCTGAAGTTCTTATTATATCGAAAAAAGAGTTTAATGCTAGCCGTGGATGGGTGGATCGGTTTATGAAGCGGATGGGCTTAACTCTAAGACGCCGTAAAACAGTATGCCAAAAGCTTCCTGCAGATTTTGAGGGAAAACTACTAACATTTCAGCGGTATGTCATCACACTTCGGAAGGAAAAGAATTTTTCAATGGGGTAAAAATTGGCAACGCTGACGAGACACCAATTTGGTTTGATATGCCTCGTAACTACACCTTTACGGAAAAGGGACTAATGAAGTTATCATCAAAATTTCGGTATGTGAAAAACAACGCGTAACAGTGATGGTGGCAATAACAGTAGACGGGTGCAGACTTCCATCTTTCTTAATCTTCAAACTTAAAACATCCCCTAAGATTGAAAAGTTGTTCCCAGATGATGTCCTCAATCGAAACCAAGAGAAGGGGTGGATGACGGAATCATTAAGGCTTGATTGGCTCCGAAATGTATGGGAACGCCGTCCTGGGCTCTCCAATCCACAACCAGTACTTTGGACGTATTTTGTGGTCATCTCACCGACGACGTAAAAAGAAGATGCACAGCCTAGGCAGTGATCTTGTTAGCATTCCTGGAGGGATGACGTCTGTGTTACAACTCCTGTGGATGTTAGTATAAATAAACCTTTTAAGGGGTACGCTCAGGCAAAGTACGAAAAATGGTTTTGTGAGCCAAACCGTGAATTGACCCCGACAGGAAAAATTAAGCGTGCTGCACCGCACATTGTTGCACACTGGGTTTCTGTTGCCTAGAAAAGCATCGAAGCACCAATGATTGTGAAATCTTTCAAGAAATGCCGCATTTCAAATTCATTGAATGGCAGTGAAGATGACGTGCTCTGGAACGCAGAGGATGATGATGATGAGGAAAGAAGAAATGCATCTGCTTCCGATGAAGAGAATTGTGAGGATTCCAGTGATAGAAACATTAGTGAATAAAGACGTTTACTATTAATCACTGATTGTAGAAACTCTAAGCTAGATAGAAATGTTACGATTTATTTTATGTTGATATTTTACGATAGGTACCGTATATACGGTAGTGGTAATTAACAATGATTGTTTCACATAACAATAGCCCACTAATAGGTTAATTCTATGTTCTGCTACTTTATATGTATAAATCCGCTGTTATATAAAATATGGTATCTAAAAATTTAAATAAAATTATCATACCATTGATTGACAATTTATATACAAATCCATTGCTGTATAAAATAAGATTCAATAAATTCCTCATATCATTGATCCGCATTACATTCGCCGACAATT